>CM031617.1:67923937-67979296 GCA_018398815.1 Conus ventricosus | reverse complement strand
GAAAAAGGGCGAGTACCATTGGTCAGTATTTTTACCGCCCTGACACCCGAAGTTATCCCCCTTAATTCCCTTGGATGTCCAAATCATGACAGTCACGCCTACACACCTTACTCTCTGTGGTGGTCAATTGGTCATCTAATTGATTAGCTAGATTTCACCCCCACCACACACTACCTTCCCCCCTTTCCTACTTGACTGGCGCCGTGTGGCTTAAGTCGTGGACCTGGTCAGTGTAAAGTGGCTAGCTGAGTCTGGGTGGGCGCCACGACGTTGATTAACAATGACGCTGGTTCCACAAAGTGGCCAGATGAACCTGAGCCAGGCTCTACGACTCGTCTCGTAGACATCGAGGCGTCGGTCAAAACGGCTTATCAGTCTTTGGTGGTCGGACCGTCTCTGGGGAGCCTCTCCACTAAGCTTAATTGGCCGGATCCGAACCATGGGCCCGGTCTACGTGGCCCCAAGATGTCTGGTTTGGACTTATGCCCAGTTGAAGTGGCCGGCGACTCCCCAAGTTAGGTTGTTTCCTTTTTTTTTTTTTTTGTCCGTGACAATTTCCCCCTTGCAAAAGACCATGCTCCGCATTGTCTCAAAACAAGGGTTTAAAAAAAAAACAACAACCGAATTTGCTGACACACAGCTACACGTGAAAATTTTTTTAAAAATACTTTACAACCAACGGTTTGTAAGTTATGAAATACTCAATAGTGAATACCACTCCAATGAGTATCATTGACGTGCGCTCTTGCGTTATTTAACCATTTTATAACGACGTCTGTGCGCACTTATGCAATTCCCCTACCTGGGGATTTGCCACATCTTCTCTTCACAATTCTTATGAAAAAGCACAATATAATAGGATCACGATCCATGACACTTTCACTGAGGAATCTCCACCCTCACTTATTGCAAATAATGCATCACTACACAAGCGACTGATGCTCCAAGCATAACTACATCCACATGAACAAGTCTCAAAATAAAAAAATGAACAAGTCTCAACACACAAAAAAATATGAACCATAGCCAATGGGAATGGACCCATACCCAATCAACATAACTGTCATCAACCACATATTATCAACAAGCACCCCGGATTGACTGATTTCCTCGGGGTCGCAGCTTGCTAGACTACAGGGCCCCTTTAAATAGTCGCCCCGACATTCTGTCGCGGGAATGTACTGCACTCGGTACCTGTAGGGCTGCAGTGCCATTGCCCAACGCAGAACCCTGCTGTTTTTCAGCTGTGCCTCCGCAGGAATTTGGGGTGGGTTTGGGGATCTGTCTCTATCACGAACTCTTTCCCATCAAAGTATTTGTGGAACTTCGCACGGCCCACACGACAGCTAAACACTCCTTCTCTACAGTTGCGTACCCTTCTTCACACTTGTCAACTTCCTGCTTAGCATACCTCACAGGAAACTCGACCTCTTTATGCTCCTGCAGCAATACTGCACCTATCCCACCACCCGATGCATCTGTCCGCAACAAAAATGGTTTGGACATATCTGGTAGCTTCAAGATGGGACGGGAACCTAGTCTTTCCAGCACCGTCTGCAGTGCTTGCTCTTTCAGCGTCGACCATTCGACCACTGCCGGTTTCCCCGCCTTGACCAAATCATGAGAGGACTCGTGGGTTGCAGCAAAATTTGGGACCCAAAATCTCTATAGAACCCAATAAAACCCAGCAGGGCTTCTGACTTCTGTTTTGGTTTTTGGTCCTCGAATTCATCATTTTCCCCACCTTTCCTCTTTCCGGCGCTTTGTGTCGCCTCCACAACAAACCTAGGAACTCCCGTCTAGCCCTTCTACAGTGACCCCCTTAGACTCTTCTGGAACCCTTTGGGCAACAAAACTCCCCTTTTCGGGGGTCCCCTTTCACCTCATAAATGATTGCTGGCGCCTATGGGATCTCACCTGAATAATTTGGGAGAAATTTTGCATGAAAATTTTTGGTTTTCCCCATTCACATAATGGGGGAATCCCGACCGACCCTTTTCAGTGAGGGTGAAGGCCCTTTCCAATGCTCAGCAGCTTGTTGTGACCCGGGAAGCATACCGGGACTTGATCTCCCCCCTTTGCGGTTGCTTCCTCACCTCCTTCATATGCCCTCCTGACCGCCCTAGCCTCCTGAAAAACCTCCCTTGCAACCTTACGGTCTCAAAAACCCGGCCCACCTTTTTGGAACGGGGCGAGTTGGCCAATCAATCACCACCCCCCCCTCCTAAAAGGGTGTGTCAAAAAAAAGGGGGATTTCAAGGGGCCCCCCCCTTTCCCCCCTCCGGGGCTGACCTTGACACACATCACTGACATGCAAACCGCTTTTATGTCGGGGCCATTCCCCCTGGCCAATAAAATATCAAAGATTGGGTCACCTTTTTAAACCTGGCGAGATGACCCCCAACGACTCGGACCCACGACATACGTGTCAGAAAAAAAAACCTTGGGTACCCTAACTATGGTCACCTTTACCTTTCCCCCCTGGTAACACTCGGTACAACAGCCCCCCTTTCACAAAAATTCTTCTCACCCCCTCCCCTCCTTTTTCTCTCCACCTCTTGCCAACTCCCAAAAAAATTTCCACGAGCAAAGGGGTTTTGTTCTGCGCTGCCCAAACTCACAGGCGACACATCTATCCGATTTCTTGCCGGAACGACAAAAACGTTTATCAACCTTTTCCCTCCTTTTTTGCTCCTTTTTTGAACTGCTCCCCTAACAGCAAAACTCGGGATCCCCGGACCCCTTGCCCCTGAATATTTCCAATGCAAATCAGAAGGGTTTCTCCATCACCAACCAGACAACTCCCGAAAGAAAGGGGGTACACTTTATTTTAGAAACGGGAAACTCCCTCACAGGCCATCGATTAAGACGGGTCGGATTTCCCTTTCAAATCCCCTTATCGACAGCGTTTTTCGACTACCCCGATGAACAACCATGCTCAAACACTTTCACCCCGCGGGCCAATCCCCCCTTCTTCCCCTGGTAACGAACCACCAGCCTAGTGCCCTCCACCCCTGACACGACTGCTGTCCCAGAGCCATAAGCGCACTCCACCCTCTTCAGACGAACCCCTTTGGTTCCACTGCGGGTCTTTCCCCCTGACACCCTTACCCCACCTTTTGCAAGGCGGCTCCCTTTCTGGAACCAAGCGACAATCCCTCGCCACATGCCCCTTTTTGGACAAAAAACCCTAAGCCCCTTTTTCCCCTTCCCTTCTCCCCACCACTGGTTTGAACTTCAGAAAACTCTCCTGCCCCTTTGCCTCTTCACCTGTGCCTGCACCTTTTTTCCCCTGCACCTTATGCCCAAAGGGCCCTCTCTAAAACACCTCTGCAACTTCAACAACTCTCCTGCTGTCCTGGGTCTCTTTTTAAATGTATTTTTTAAACCAAAGGGGCCGCAACCGACAAAATCTTTTTCTTCATAACCTCTTTAAACTCCAGCGAACTCCTTCTTTGTACCACTCAACTCAACCATTTCTCAAAAATTGTTTAGACTGCACCAAACTGAGTGTACGTTCCCCTGCGAATTTAGCTGAACGAATTTCTTCCTAAACCCCCCTCTGTGGGCGAATCCCTTTCATAAACGACTCCTTCACAGCGCCAAAAATCAACTGTTTTCTGCTGCAACGCAGAAAAATTTTTGTAATGCCTTACCCTCAGAACGCTGACAAAATGACTCCCCACTCTTCTAAAGGCCAACCTGACTGTCCAAACGTTTTGAAACACTGATTATGCATCAAACGAATCGGGTTCCCTTTAAGAAATTTTTGGGAACTGGGTCGGGGGAAAATAGCTGCGCACAAATCACTGGAAATGAGCTACCATCCCGGGGGTCTCCCCCTTTTTATTCCACTTTTTCCAACTCTAATTTAACCTTTAAACTTTTTGTTTTTCCCGTTTCCTACTTTAACCTTTCTGTTTCCTGCGTTTCCCCTTAATCTTTCGTTTCCTCCTCCTTTAAACCTTTTCCTGCTCGCTATTTCCAATGCACACGGCGTCTTTCGCGCGTTCATCCTTTCCATCTTTTGTTGGTTTCACGAATGCACGCAAATCATCTCCTGAGTAAAAATAGATCACGAGCGCACTCACAAATTGTTCAATAGGGTGTTCTTTTCTTCCCCATTATACTTCTCTTTTTTTTTTTTTTGAACAAAGATTTTATAACAAAACAGCCAACTGGGAAACCCACACGAGTGACGTAATACACAATCCTATAATGATAAATTAGCTTGGGACAACGTATTATTTTTTTAAACGCCCAGCGCTGACCCAACAAGAGGAATTATAGCAATCTGTCAAATAGTACTGGGGCTGAAAACCAAGCCTATATTAATATCTTGGGAAGCAATGCAGCCTAGTATTTTCTATCTTGGGAAAATACAGTAAACAAACCCCCGTCTTAGGATAAAAATACGAACCCCCCAGCTTCCCCCTTGGGAATGAACAATTATAATAAAAGGGGCCCGAAAAAAACCTCACTCCCAATAAATGTCAACCCGGTGTAAGTCGGGAGGGAAGGGCTAGCGCACAGCCCCAAAAACACTCACAGCTTGCTTCGATCTCTTAAATCATGCATTGTCAATCAAACCCCTAGTAAAGTCTATAACTTTACTACACATTTCATAGAAAGAACCACAATCATATGGAATCAATGAAAAAAACATTCTCTCTTTCCGAACTTCACAAATCATTTGTCTAAAAAAATCATTTAAATAACCCGGGGAAAATAATTTCTACTTTCCTGCCATGATCTTAAAATATTTCACATCACTGCTTTTTTTTTTCCTTTTTTCACGTCCCTTCACAACACACACAACTGCTGGCACGGTTTTGGGGCCCCGATGGGGCCTGGTCGGGGAGACGTTGGGGTTGGCCTGTTCGCTTGCGAAGTGACGCTGCCAGGGATGAGGCGAACCCCCGGTTAGGTAGAACATGACTATCAACTCGATCGTTTCCTTTCTTTTTCCCTGCATTAACCATTTCACTCTCCTCTCTCTCTCTTCTCTCTTACAAAGGACAAGGTTGCTTTTCTTTTCTTTTTCTTTTTTTCTTTTTTTCTTTTTAATTTTCAACTTACCTCCTCCACACCCCTCAGTCCTTTTCCCCGCAACTATCTCATCTAATCCTCCAAATTGGTTCTCTTCTCTCCTCCCCCACCTCTGCTTTTCTTTAAACAACCAGAACCTCTCCCTCTCTCTGTCTCTCTGTTTCTTCTCCCCCCGTTCTCACCCCCTCCTTCCGTAGCGAGCCACTTCCCCCCAACTTTTCCCTGTCTCTTCTCGCGTTCCTTTTTTCTCCCTCTCCACTCACGCATTCCTTTATTCGTTTCCATCTGTCCGAAAAGGCGAGTACCATTGGCTATTTTTTTTCCGCCCTACACCCGAAGTTTTCCCCCCCCTAATTCCTTGGATGTCCAAAACATACAGCCCCTACACACCCCTCTCTGTGGGGTCAATTGGCCTAATTGATTTGCTAATTTTTACCCCCACCACACACACCTTCCCCCCTTTACTTGACTGCCCTGGGCTTAAGTCGTGGACATGGGGGCGTTAAAGTGGGTAGCGAGTCTGGGTGGGGGGCCACGACTCTGATTTCATGACGCTGGTTCCCCAAATGCCAGATGAACCTGACCGGGTCTCACTCTCTCGCTGACATCGAGGCTCGTCAAAACGGCTTAGTCATCTGGGTGGGTCGACCGCTCGGAAGCCCTCCCCTAACTAATTTGGCCGGGCCGAACCAGGGGGCCCGGCTACTTTGGGGCCCCGTGTCGCGTTTGGACTTTCCATTGAAGGCCGGGGACTCCCCCAATTAGGTTGTTTCCTTTTTTTTTTTTTTTTGTCCGTGACACTATCCCACATCAGACCCACATCACTGAACACAGGCTCCATATCCATATCCACATCAGACCCCACATCACTGAACACAGGCTCCAGATCCACTATCCACATCAGACCCCACATCACTGGACATGGCTCCAATCCACTATCCACGTCAGACCCCACATCACTGAACACTGGCACAGATCCACTATTCACATCAAACCCCACATCACAGGACACTGGCACAGATCCACTATCCACATCAGATCCCACATCACTGGACATGGCTCCAGATCCACATCAAACCCCACATCACTGACACAGGCACAGATCAGGTCAGTCCAGTTTCATGTGCTTTTATCATCAGCATCAGATCACAGTCTGTTGAACCATAGGTATATAGTGAAGGACAAGCCAGCCACATCACATCACAGTCTGTTGGACCATAGGCATAGAGTGAAGGACAAGCCAGCCACATCACATCACAGTCTGTTGGACCATTGGCATACAGTGAAGGACAAGCCAGCCACATCACATCACAGTCTGTTGGACCACAGGCATAGAGTGAAGGACAAGCCAGCCACATCACATCACAGTCTGTTGGATCATAGGCATACAGTGAAGGACAAGCCAGCCACATCACATCACAGTCTGTTGGATCATAGGCATACAGTGAAGGACAGGCCAGCCCCTGCATTACTCCTTTTGACCTGTGCTTTCACAAGTTCTGGTTCTTTGCATGCTGAACAGCCCATAACTAAAGCAAGCCTGCTTTGTTTTCGAAAAAGCTGAAACCACTGTGATTCTGGAAGTACTATAATTGTAATATCCACACACACACACACACACACACACACACACACACACACACACACCATAAACAGAATGTTTCGTTAAGGCTGAGCTGTACAGACTGATCACGATCAGGGAATATCACCGTGAAAGGCTGAGCTGTAGAGATTGATGGTGATCAGGGAATATAATAATAAATAATAATGTATAGATTTTATATAGCGCAATTCTTGGATCAACTCATTGCGCTCAACACACACTCAAACACTCGCACTAACATGTGTTCACACACACAACACACACACACACACACACACACACACACACACACACACACACCTACCGACACAGGCGCACTTATCAAGTTCAATGGTTCAAGCGTAAACAATACAGTTTTGCATGCAGTACATATAAAGTCAGGTCAGAATAATAGACACAGCATTAATGGTTGAAGAAGGCTTTCCTAAAGAAGTATGTTTTTAACTCTGACTTGAATTTAGATAATGTAGGCAGATCACGTAAGCTGTCAGGAAGAGAATTCCAAAGAGTGGGCGCCCTAAAGCTAAATGCTCTCTCACCGACTGTCTTCAACGAGCGCCTAGGAATTTTCAGAAGTTTTTGAGAAGATGATCGAAGAGACCGAGAAGTTTGATAGGTGGACAGAGAAGCAGAAAGATACTGTGGGAGTGTCCCATCAAAGTAACGATAGGCAAAGACTGCAATTTTGAACTGCCATCGATATTTGATGGGAAGCCAGTGGAGTTCACGCAACAAAGGTGTAATATGCTTGTTTTTACGCTTTTTGAGCACAAGCCGAGCTGCACAGTTCTGCACCCTTTGTAATCGTGCAAGCTGTTCTGAAGGAAGTCCTGCTAACACAGAGTTACAGTAGTCTACTCGGGACATTACCATGGTGGTGATGAGTCTGATTGTTGCCTGTGTGGAGAGGTAAGACCGGATAGAAGCAATACGTCGCAGTTCCAAGAAGCATGCACGACAAACATTCGATATTTGGTTCTGCATAGAGACCGTTTGATCAATGCTGACACCTAAATATTTCACTGACCTTTGAATGGTAAAACAACACCCGCACATCACATCATGGTGAAAGGCTGAGCTGTAGAGACTGATCACGCACGATCAGGGAATATCACAGTGAAAGGCTGAGCTGTACAGATTGATGTGATCAGGAAAAATCATGGTGAAAGGCTGAGCTGTACTCAGATTAATCATGATCAGGTATCTCACTGTGAAAGGCTGAGCTATAGAGATTGATGGTGATCAGGGTATATCATGGTGAAAGGCTGAACTGTAGAGACTGACCATGATCAGGGTATATCATGGAGAAAGGCTGAGCTGTAGAGACTGACCGTGATCAGGGTATATCATGGTGAAAGCTGAACTGTAGAGACTGACCATGATCAGGGTATATCATGGTGAAAGGCTGAACTGTAGAGACTGACCGTGATCAGGGTATATCATGGTGAAAGGCTGAACTGTAGAGACTGACCGTGATCAGGGTATATCATGGTGAAAGGCTGAACTGTAGAGACTGACCATGATCAGGGTATATCATGGTGAAAGGCTGAACTGTAGAGATTGACCGTGATCAGGGTATATCATGGTGAAAGGCTGAACTGTAGAGACTGACCATGATCAGGGTATATCATGGTGAAAGGCTGAACTCAACCCTGTTCTTCCACTGCCTTAACCCTCCCTGACCTCAATGGGGTATTCTTAACCCTCCCTGACCTCAATGAGGTATCTTAACCCTCCCTGACCTCAATGAGGTATTCCATTGCTACTGGGAGCACATAGATGGCTTTCAACCTGTCAAAGTACAATCCCACCACTGCTTCAAACTCAAGACCATTTAGCTCAGTAAGCAAACACTCTAATGATCATCTTAATTTACTAAGGCTCCACCTAACGGCAATACTGACACATAGCCAATCCAAAGGAGCTGAAGTACCAACCGACACAACAGCACTCACTCTTGTTGCCCAACAGAGCCACGTGAGGCATGGGGCCGCTGTTGCACACTTTCTTTCACGGCGTTGAGCCAGTCCTCCAGGTTCTCAAAACTGGAGTAGTTGGTGATGTCATACACCAGGATCACGCCCTGTCACACACAACACCACACCTGTTCACCCTAACACCAGGATCTCCTCCTGTCACACACAACACCACACCTGTTCACCCTAACACCAGGATCACCCCCTGTCACACACAACACCACACCTGCTCACCCTAACACCAGGATCACCCCCTGTCACACACAACACCACACCTGTTCACCCTAAACACCAGGATCACCCCCTGTCACACACAACACCAAACCTGTTCACCATAACACCAGGATCTCCCCCCTGTCACACACCACACCACACCTGTTCACCCTAACACCAGGATCACCCCCTGTCACACACAACACCATACCCATTCACCCTAACACCAGGATCACCCCCTGTCACACACAACACCACACCTTCACCCTAACACCAGGATCACCCCCTGTCACACACAACACCACACCTGTTCACCCGAACACCAGGATCACCCCCTGTCACACACAACATCACACCTGTTCACCCTAACACCAGGATCTCCCCCTGTCATACACAACACCACACCTATTCACCCTAACACCAGGATCACCCCCTGTCACACACAACACCACACATGTTCACTCCGAACACCAGGATCCCCCCCTGTCACACACAACACCACACCTGTTCACCCTAACACCAGGATCTCCCCCTGTCACACACAACACCACACCTAATCACCCTAACACCAGGATCATCCCCTGTCACACACAACCACACCTGTTCACACCCGAACACCAGGATCACCCCCTGTCACACACAACACCACACCTGTTCACCCTAACACCAGGATCTCCCCCTGTCATACACAACACCACACCTATTCACCCTAACACCAGGATCTCCTCCTGTCACACACACACCACACCTGTTCACCCGAACACCAGGATCACCCCCTGTCACACACAACACCACACCTGTTCACCATAACACCAGGATCTCCCCCTTGTCACACACCACACCACACCTGCTCACACCTAACACCAGGATCACCCCCTGTCACACACAACACCACACCTGTTTACCCTAACACCAGGATCACCCCCTGTCACACACCACACCACACCTGTTCACCCTAACACCAGGATAATCCCCTGTCACACACCACACCACACCTGTTCATCCTAACACCAGGATCATCCCCTGTCACACACCACACCACACCTGTTCACCCTAACACCAGGATCACCCCCCCGTCACACACAACACCACACCTGTTCACCCTAACACCAGGATCACCCCCCTGTCACACACCACACCACACCTGTTCACCCTAACACCAGGATCACCCCCTGTCACACACAACACCACACCTGTTCACCCTAACACCAGGTTTAACCCCCTTGTCATACACAACACACCTGTTCACCCTAACACCAGGATCACCCCCTGTCACACACCACACCACACCTGTTCACCCTAACACCAGGATCACCCCCTGTCACACACAACACCACACCTGTTTCACCATAACACCGGGATCACTCCCCCCCCCCCCCCCCTGTCATACACAACACCACACCTGTTGACCATAACACCAGATCACCCCCCTCCCCCCTGTCATACACAACACAACACCTGTTCACCATAACACCAGGATCACCCCCCCCCCCCCCTCCCTGTTAGACACAACATCACACTTGTTCACCATAACACCAGGATCACCCCCCACCCCCTGTCAGACACAACACCACACCTGTTCACCATAAAACCAGGATCACACCCGCCCCCCTTGTCAGACACAACATCACACCTGTTCACCGTAACACCAGGATCCCCCCCCCCCCCCCCCGTCATACACCACACCACACCTGTTCACCCTAACACCAAGATCACCCCCTGTCACACACAACACCACACCTGCTCACCCTAACACCAGGATCACCCCCCTGTCACACACAACAACCACACCTGTTCACCCTAATACCAGGATCTCCCCCTGTCACACACCACACCACACCTGCTCACCCTAACACCAGGATCACCCCCCTGTCACACACAACACCACACCTGTTCACCCTAACACCAGGATCACCCCCCTGTCACACACAACACCACACCTGTTCACCCTAACACCAGGATCTCCCCCTGTCACACACCACACCACACCTGTTCACCCTAACACCAGGATCACCCCCTGTCACACACCACACCACACCTGCTCACCCTAACACCAGGATCTCCCCCTGTCACACACCACACCACACCTGTTCACCCTAACACCAGGATCACCCCCTGTCACACACAACACCACACCTGTTCACCATAACACCAGGATCACTCTCCCCCCCCCCCCCCCGCCCCTGTCATACACAACACCACACCTGTTGACCATAACACCAGGATCACCCCCCTCCCCCCTGTCATACACAACACAACACCTGTTCACCATAACACCAGGATCACCCCCCCCCCCCTCCCTGTTAGACACAACATCACACTTGTTCACCATAACACCAGGATCACCCCCACCCCCTGTCAGACACAACACCACACCTGTTCACCATAAAACCAGGATCACACCCGCCCCCCCTTGTCAGACACAACATCACACCTGTTCACCGTAACACCAGGATCCCCCCCCCCCCCCCCCCCCCGTCATACACCACACCACACCTGTTCACCCTAACACCAAGATCACCCCTGTCACACACAACACCACACCTGCTCACCCTAACACCAGGATCACCCCCCTGTCACACACAACACCACACCTGTTCACCCTAATACCAGGATCTCCCCCTGTCACACACCACACCACACCTGCTCACCCTAACACCAGGATCACCCCCCTGTCACACACAACACCACACCTGTTCACCCTAACACCAGGATCACCCCCCTGTCACACACAACACCACACCTGTTCACCCTAACACCAGGATCTCCCCCTGTCACACACCACACCACACCTGTTCACCCTAACACCAGGATCACCCCCTGTCACACACCCACACCACACCTGCTCACCCTAACACCAGGATCTCCCCCTGTCACACACAACACCACACCTGTTCACCCTAACACCAGGATCTCCCCCTGTCACACACAACACCACACCTGTTCACCCTAACACCAGACACCCCATCACACACAACACCACACCTGTTCACCCTAACACCAGGATCTCCTCCTGTCACACACAACACCACACCTGCTCACCCTAAACCTGCGACTGGTCTGCTTTTCTAAAAACAAAGGAGCACATGTTCTACAAAGAGTGTGTACAAAATTCCCAATTTCTGCCAATGCAGGGGGTTGAAAAGGAGGTAATTGTTTCATTTTCACCTGCCCTGACGCTACAGTGGTTTCTTCCAGGTAGTAATCACCTAGAAAACGCTAAATTCTAAGCAGTTAACTGAAGCATTTTTTAGACCACGTATGGCTTCGTTTCCATCTGCAACTCATGGAATGGCAGCCACCTGGAAACATGCAACTTGAAATCATGTTCAAAGGCATGACATAGTGTCTGAAAATTCCATGCATGTGACCTTCAACCCCAATATGTGAACCACTTGTATGTTATATGAGAGAAACTGGTTTTCGTTTCCCGTTCCTTTAAATATAATGCAACGACACCGTGCTCCGATTCACTGCACACAACAAAGTTCCATTATTTGCTCTGGGCTCCATTGTCCTTAAAACGGTAAGCTGACTATTTATCCATCATTATTGCACACATGTCTTGGGAACTGGTGAGACTGTATCAACAATCAGCTTAAATAAGCCACAACGGTTTCCCAGTATCATGGCGTGCACATTACAAACATGGGACTCCCAGCTGCAGTATCCTAGTCCCCTTCTCAACACTGCAGACTATGGTATTTCATAGCAAATGATACAGATGGGGTCACAAAGAACATTTGCACAGGGATGTAATTGTGGGCAGGCCCATGAGAGGCAAGAATGGATCTCCATCCAAAGAGCTGGCACCTCGGATCAATTCTTCAGCTTGCAGGCAGAGGGGGTGGGGCAGGAAAGAGTTCAGTTATGCAGATGCTCAAAGGTGGGTAGGATTAGGTCGCCACCCCATCCCATTCTTTCCCTGGTAGAATTGTGATTTTTTTTTTAAAGTTATTTTTTTGGGCCTGTTTCACTATTAGGGCGAACCAGGATCAGCTAGTCGGGAACTCGTTTCCAGATGAAGAGCGGAAAATTACAGTAGTCCTGCTGATAAAACCCACATAGAGTAGGACCCCCAGTTTTTATGTTTCTCCACTGTCATAGGTCTTTATCTTCCTACATTGGCTTTCCATCTCAGCACAACCTCCATAGTGCAGCATGGTAATCAACCAGTTGATTGGGGCCGTCCAAATGGATGATGATGCTCAAAGTGACCGTCTAATATTGGTTGAGTGCTCTGAGCCAACTAGACTGTAACATTACATGCAAGGCTTTCAAATCTGAACATCAGTGTCAAATTACAGACTGAGACTCTTTCAGTGGGAAATTAAAAAAAAAAAAAGAAAAACAAAAACAAAAAGAAAACAAAACAAAAAAGAAATATTCAGTTGGAAGAAAAATTTCAAGTTCAGTGCCATGAATCATACATTTATCAAATAGGGTTTACTATTTTCAGCAAGACCAACACAGAAGTTCAACTGGTGTGCTGCACAGTATTAAGAAACCTTCAGAATTCCATCCATAATTGACACTACTTCACCCTGCATAATAATCCAGACGAGAAAGTCAGTAACCAATGTGATGCCGTTCAACTGAAAAACAAAAAGTGGTGCATCTTCATATGTGTGGTGCTTGTGCAGTTTCCTGAGATACTATTTAGAACCATTCGCTTTCGAGGATTAACATTTTGTTTCAGTCTTACAGACCAATGCTGATATACATGCAAATATGCTTTGGTTCATCTTGTGATTTTTAAATGCTTGATATGTATGAAGTATCAGTGTGTTTCTTGCCTTACTGCTGAAATGTACCCTTTTCTGTTAGTGCTGCTATGCACTGTACTTGTAGAGGTCTGCTTTGTCTGGAAATCAGGGTGGAGTTGGATGGGGAGGGTACAAAGTTAAAATCAGGCTGGAGTTGGAAGGGGAGAGTACAAAGTTAAAATCAGGTGGAGCTGGGAAGGGGAGAGTACAAAGTTAAAATCAGGGGAGTTGGGAAGGGGAGAGTACAAAGTTAAAATCAGGGTGGAGTTGGGAAGGGGGGTACAAAGTTAAAATCAGGGTGGAGTTGGGAAGGGAGGGTACAAAGTTAAAATCAGGGCGGAGCTGGGAAGGGGGAGTACAAAGTTAAAATCAGGTGGAGTTGGGAAGGGGAGAGTACAAAATTAAAATCAGGGTGGAGTTGGGAAGGGAGGGTACAAAGTTAAAAATCAGGGTGGAGTTGGGAAGGGGAGGGTACAAAGTTAAAATCAGGGTGGAGTTTGGAAGGGGAGAGTACAAAGTTAAAATCAGGCTGGAGTTGGGAAGGGGAGGGTATAAAGTTAAAATCAGGGTGGAGCTGGGAAGGGGAGAGTACAAAGTTAAAATCAGGGTGGAGTTGGGAAGGGAAGTACAAAGTTAAAATCAGGCTGGAGTTGGGAAGGGGAGGTACAAAGTTAAAATCAGGCTGGAGTTGGGAAGTGGAGAGTACAAAGTTAAAATCAGCTGGAGTTGGGAAGGGGAGGGTACAAAGTTAAAATCAGGTGGAGTTGGGAAGGGAGAGTACAAAGTTAAAATCAGGTGGACTTGGGAAGGGAGGGTACAAAGTTAAAATCAGGGTGGAGTTGGGAAGGGAGAGTACAAAGTTTTCACTCAGTGAATGTTCTAGAAGGGGTAGGTGTGGGTGGTGGATAGTACAACAATCTTTTTTCAGACAGTGCTGTCTTTATTTTCTCTCTGTCTTTTCTGGAATGTGCTCTTTGAGGTGCTTTGAGGACAGGAAGAAGAGGTTGGACTAGGAGGACAAGCATCAGGAGGAAAGTACAGAGGAAGATGGAGAGAGTCAGTATTATGAGAGGGATGACTGGGAACAGACTCTGGGGTGGAGAGGGAGGGGTATTGCAGGCAGGGAGGGGGAAACAAAGGAGGAATGGGGCTTGTGCTGGAACATGGACCAACTGAATGATTTTTTCCTTCCCCCCCCCCCCCCCCCCCCCCCCCCCCCGTCTTACCCCCCCCCCCCCCCCCCCCCAGCAACGGTGTTTCCATTTCGTCCATACATTCCAAAATGCCATTACAGTATTGCATTGTTCTCCACTATACTACAAAGGGATTTTTCAACGCATATGGTATCTACAAAACAATATTTCACTGCATATCGTGATAAACACTAACAAAATTTTATGTGTAATGAACACCATTTTGCATAAAAATATTTTCTCCTTATCCTTGCAGTGCTCAGTGATAAGCTTAGTTCAAACGTTTAACGATCTACAACAACACGTGCACACATGCGCGCGCGCGCGCGCACACACACACACACACACACACACACACACAGAAATAACTTCCATTCTTAAAAATGTTTGATTAGAAAGGATAGCGCTTAATCTTTGCTGAAGAGTGTGAATCACCAATTTTGATCAATATTCCTCGAACAGTAATGACAGAAGAATTGTTCTTGTGGCAGCCAGGTCAAGGAAGCCAAAACAGGCAGCACAGGAGTAATGGCTGTAGGTGGCTAAGGAAGAGGAAACAACCACAAAGCATGCTTCCTATAAAGGGCCAAGGGCAACCAACACACATCTTCTTTTGATTGCTTGTCTGTTTGGAGCATATCTGTTTCTGCACTAATTACTGGCTCTTTCATGCTGAACTGAAGATGAACAGTGTTAACACTGTACACACACCTCTTGCATGTGTGTCACTGTTCTGTATAGCTATTGTCACTGTTTCAGCTTGTTAGCTGGACTCTTTTGAAAATGTCTTAACATTCTATAATTTTTCAGCATTTTTTTTTCCTAAAGTCTAAACAGTGATCTCATTGGCAGCAGACTTGAGAAGAATGATTCACATGCACAGCATAAGATCTCAAAGCTCATTGCACTCCCATCAGTTTTTGTGTTGCAAATCTGCTCTTGGAACTGCTGAAAAATCAAATCCTGAACTATCAGTGATAAAAATAACATTAAAAAAAAAGCAAAGAAAGAACAGAAAAACAAACAAGTAAGAACAGCAAGTAGGCGGAAAGACACACACACACACACACACACACACACACACACACACACACACATACACCACACACACACACACACACACACACACACATACACACACACACACACATACACACACACACACACACACACACACACACACACACATACACACACACACACACACACACACACACATACACACACACACACACACACACACACACACACACACACACACACACACACGCGCGCGCACACACACACACACACAACACACACATACACACACACACACACACAAACACACACTCACACACACACTGACATGAGCACCAAAGATGTAGTTGGACAGCATGGTGCTTCCTATGGTCTGGCCTCCGATGTCCCAGATCTCCAGGGCCACGTGGGTGGACCCTGCCCACAGGTAGAACAAGTCAGCATCCCATGGATCATCAACCACACTGCCTCCTTCACAATCATGTCCCATGGATCATCCACACTGCCTCCTTCACAATCATGTCCCATGGATCATCAACCACACTGCCTCCTTCACAATCATGTAGGTTCTTCTCATTTGTTTTCACACCAAAAGTTGTTACAGACATTCAACAGACTGGTAGTTAAAATGAACCAGGGAAGCATGTATACTATGGACTTGGGGTGTGGGGGTGTGGGGGTGTGGGGGTGTGGGGAAGGAACAGCAGAAACAAAGGCAGGAGAGGAGAGATTGGTGGTAAGGGGGGGGGGGGGGGTAAAGGTTAAGGGAATGGGGAGGTGAAGGATGGAGGTGGGTAAGGAAAGTGACAAGAGGGGTGGGGTAGGGGGGAAGGGGTTGGACGCCAAACGGAAGCCCAGGAATTTACCACAAACAACTATGGTGTCCTTAAAAACATAACTAGGTAATGCATTAAATACAGCAACAATTATCCCAAGTTAAATTCTACATAAAATCTATTTTGATATTGTGGACTGAGGGCAAGGCTGCTATCTAGAAATGGATACAACTCTGATGCCGTTTACCCCTCCTGTCCCCCCACCCCCCCCCACCCCCAAATTTGCCTCCATCCCATCCCTTCCTCTATTTCTCTCTCTCTCTCTCTCTCTCTCTCTCTCTCTTCTCTCTCTCTCTCTCTCTCTTTTCTCTCACACACACACACACACACACACACACACACACACACACACACACACACACACACACACACACCGAACAAACTGCAAAATCCTGAAAAACAGGTCCAACGAAAACATTACTGACCTAAATACAAATATTTCTCATACACTAACAAAAGCTGAAGTGAAACAACAACAACAACAACAACATCATCATCATAATGCTTTACCAGGAAGGACAATCCTCTTCAAGTAGAAATCCAGACCAATTGTTTGCCCATACTGTTTCTGAAACTGCTCTTGAGCGTACCTCATGCACAGTGAGGTCTGCAATGTACAGATAAACAACAATGAAATACAGTAAGAACAGAAAAAAACATATGTTTAAGGCCAGGCTGTCTACACTAAACCATAATGAAATGGTGCCAGAGCGTAAACAACTTTCTACTTATGGAATGTTCATTGAGTGCGCTCGGATGATATAAACATCTAAATGATAACAGATTAGAAAAAAAGCACAGATATGAACATCAAGATAGTAAAGAATAAGAAGTGTTTGTAATGATATACTAATGATCAAACCTTTATTCATGGGCAACTTCAGAAATTCAAGAAAGGATAAATTGTAATCTATATAAAAAAAACTTATTCACTGAAGACAGGTAAATGAAAGATACTTTTATTCAAGACTACGCTCTTTCTCCTGAGAAGAAATTGCGCAATATGACAAGATCAAGGACAATTCTTAATGCATATGGCATTATCAACATTGACATAATAAGATACAAACATCCAGGCTGAATGACACAGCTAACCAAGCAATTCCTTTTCAAGGTCTATCAATAAAAAGATGGGCAGAACAGTGAAATGATGCACAGAAACTTTTGTACCAGACCAGTTTTGAACAAAGGATGCCTTAAATTGCTGAGTTGTGATATTTAATATTCAGCCACCCAAACTGTACCAAAATATTTGTTTATGCACAGTTCTGAGCTGCAACGTAAACAGTTTTGTGGTTAAAAGTCATTTGTAGTTTGTCTGGTCCCATCTTCTGTTCATAACTCTCAGTCTCAGGGCACAGTGTGCCAGTGGTAAAAAGACACACTCCACAGTTTACTTTTACCATTCTTTTCTAACATTAAACAGCATTTTCCATAAGTAAATACATGCTCAAATCTTGAGAGTTCAGTAGAGAAGGCAAAGCCCCCGCCCCCCCCAATTCTGCCATATCAATAAATGCCTCATCTGCTTTTTGTTCATAGATAAAGTCGGAGTGAACACTGATGAACAGAAGGCAAATTTGCACAACAGCTATTGCAACATGCACATTCTACAACTAGTCACCTGTCAACAGCTATTGCAACATGCACATTCTACAACTAGTCACCTGTCAACAGCTATTGCAACATGCACATTCTACAACTAGTCACCTGTCAACAGCTATTGCAACATGCACATTCTACAACTAGTCACCTGTCAACAGCTATTGCAACATGCACATTCTAACAACTAGTCACCTGTCAACAGCTATTGCAACATGCACATTCTACAACTAGTCACCTGTCAACAGCTATTGCAACATGCACATTCTACAACTAGTCGCCTGTCAACAGCTATTGCAACATGCACATTCCTGATATGGCCCTTTGCGGTCGGCTGGGCTATAAGCAACATTATATATTATGCACATTCTACAACTAGTCACCTGTCAACGCTATTGCAACATGCACATTCTACAACTAGTCACCTGTCAACAGCTATTGCAACATGTACACTCTACAACTAGTCACCTGTCAACAGCTATTGCAACATGCACATTCTACAACTAATCACCTGTCAACAGCTATTGCAACATGCACATTCCACAACTAATCACCTGTCAACAGCTACTGCAACATGCACACTCTACAACTAATCACTTGTCAACAGCTATTGCAACATGTACACTCTACAACTAGTCACCTGTCAACAGCTATTGCAACATGCACATTCTACAACTAGTCACCTGTCAACAGCTATTGCAACATGGACATTCTTCAACTAATCACCTGTCAACAGCTATTGCAACATGCACATTCTACAACTAGTCACCTGTCAACAGCTATTGCAACATGCACATTCTACAACTAGTCACCTGTCAACAGCTATTGCAACATGCACATTCTACAACTAGTCACCTGTCAACAGCTATTGCAACATGCACATTCTACAACTAGTCACCTGTCAACAGCTATTGCAACATGTACATTCTACAACTAGTCACCTGTCAACAGCTATTGCAACATGCACATTCTACAACTAGTCACCTGTCAACAGCTATTGCAACATGCACATTCTACAACTAGTCACCTGTCAACAGCTATTGCAACATGTACACTCTACAACTAGTCACCTGTCAACAGCTATTGCAACATGCACATTCTACAACTAGTCACCTGTCAACAGCTATTGCAACATGTACATTCTACAACTAGTCACCTGTCAACAGCTATTGCAACATGCACATTCTTCAACTAATCACCTGTCAACAGCTATTGCAACATGCACATTCTACAACTAGTCACCTGTCAACAGCTATTGCAACATGCACATTCTTCAACTAATCACCTGTCAACAGCTATTGCAACATGCACATTCTACAACTAGTCACCTGTCAACAGCTATTGCAACATACACATTCTTCAACTAATCACCTGTCAACAGCTATTGCAACATGCACATTCTACAACTAGTCACCTGTCAACAGCTATTGCAACATCCACATTCTTCAACTAATCACCTGTCAACAGCTATTGCAACATGTACACTCTGCAACTAGTCACCTGTCAACAGCTATTGCAACATGCACATTCTTCAACTAATCAACCTGTCAACAGCTATTGCAACATGTACATTCTTCAACTAATCACCTGTCAACAGCTATTGCAACATGCACATTCTACAACTAGTCACCTGTCAACAGCTATTGCAACATGCACATTCTTCAACTAATCACCTTTCAACAGCTATTGCAACATGCACATTCTACAACTAGTCACCTGTCAACAGCTATTGCAACATGTACACTCTACAACTAGTCACCTGTCAACAGCTATTGCAACATGCACATTCTTCAACTAATCACCTGTCAACAGCTATTGCAACATGCACATTCTTCAACTAATCACCTGTCAACAGCTATTGCAACATGTACATTCTTCAACTAATCACCTGTCAACAGCTATTGCAACATGCACATTCTACAACTAGTCACCTGTCCTGCACCATTGAAAAAAAAATCCCTCTTCTGTGTCACTGGTTTAAATTTGTGTTACTGTTTTGTATTGTAAGGTAAGGTAATGTTGCTTATAGCCAGCTGACCGCAAAGGCCACATCAGGGCTGTACGAGGATAATTAATGGTAGTACCTCAAGTTAAAAAACAAACCAACAAAAAAACTGCTGTCATATTTGTTTTGGCTGACAACATGATTTCCAATTAAAAATGAAGTATGGCTTTATGTCAGGCAGCAATTTGCTTTGTTTAGCTTCTTGTATCCATATCTTCTTCTTTCTTTGAGTGTCCACCTTCATTGAGTTGAAGATTCTGAAACTTGTGTGTGGATGACCGTTTTTTATCCTGCCATTAAGGCAGTCATACTCCAACTTCGGGGAAGGTGCATGCTATGTGTAACGTGACATCCTTACCAATGGCCAAACTGGCCTTCTCTTCCGAAAGTTGGTGATGGGATTTTTATGTGTGTGCAAGATGTCGTGCGTGCATTCACACAAGGAACCTCGGTTTATAGTCTCATTCGAAGGACTGTATTGGGAATGGAGTCAGAACCAATGTTAACTCCAAGGAAAAAATCCCCCTGAACCGAAATGGCCCAGCAGAGATGCGAACCCGCAACCCCAAGATTACGAGTCCGATGCTCTACCAACTGAGCTATTCTGGCCCAACTACAGAACTCACACACACACACACACACACACACACACACACACACACACACACACACACACACATATCTTGATTACTGTGTTAAATATCATTAAAGTCTTGTTAGTCAGTTTGCTTAAAAATGGCATAAAAAGACTTAATCTTTCAACCAAGTCACCATCAAACCCATGACCTGTGGCATGCAAAAGTACACACAATTAACAAATCTTTCCACATGTTTAGGTGAGAAAGAGGCAGGGTGGAAGGGGGTGGGGTATACTAAGAAGAAGGGACAGGGGTGAATGATCCAGTATCATTTGAAGTGAAATGACAAACTAAAGAACACACACACACACACACACACACACACACACATGAACCCACGCACGCACATATACACACGCGCACACACACACACACACACACACACATACACACATGAACCCACGCATGCACATACACACACACACACACACAACACACACACACACACACACACACAGACAACACACACTGACACACACACACAACACACACACACACACACACACACAGACAACACACACTGACACACACACACATACACACAGACACACACACAGACACACAACACACACACACACACACACACACACACACACAGGTCAGGTCAGATCGTGGCCTCATAATGCATCCTTCTTTTTGGTTGATTTAACAATTGCTGTGATGATATAAGCATCCCTTTTGATGCACTAACACACACAACACACACACACACACACACACACACACACACACACACACACCACAGACACACACACACACACACACACACACACACACACACACACACACAAAAGGGCCAACTGACCAAAACACTGAGTGGCTACACGCAATACAAAGCACGAATGAAAAATGGCTGATTGCCGGCGATTTCAATGCACACTCTCCTTTATGGGAAAAGGGTTGTTCTACTGTAACCAGCAACCGTTTTGTTGAAAATGTTGTCGATTCTGATTTGTATTTGCTCAATAATGGAAGTGTAACCAGAAGAGAACAGGGAAATGCCGCTTCTAACTCACTTTCGCCCTCAACCAGTTTCGGGCGAAAGTGACCTAGAAGCGGCATTTCCCTGTTCTCTGACAAGTAAGACTTCAATAACCAAAAAATAACGATTATCTACAAACAAACATACTGTGTAGGATTATCCGTTTTTAATACTAATTTACTAAACTTTTCAGATTTTAGTTTTTGCTTAATCCTATGTTTTTCCTGATCATTCTCAATAACATCATTTTCACGCAAACATTCATCAAATGCATCTCTGTCTTTCATGTGAAATAAAACTACAGTCTTTAACTGTTCTCTAAAGTCTTTTAAAACTGAGTTATATTTTTGGCATAAAATCCACACACTTATCCCAGCATGCCTTCCACTGAAAGCTAGTTTCGACAAAGTGTTTCTCTTTTTAACTATGTCTCTTTCTGCTGAACAGTCATCTATAATAAATAGTGTCTGCGTTCCTTCAAACAATATAAAAAAGCGTTCTAGACACTCACTCAGTTTATTGCTAGGATTAACTAAAAATATGTTTATCATCAGCCCATATAAACCTTCTATCATGATATGCTTTGTTCCATTTAAGTGTTGGGCAGAAAATCACAATATGATCAAAATTATAACGATAAACTGTTTGTAACAGGTCGAGGATAAATATTGTTTTTCCACAACCAGTTTGTCCACAAATTAATGAACAATGAGGGGTTTTTATCATAAAGTTTAACTGCTCCATAGTTTTATAATAGAATTTAATCTAATCCAGTTATTATGTTTATCATACTTTCTGTTAAAACTTGTTCAGTATAATAAAATCCTATAAGGTCTAAATGTGTAAGATTAATCCAATTTAGTTCTGTAAGATTGCTTCTATTTAGACTAATATTGATTTTGTTGCTTGTTGTTATGACCTTAATATCCTCACCGTTGTGAAGAACGACGACAGTAACTTTAAGTTTTTCAACGTCTAAGTTTTGCCAGCTAATTAGAATTCCTTTTAGAAGGACGTCGCTAACGCCCACAGCCCCATTCCTCTTCACAATTCTTTTAAGACAGAAATTTCAAATATCATTGTGAACGCATCTCCTAATTTCATTTGTGGAATGAATTGTAATTTTGTAGAAGCATCTTTTAAAACCGTTTCTCTTCTGTGGAGGATGTACTGTTTATTCCCATACGGCTTTATTTCAATCTCTTTCCGACTATTGTCATCTGGCATAAGACTTACATGTAAAGGGCCAGAGTTGAATGCTTTTCTGAAACTTTTTTGGCGGCTAAAAATGTAAATGGGCTTATGAATTCAAATTTTATTTCCCATTCTAAATATGGTTCTAAATGCCATTTGAGGTCAGGTTTTCGAACTATTTTATATTCATACTGGCCAACATTATTTGCTTCTAGATTGCGCAGTTGCTCTAGTTTAGGAAACCTTTTGTTGTCGTCAACCTCTTTGCGTTTATAATCACCATCTTTAGTGTACTCAAAACCATACAAAGCGCCTATCTCACCATTTTGTTCAAAGTCCGCAACGTCTGCAAGGTCTTTTAATTCTAAAGTTATACACCTCACAGGCGCTAATGTAACTCCGGATTCTTCTGGCCCACGCGACATTTTTTAGTACAACTTATTATTTTTATTTCCAAAACAATGTGCAGGTTATCACATTTTACAACTTTCCCTGTTTTGTCTGCAATTTTTATATTAAATGATCCGACCCTCCCACAAACTAATCTTTTAAACTGCAAATTAGGGAATTGTATAATTTCATAATCGCAATACGCAGCTTTCCCTGACGGAAGAGCTCTTAAAACAGTTGAGGGCCTTCCATCATATAAGTTTTCATCAGTGCTCAGCTCATCCAAATGAACATAGAGTAATGAATGTACTGCAAGATCGAGCGGACTTTCCCCCTCATAAGTAGTTTTGTCTGGTGTAACAATAAATCTTTGAGCGTCTTGTCTGCCAGTTGCAAAGCCTAACATTTTAGCTAGCTCTTTATCAAAAAAGTAACTTGCTTCTTCAGGTTTGAATGTTAATATTGTTTTTAGATTTGCAGTGTTAAGTTTGAGAGCGATGCCAAAGTTACTTAATGCTTCTTTTAGTGAGCAAAACCCGTAATAACCATCAGGTATTGCTACCTGGTCAATTAAGCTTCTTTCTGTGTCATATTTTCTAATCTTATTATTCTTCTTGGTTTCGCTTATATTAAACCATACGACTTTGTAAAAAATTTCATGGAGTGCGACCATTTTGGTTCTGCAATTGTTATCAATAGCATGTTCTAAAAACGAAGGACGGTCTTGAGTTGTTATTGTTACAAACATTTTTTAAACGAAAATAAAAATGAGCGCGTTTAAATATACTAAAGATGCAAAATATTCTGTTGGGCCGCACTACAATCTTAAAAATATAGCAACTGATACTCTTGACATTGCTGTGACCCAGACTGTCACTTTTCATAAAAAGGTGAGTACTCCATTAAGCAGATATCTTAACCCTCCTATTAAAAAAGACTACATCGCAAAAGTGTGGTTTAGTCATCCGATGCAGTTTTATCAGAACCAGTTAAACTTTGCTGTGTTTTGTGCATCAACTGGGTGTGGAGTGTCGTATGCTAATCATTTAAATCATCCTGATCCTTTGGTGAGGTCAGTGTATAGATTTCATTTTTATTACACCTTCAGACGTATTTTGACTGAACTGCGGGCGCCATTACCCAATGACAAACCGTTTAATCCATTCAGCAACAGAATAGACATGAAGGCTTTTGAAAGGATTTGTAACGAATTCAATATTAATGTTAAGACAGACTTTAGACAAAAGTTGGACCTTATCATGGCTTAGGCACCCTTATTTGTGGGGCGTGCACAGAAAGTATAACTATGACTGGAATCCTCCTTACACATCTTTCTCTTCAGGCACAGGTGTTCACCTCGGGTCCATAGAGCAAGAGCATAAAACAGCATGGACAACATTTATCTTAGACATATCTGAGGGCCTAACTCAAGCGGGAATAGTACGAATAAACGACTCTATTCGTACTTACGTTTGGTGTTTGCTAGGTTCGCAAGCACAGACAAGGTCGAGCATAACTAATTCTTCTACTGGCTTTGATGCACAAAACAATACTTAGCAAATTTAGAGGACGCCATTAATTCTACAGTTGATTTAGATTCAAGTATAAAAAGGTACCAAAATGTTTTACAATACGCAAGATCGAAAGTAGACTTTGCTGTTGGCACTGGTTTATACATGCTACCTTCTGACCTTAGACTCCAGGTAGGAACAATAATAAACTACAACAATGAAATCATTGTGGCCGGCAATGAACAGAAGGTTGGGAAAAACGACATAAATTCTGGGCCAGTAATAGTACAAACAATAAAAAAACACCCAAGATTAAGTCATCCAATCCCCAAGGTCCAAAGCACAAAGACTGTTGAAGACGTGGACTTTGTTCGCGATGACCATGAATATGAAAAGACAGCATTTGTTGTTGGATTAACTGGCCTAGGATTACTTGGTCTTTATCTTACTAAATAGTAACCCAACTATTAAGAGAACTAATGCCCATAAGTGCTCCGCCATAAAGCCAACTACTTTGCTTGCAGTAGACAAAAGCCAGCTAACGATACTCCCTAATATACCTGGTAAAGAGTCTATAGCTTTACCAGCTAATTTTTTTAATAAATCCGCAAGATGATCAAGCTGTTTTTTTACCCATGATTTATCAGGAGATGGCGATGGAGGCACTAGCCCAGCACCACCACCACCGCCTGTAATAGCCATCACCAGTGTACTTATTGCAAATCCTAAGGCCGTTATAACGCTTGCTAATGTGACGCCTTGCTCTCTAAACAGCGTTCGTATTCGTTCTGCTAGCGTTGTGTCTTCATATAAAATTTTCCGGATAGTTTCTCTTATTCTATTCACTTGAGTTCGTAATTGGTCTCGGTTAGTAGTTAGCGCTTCTAGTCTTGCCGATCTTCGTTCTTCAAGATTTTTTAGTCTTTGTCTTATTCTTTCTTTAATCTCACGCCCTAAGTTGGCGTCGTCAGCCTCAACGAGTTTTTCTTTTTCTCTTTTTATATCCTTATCTAGTACACCTAGTTTTGCTAAATTGTTTTTTAATTCCCCCGGATGGTTCTTAAAGTACGATCAAGGGCTACTAAATCTCTCTCAGGTAGCCGTGGTTCGTGTATAGTTTTTAATGCTGTTTCTTCTTCTTCAGTGAGTTCTGCTCCTACTGTATTTATTACTTTGACTGCTGTTTGATTTAAATCTTCAAGTTCCATGGTTTGCATTTGGTTATCTGTCGGGAGTTCTTGTAGTGTGTTTTGAAGTTTAGCAACTGCCTCCCTATCTAATTCTGGTTTAGTAAGGCCAAGGCGATTTCGAACTTCCACCTGAAGGTGTTTTTTGATTGTACCCATGCCTACAAACTTTGATGAGTCTCGTTTATGTGTAAGCTGAAAAGGTTGTCCTTGCTTGTTTTTTACATACAAATGGTCATCTTTTACTTCAAAATCATCAGGGTATATAGTTTCGGGAGGTTCTAGTCCTAAACTTTGGTATAATGATCTGACCTTACTTTCTGTTAATTCACGCCTTTGCGCCCCTCTCTAATTCATCCTGCAATGAGAACGTCGAGCGATGCTGTGTCAAAGGAGTCCTTTCATCCATGTCGGCGTCTCCAAGATCACTAATATCATAATCTTCTTCATCTTCAATTCCCGCCATGTTTTTAAATAATTAACTTTTTATTTTGTTTTATAAAAATGTCACAAGTATATGGCTCGATTCTTGACCCGAATAGAAAGCTGAAAGAACCCCATGGCGTGAAGGGAAATAAACAGAATATTACTGTTCCAAATAATCCATCTACTATTGATGCAGATCAAATTCTTACTGTCAGATTTCCAGACCTAGGAGCGGATGATTTGATTGTGCCAGGCTCTGCGCGACTTACTTTCAAAATAGAACTCGCTTCAACAACAGACCCAAACAGAACAGTTGTCCAGAATCTGGGGCGGGCAATCGTTAAGAAAATTTCTGTAAAACTTGAGGGGAAAGAAGTATTTTCTTTACACAATGCAGACATATTTTTAACCTATTCTGATCTATGGCTAACCGCGAATGAAAGGGAAGATCTTGCGTTTCAAGGAATAGAAAATGAAGAAGCACTAAAACACAGAATAGGCGCCGCAGATGCTAAAGACGGCAAAAAGTATGTAGCTGTAAATTTTGCGTTTGGAAATCGCTTTTCCATTCCTTTAGATTTTGAGTTGTTAAAAGCACATGCACCATACTTTCAAGGAGCATTAGAAGACAGATTGTCATACGAACTAACTTTTAATGAATACAAACGTGTTATCAGATCAACAGACACCGAAGCAAAGTACAGCATTTCTGACATCTCGTTAGAGTTTGATGTTGTTAGCAAGTCTAATTTAGCAAGGCAGATTGAGCAACAATATGTGTCACAATTAGTAATATATTACGAAAACGTGCGTCATCATTCAACATATCCTAAAAGCAGGGCAGACGCTATATGGAATTTTAATCTTAGTGTCGCAGTAAAATCGCTTAAAGGTATTTTATTGCTGTGTGGAAGATGAAGAACCATTCGCAAGAGCAAGTGAAAAGTTTTTTAATCCAAAAATAACGAAAGTGCAATGTACAATTGATGGTAGTCCTAACCAAATCTACGCTAGCGGGCTTAGACCTTATCATCATTTTGACGAAATAAGAAAATTGTTTGGGGGTGGGAGGGGTAGAAGTCCAACAGCAGACCTTGCGTCTAAAGATCTACACCTTCACAGTGTTAGGCTCGATGATTATTTAACATCAAAATACGGTTTATGGATTGACCTAAGGTCAACAGAGGATAATCAGTTGCATGGAAGTGGGAGAGAACGGTTAAAGACGTAAACATTCAAATTGAGAAAGAAAAAGAAGCCGATAAACTGCTTAATGTACATTTGTTTTTATTAATTGATGCACAGCTGAATATTGAAAAGAAAAAATTAAAAGATACAGAATACTAAATTATTTTTTCATTTTTAAAAAAGCATGCCCGTTCAAGTTTATCCAAATGTGCCTACAGCACCGGAGTCGCCAAGAGAAGAGATAGTAGAACCCCCCGGCATAAAAACCTTCAGATTAACCAACATTACACAAATGCAACAAAAACTAGAGCAGGACCTTTCAAAATACAGCAAAGCCAAACGAAGGTATTCTGCTGCCTTTAATGCTGTTACATATGTTAATACTGGAACATCAAACTATAAGTGCACTATCAGCAGGAACGAGTGTAGGCCTCTTAGCAACAGGCGTAGGTGCACCCGCAGCTTTACCTCTAGCCGGTTTATCTTTAACTCTCGGCCTGTGTTCATTAGCTGTAAGTGCTGCTGGCAAAAAATTAAAAACTAAACTCCAAAAGCACACAGCTATGGTTCAACTAATAACAGCTAAACTTAGTTCGTTCAAAAGGACAATAAATAAAGCGCTAGCTGACTCAAACATCACGGATGAAGAATTTAGTCGTTTACAGGCCGATTTTGATGACTACAAAAGACAAAAGTTTGATCTTCAAAGAAAGGCGAGGACAAGTTTTTCTCAACAGCCAGACCCCGAGCAGATAAAAAAGGAATGTTTAAAAAAAGTAAACGAAACATTAAACTCTGTTCTAAACAGCTCACATTAACAACGCCAAAGGGTGTTTATACTTTAGTTTATGAGTCTAAACACAAAAAGACCATCGATATTGATTAATTAATTTTTTGATTTAAATAAATATTTTGAGTTAGAAAAGAAACTCAGCATGGATAAAATCTATGAAGGTCCAGACGAATTGTTTGAAGCAATGCAAGAAGATTTATCAAGAGCACTGAATGATATTGATTTAGAAGTCATTGATCCTGCAAACGTACAGGCAAGTGTTGCTCATGCTATTTCTCAAGTTCCAGGTAAACTAACAATAGACCCGCCAGTTAAAGTAATGTTAGCTGTTTTAATCGACTATGTAACAATAAATGAAGAAAATCTAGAAGTCTGGGTCTCAACTAAACAACAGACATTCTTTCTCATAATGACTTAAACACCCGGTTGGGCAGACCAGCTGCTTACACAGTTTGATGTGTGGCCGCTGAAGAAGCCAAAATGAGAGGCTCTGGTTGGTCAGAGGGCGAAGTCCTAGAGATCAGATTAAAACAGTCTAAGTATGCGCCGATTGTTGGCAAGGCTTACATTCCACTACCTCCAGCATTAGTTGCGAAAAGAGCAGTTCTAAACATAAAGAATACAGACAACAAATGTTTTATGTGGTGTGTTCTCGCAAGGCTGCATCACGCCCGCAAAAACGCAGAAAGAGTGTCTAACTATCACCCTTACATCAATAATCTTAACTTTAGTGGAATATCCTTTCCTGTGAGTGTAGAACAAATTGATCAGTTTGAAGAACAAAACAAACCAATAACTGTCAATATCTACACATGGGATGAGGAAACAAATCTACAACCGATTAAAGTGTCCAAGAACAGTCCAACGATAGGCGAGCCAGACAAAAATCATGTGGACTTACTTCTGATGTTTTCGCCAGCGGGGCTACCACATTACGCATTGATACGAACAATGAGTAGATTATTGAGGCATACTTCAAAGCATTACCATAAACAAGAATTCTGTAGAAAATGTTTAACAAGAATTCCATCCGCTCAAGCCGCAAGCGAACATAAGAAACATTGTATCGGCCCAGTTGACTGTAATACAGAACTAATTACGCCCCCAGAAGGCAGTAAAGTTAGTTTTAAGAACTGGAAACGGATGCAAAATTCTCCATACGTAGTTTACGCAGACTTTGAGTCGCTTATTGTTCCTTATGAAGGGCCAGCGCCACAAAAACTTCGAAAAACAGTCTTAATGAGTAATCATCAGATTTGTTCATTTGCCTTCATTATTGTTAGGTCGGATGGCGCTCATTCAACGCCAGAATTATACAGAGGACCAAATGCGGCCAAAAGATTTTACAGCGCATGCAGCAAGTGCGTAATGACTGTTCTAATAATCTGAATTTATCTGAAATCATGATGACGCCTGAAGACCAACAACAGTATGACTCAGCCACACATTGTTGGATTTGTGGTTTAGAACTCAGTGAAGAAGCCAATCCAAAAGTAAGAGACCATGATCACATTAGTGGAAAGTTCAGAGGAGCAGCGCACAACAACTGCAATCTTCAACTAAAGTTTGAACCAAAAACATGAAGCTGCCTGTATTCTTTCATAACTTGCGGGGTTACGACTCTCATCTTATAATGAAAGCAGTGGGCGATGCCTTCAGGGTGTCATGCATTGCACAGTCATCAGAAAAGTACATGTGTTTCACTTTAAATAACATGTCTTTTTATGACTCTATGCAGCACATGATGGGTTCATTAGAGTCACTGGCTATGTCCTTAAAGTCCTGCCCAATAACGGAAGAATATTTTGACCCAACACTTGTTAGAAAGGGTGTTTACCCTTATGAGTACATGAACAGTTGGCAAAGGTTTGATGAAGATACACTTCCGCCTAAAGGCGCGTTCTTTTCTAGTCTCAGAGGAAAGGACATCAGTGATTCTGATTACCAGCATGCTCAAGATGCGTGGCAGAAGTTAGAGTGTAAAACGATGGGAGACTATCATGACTCCTACTTGATGGCTGATGTATGTTTGTTGGCGGACGTCTTTGAAAATTACAGAAAGACCTGCATAAAACATTATAGCCTGGATCCCGCGCATTACATTTCTGCGCCCGGGATGAGCTGGGACGCTTTCTTAAAATTTACTGGAGTACAGATTGATTTATTGTCTGACCTACCAATGATACAGATGATTGAAAACGGATTGCGTGGAGGAATTAGTATGGTGTCGCACCATTACTGTAAAGCAAACAACAAATACTTGGACGACTATGATCCAAGTAAAAGGTCTAACTATCTTATGTATTTAGATGCAAACAATCTGTATGGATGGGCAATGGCTCAATCGCTTCCATTACGCAACTTTAAAATGTACACAAGCGGTGGTACGAATAATATTCAAAAGGCATTAAAGTGGTTGGGCAGTTTGACGCCGGGTCAACAGCATGGGTTCATTCTAGAAGTTGACTTAGAATATCCTCATGAACTCCATGACCTGCATAATGACTATCCATTAGCAGCAGAAAGTCTAAAGATGAATCCAAGAGAGCCGCCTAAACTTGTGCCTAATCTTCGGGGCAAAAAAAAATATGTCAGTCATTACAGACTTCTACAATTTTATTTAAGACATGGTTAAAGTTAACAGCTGTTCATCGTATAATTGCTTTTGATCAAGAACAGTTCATGAAACCATACTCATGAAGAACACTGATCTCAGAACTAAATTCACAGATGCTTCAGAAAAAGACTTTTTCAAGCTGATGAACAACAGCTGTTTCGGAAAGACTATGGAGAATCCACACAAGCGTAAAGACGTTAGATTGGTCACCGAGAAAACGAAGCATTAAGCTGACTTCAAAACCAAATTATCAGGACTTTAGAAGATTTCATGATCAGCTTTTTGGCATAATGATGAAAAAAAAGAAAGTCAAATTGGACAAAACCTGTATTTATTGGGTTTACTGTTTTAGAATTATCAAAGCTTTTGATGTTAGAATTTCTTATGACTACTTCAAACCCTCGTATCCAGAGTCCAGAGTACTTTACACAGATACAGACAGTTTTGTTATAGATATCCCTACTGAAGACATCTATAAAGACATGGAATTAGAAGTAGCTAAAGGAGCGAGCGGATGGTACGACACATCTGATTAACCTAAGATTCGCCTTTTGCATTCAATTACTAATAAGAAGGTTTTAGGAAAGATGAAGGATGAATTATCTGGAAAGGTGATCAAGGAGTATGTGGGGTTAAGGTAAAAAATGTACAGTATTTCGAGCCAGGTGAAAACTATTAAGAAAGCAAAAGGAATATCTCGCAGTGTTGTGCAGTCGAGCATATCGCATGACAACTATAAAGAAGCATTGTTTGGCAATAAGACTTTTCATCATGACAACGTAAACTACGATCTAATCTACATGAATCAACACAACTGTTGTAACAAAGAAGTCATTAGATAGAACAAACACACAAACGTGTGTTTGTTAATCCAGAGTTTTCATATGCATATGGACATTGGAGAAACCGTCAATTAATTAAAGCGGAACTGTGTCTGGGGGGATTATCTGCAGTTCTTCCTTTACAAAAGATCTTTGAGGAGCCGGTTGTTTTGTTGTGACAGTTTCTCGTAAATAATACACGGGCGGATTCATTTTTACAATTCTTTTTATTTCATACGGATCAACACTCCAAACTGGATCGGTTGCCCTGATGCGAGTGTCCCCTTCTGCTTCCCCGGTAAATAAAGGTACCTTACTTTCAATCCAAATGGTAATAGTTTGCTGGTTGTACTGGAGTCTTCAGCAACATTTATTGTTTTTCTTTTGATTGCTTGTACTGGTTTTAGCCCTTTAAATTCTTCATTATTCATTGCGCGCAGAACTGAGGGCAGTCTTCTAACCCATCTGTGTTGCGAGAATTGTCATCAGCTCTCTGTGATACTGGTAAGAAAAAAGTCTTTCGGCTAACTGTTGTTAAAGTTTTCAACTAAAGCCTGTGATCTGTGAACTCCTGGGATGCCTCTTCTAATGGTAACTCTATGTTTAACAATAATTGATTCACTTGGCCTTTAAATTCTTTCCATCATCAACTTGAATCATGCGAGGATAAGTTAAAGGGCCTCGTTGGTATATCAGTTGTATGGCAACAGCAACAGCAGAAGCACTCTTTTGTGTTAATGGTTCCGCATCTTTATATCTTGAAGCTATGTCAATGACTGTGAGTGCGTACTTAAATCTTTTTCGTCTAATCGTATCAGAGGGTAAATATAGAAGATCCATTTGATGGGTGTCGTTCGGTATTGTATTCACAAAGTGCGGTCTCTGTATTCGTCTAGGTGCAGGTAAATAAATTTGCCAAATCGCTTGTTTAGATAACCATTCCTTTGCTGTTTGTTCACTGACTCCGCCTGCTTGGCTTAGCTTTTTAATTGCTGTTATTCCCTTCCAATATCCTTTGGGTGAATAATAGATTTTGTTCATTTTTTATTTAGCCAATATTATGCGCAACAAAATACACGACAGTCATACCAACGACAATAAACGCGATTTCTTGCATCTTTTGTTTTTCTGATGGTTGATAAAAGTTGCTGAATTTTGGTGGGGCAATGTCTCGATTGGTTTGCCCGTTACAAGATAATATTGTTTTATTGCTTGATCAACATCTTTAAATGTATAAGCTGCATGCCCCTGTTTTTTCAGTGTGTCGTTAATAAAAATCTAACTGCTCAATTCTCTGCTTTTCATAGCGATCTTGTGCTGCAGCTAGTTGCTCCACAGCTTTGTTATGCCTTTTCTCTCGCCGTCATCCCGTAGTTTACTAAATGCGTAATTACTTCCGCTAAAAGCAAGCGCATTCACTACTGCACCGCCTATCATCATTACGAGTGAAGCCATTTTTTATAAATGTATTTTTTTTTTTACATATTTATATTCTCTGGAATTATTCCTTGCTTAACTAGAAAATCTTTCGTAGCAAATGAAGCTGTAATAACAGCAATCAGTTTTGCTGAATCCTCAAAGTCTAGTTTGCCAAGATCTGCCGGTTTTATTTTTAACAGGCTTTTACCAAGCATTGAGTATCCTACACTTAGACCTCCAATAACAGCAGAATGGTATACAAGGTTGGCAATAGTTTTTTCGGTGCTCATTTTAAAAAATAAAATAATTATAATTAATAAAAAACATGAACAGCGATGATCTGCTAGAGCTACAGAGCGGCCTACCCCGTCTTGAACTTACAAATGAAGAAGTTGATGACCAAGCTATTATGCCCAAAAAGGAAAGGTTGTTTCTTTGGCAGCATGTGGGAAAACAAACAGTTCCTCGGAACTGAATTCAGCATTGAACAGATTCAACAGATGTCGCCACAAGACATTATAAGTATCACAACAGGTATGAGGCGCAGCTGGGGTCGAGAATGGTAAAAAGTGTGGGGCAAACGGTTCTTAGTTTGTACACTAAACTAGTCAGTAGATTTGCTCCATTGATTCTGAACAGATCTTACGTATGATTTAACGCAAGATCCAGTTTTAACAAAGTCATTAGAGTCTCTAAGCTGTGATCTATACTACAGATTTGGAACATTGTTATCGCCATTAATCATGGGATTAATAACTTTTAATCATATAGATTTATTTCCCTTCAAAATGAACGAGTCGGAAAATCAGCAGAATCAGGAAACACTGAATCAGAAAACACTGAATCAGGTAGAGATAGTGACAAGTGAAAAGCTAAAGCATCCTGGGCGTGTTGCAGCAGGAAAAAGAGTAGCAGAGTTAAACAGACAAAGAAAATTAAAGTTACAATCACAGAATATAACTCATAATAAAAACATAACGCCAAAACAAGTTGATTCAATGCCAGCTCCAGAACAAGAACAAGTTAATTCAAGGGCACCAAAGTCTTCATGGAATATTGAACTTAAAACTGTTGCCATTTTGGCGCCCTTGCTGCTGTTGGGGGCGGTTATTACGGTTATAAAATATATAAAGAATGGCGACAAAAACAAAAGCAGTCAAAAAAATCTGAACCACTAAATACAGAGAAGAAAACAGCACGCCAGCACGCCAACAACAAAAAATCATTTTCATCCATTTCAAATGGAATAATATTTTTAATAAAAATAGATCATGGCGGATTATTATTTGTTTAAAATGATGAGTCAATAAATTAAAGACATGGAGTCTATAAAAACAATTTCCATCGACCAGAATTGTAATCAATGCGGTTGCTTAGGATGTAAACTTCATTAAGATCTATGCTGACCGATCTCACGCCAAGGGCGTTAGCAAGACATCCTCGACGATGACGCGTTTTTTGAGGCGTGTGTGTACTATATTAGACATCTACTATTTAAAATAAAAACATAGATTGTATTGTTTTTTGATAATTATAAGATAACTTGAATAAGAACTTGGTTGTACTTAAAGGACGACTTAATTACAATCTTGAGGTAACTTAATTAAGAACTTAATTAAGAACTTAATTAAGAACATTGAAGTAACTTAATTAAAAACTTAAAAGTAACTTAATTAAAAACTTAGAAGTGACTTGGGGTGACTGAGTTAAGAAACTTAATTAAGAACTTGGGGCGGCCTTGATTAAAAAAACTTAACTAAGAAGTTAGAGCGACTTAATTAAGAACTTAAAGGTTTACTTAATTAACTACCAAGTCGTTCAAAAGTGGGTAACAGGATACACGTTCCATAAAATGGCCCAGGGAAATAACCTCTGTAACTAGTCTTGAGGATGTTGGAACGAGTTGTCGACCATACTTTCAGTGGCTTATTGTGATACTTGGCTGACCCCGGGAGCATTGAAACAAAGACCATGACGTGACGCGTAGCACGTATTTTTCTGTGTCAGGCAAAGGAGTGTGTTAGCGATTTCTCGTTCAATGAAGCGCTGAAATCGATTACAAAGTGGATCTGGTGATGAGGGGAGTTGTGTGTTTGTTCTTTCCTGTGACACCTAACACAAACAGTGAGTTGTTGTAGATTCTCACCAGTATGGATCATCTTGTGTTTTTCAGATTAACTAGGCGACAGTGTGTGCCTGCTAGAACACATGCAGCATTCGCGCCGCACACAACGGACCGCCTGTCTGGGGGGTCGCTGTACAGTGGATTGCACCACGCCAAATATCGATTGCATCACGAAAAGTAGTCATGGAGTAGTCTCCCTGTACACGCGGATTGCACCACCACCAAAAGTAAGCTTAAATATAAGAATTCAACTGCTCGCTATTGGTGGTCGGTTGGCCACCGCAGGCATCCACTTTCGGAGTTTGGAGTTGCGAGTTCAGGGCTGGGCTTCCTTTGCAAGTTGGTCACATGGTTTCGAGTTTCGGAGTGAGACCAGAGTCGTGGGGGTCAAGTTACCCCATCAGAGTCGTGGGGGCCAAGTTCACCCATCCCAGAGTCGTGGGGGCAAGTTCACCCCATCCAGACCATTCAGACCGGGTGCAGCCATTCCAGACCAGAGGCCAGCCACCACCACCCAAAAAAATCCAGGGCAAACTATCCTGGGTTTCCCCCTGAAGCATGGTCGACACAAAGTGACGCTGCAAATAAAATTAAATCAACAGTCGACCATGCTCAGGGAGGGGGGTTTTTGCTATTTTTATGTTAAAAAAATTGTATTGCTTCGCCTAGTTCTTTTTTGATAAATACTCTTACCTGCAGTTAAAGATAAAACTTTTATCCATTGTTAAATAACACAACCAAGCACAGTAGATCCATTGTTAAAATAACACAACCAAGCACCAGTCAGCTGTGACATCAGCCCATCGCGTGTGCAGCTGTGTCTAATTGCCACAACACAAAGACTCTAGTCCGTAGTAAGTATCAGGTGTCGGCCATGACGGGTCTCTGCAGTAATCGGATAGTGCAGATTCCTTAGGTAGGCCGGCAACTAGCAATTAAAGGCTTACCAGCTCCACGTTTGTATATGGGCGCGCTTCAGCGGCTGCTGCTTTTCCCCTACGTTACACTATGGGGTATGTTCAGCCACTGCTGCTTTCCCCTAGTTACTTCTAAAAAGTTTAGTAATTAGTATTGTAGGGTCGTTATTGAAGTCTTACTTGTCAGGAACAGGGAAATGCCGCTTCTAGGTCACTTCGCCCGAAACTGGTTGAGGGCGAAAGTGAGTTAGAAGCGGCATTTCCCTGTCTCTCCAGAATTCCGGATATTTCTACACATAAAGCAAGTGCTTTAGATACTTCTTTGATTTCTCCCAAGTCATGCTTTTGATTGCACTTGGCAAACTTACGAGGACACTCTCGGAAGTGATCATTTGCCGATCATAATAAAAAAGTCAATGAAATGTACAATATTCAGGAATTATCAGAGGACAAAATTCCCAACACAATTATAAAAATTGCTGACTGGGACAAGTTTAAAACTCTCCTTACCTGAATAGATGTAGATAGTGTTTGTGGAACAGAAGAGAGTGTGATAATAATGTATTCAAATTTCAACAACTGATATTTTCTCTGCAAATGGTTCAATACCTAAATCTAATCATTACAAAAACAAGTCATGCTGGGAATGTCTGGTGGACCAAAGATTGTGAAGAAGCTGTAGCTTTAAGAAGCTTAAATACAGGAAAGTTGTATAAACAAAAGTGAGGAAAACATCAAGAAATGAAGAAAGCAAAGGCACACTCTAGCAGAGTTATTGCAAAAGCAAAGCGGCTTAATGGTCATCATTTTGCACAGAGAAGTTTCCCAGCATAAAGATCTTGAAAAGTATGGAAAAAATTTCAAGTTAGAAAAAAGGGATAAATATTCCAAGATATCCTATTAATTTGGCGACTAAGAAGTTCCCGACTCCATATGTAAAAGCTGAAGCTTTTGCTAATTATGCTTTCTAAGACCATGGCCTGGAAAGCCTTCCACACGAATGCAAACATAGGGAAAGCATGTGATTGGTGTGTGGGGGGGGGTAAAAGGGGTGTGCAGGTGAAGACAGGCAGATGGTGATAAGTGCAGGAACCAAGGGACAACAGCAGTCAAGAAGACAAGGACGACGTGGAGTTTTCCCTTCTCTTTATTTCTCTCCATGGCAAGGAGCTCAAACCAGGAACACTGCTGGGAACTCTCTCTCTCTCAGCACTCAGCGCTGAGCGCTCTCTAGGCAACACTGCTCGGGGCAACACCATCGGGCAAACTCTAGGCAACTTCTCGGCAACACTGTCCGCACTCAAGCGGCGGCCCGAATTATATACAGCTTGACCGGACCGCAAAGCAGGCAACGCAGCGCCGCACTCAAAATGAGCTCACGGGACGGCAAATGACAAAATCTGTGCTAACTGTTGCAGCTTCTGCGTTGTCTAGCTCGCCGTCCGTTCAAAGTATCCAAACATATTTCATATCGATGAAACCTCAGAACCCAAGGAATAAAACGCAATAAGTCGTATTTGACATTTTGTGGCTGTGTAAAGTTACTGGCGATTAAAGTCCGAGAATGAACCCACTTTTAACGAGCTTACGTCATATTTTCCTTTATTTCGATGAAAAATACTAAACAGCGTGAAATAATTTGTAATGATAAAAAGCTTGAATTTCGCTCTTTCTATACATATAAATTTCATTATCCAAGATGCCGTCCAAGCGGAGAACTTTGCGTTTAAAGTTTGATAGAAAACACAACTTGCCTTATCACTACAAGGCCGTCGCCACGTGCTTCGACACGATCTTCGATAAAATGTTATTCCGTTGAAATGGTCCATCGGATGATAATTTTTATATAATTTCAGTTGCTTCTATCATAGAAATGGAGTTATTAAAAAGATTTCGATTGGGAAGTCCGAATTTCATGGAACGACAATTTAGAAATAGTAGGGCCTATGGGTGGGGGTGAAGCTGCATGGCAGGAAGACCCTATACCTGTGCTCCTACTATCGCCCCAACGTCGCCGATGAAATTAGCTTAATTCGTTTGAAGGAGTCACTCGACAGAGCTGCAGGGATCCCCAATGCCCATTTCCTGATAGGAGGGGATTTTAACTTCCCTGACCTTGACTGGCCCACCATGACTCTCAAACCCAGAGCCGCCCTGTCTCGCCTCCATAACAGTTTCCTCGACATCATCAGTGATCATGGACTTGAACAATTGGTCATGGAGCCCACCCGGCTTGACAACATGCTTGACCTCTTCCTTACCAACTGCCCCCACCTCGTTACACGAGTGAGAGTGTTACCTGGCATTTCTGACCACCAAGTCCCTTACTGTGAACTCAGTCTCACAACCCAGAGGATAAAACAAATGCCAAGACTTATTCCCCTCTATAACAAGGCTGACTGGGTGAACATGAAGAAGGCATGACAGACCTCCAAGCAGAACTAGTGGGGGATGCAGTCAACCTCACTATGAACAGCTGTGGTTTCGGTTTAGAGACACCCCCCAAGCATAAAATCCTCGTTCCCCAAAAGTACTGGGAAAGGGGGATAGCAAGCCAAGATCACCCGAGTACGTAAAGGGTTAAATAGGCCCCCCGTATTATAGGAAGAGGGAAAAAGCAGGGATCGGGGAACTGAAGATGGAGTTGGGGCCTCTTTTGGTTTGATACAGCGCAAGTTTCCCCGGCCTACTGGACATGTAAACAAGACTACATCAGCGACCCAGAGCGGGAAATCCCTCCCCCCCTAAAACGTTCGGGACATTCATAAAACCCACGCTCCCCAAACCGGGTGTCTCCCCTCGAAGGTAAAAGGGACACTTGTAAACAACCCCAAGGGCCAAGCAGAAGTCCAAACGTCAGTTCCAGTCCGTCTTCTTGAAGGGAAAAAAACACATTGACAATCCCCCCAAAGTGTCAGATAGCGAAGTCCTTTTCTCGGTGCTCAGTGATCTCGCTTCTCAGAAGAGGCACCGGGAAAACCCTTGTAAATTTTGAACCCTACAAAGCCCGGTCCACCAAAACGTCCTCGAACCGAAGGAGCGGCCTGGGAATTGCACCAATCCTGACAACCACTTCCTGTCACGACAATCGGGTGGTCCATCTTTGGAGCTTGCAATTTACCCCAGTCTTCAAAAAGGGGAGAGCCTTGAACCACAAACTACGCCCAGTTCTCTACAAGCGTGCCAGTAAGATTTTGGAACACATTGTCTGCCTCCTAAACACCCTGCCCAAAAATCCCCGACCAACAGCATGGTTTCGAAAAATCAAGACATGGAAACCACTGTGGTTTGATGGAAGAACAAAGTAGAACATGGGCAGGAAACAGGAGACATTTTATCTTAGACTTCGCCCCGGCATTCGATCGGGAAACCACGCTTTTTTCCCATAACAAACCACTATGGAGTTCGAGGGAAAGTCACCAGTGGTTTAGAGCCTTCCTCGGATCGGGGACAGGCAGTTGTGGTGAATGGAACTTTGGCTTATCAGTGCCGTTTAGGAGTACCAAAGGTTTAGTTTTTGGGCCAGCTTGTTTGGCATAAATCAAGACTTACCCGGGGAACTCAACTCACTGACCCGCCGTTGCAATGAAAAAGGGTGCCCACCGCCTCTCTCTACAGCCCTTTATCAACACACGCAAAAAAGACCCCAAATTTGGAAAGTGGGGGCGAACGGGGCATGTCTTCCATCCGGGGAAGTTCCCGCTTGCCTGTCACCCGCAAAAGAATACGCGGTTCGACTACATCGCCGAGAAAAATTGGTAAAGCCACCACTGCCAAATATCGGGGTCACCATCTTAAAAAATTTGAACTGGGACCGCCAACAAAATCCACTGTCCAAAAACCAAAAGACCCCGTTTCCAGCAAACATTTAAAATCATTCCACCCAGATAAAAAAACCGTTTCAAAACTATGGTCCCACTATTCTGGAAACCCGCACTGGGTTTTGGTCCGTACAAACCGCGAACACGAGAAGATTGAGGCCGTTTCACGGAGGGCCCCCCGGTTTTTGTGAACAGGTATCACAAAACGTCAAGTCACCCCAAAGAAAACAGGCTGGGGGGCCCCCCCCCCTTCAGAACCGAGGGGGGGGGGAAGGCGGCGAGCTTTGCAGATTTGTGTGGGCCCGGCTTTCGTCCCCAATGTAAGCAAGTTGACACCAGCTCCGCCAGGGGAGAGGAGGGCACACACAGAGCCGCCTCATACAAAGGGGCAGGGCACAAACCGACAACATGCGTTTCTCCCAAGGACCATCCGGGATTGGAACGACCTGTCAGAGACGATGATGGATGGAACCCCAGGCACCTTTGGGTCAGGGGTTCCACACACTAAACCTGAAATGACAAATCTTAGTTAGATAGTATAAGTAGGATTAGGTTGACACCCCATCCCACTTCTTCCTTACCACTTTTTTTTTTTTTTTTTTTTTTTGGGCCGGGTTCACTCTCAGAGAGAATTTGGATCAGCTAGTCTGGAGCCTGTCTCCGGATGAAGAGCGAAAAGTAGTAGCCTGCTGATAAAACCCACATAGAGTAGGTATCTCTCCTGTCATTTATATGCATCAGTTGCCCTTGTTTTTCTCACTATCTCAGGTCTTTATCTTTCTATCTTGGCCTTTCTAACTCAGCACAACCTCCATAGTACGGCATAATAATCAGCTTGTTGATTGGGGCCGTCAATTGGATGATGATGATGATGATGAGATCAAAACTCCGACAGTAAACAAAGAAGGCGACTCGCTAAAGGGACCGACGTCGTCAGTCATTTCGTATGGTCGCAAGCTTGTACAGATAAGATCATAGGCATGCGATATACGAAATGAAAGCTTATGGACTTTACTTTCAATGTGCATTCATGGATTCTTGGATTCTCTCATACTTTTAGAAATCAAGAATTATTCACGGTTTGTTCGTCAGACAATTCAAAATGGCGCCAAGATTAATTCGGTCGAAATACCAGTTTTAGGGAAAATATGGGCTTCTCAGTCCAGCACGATTGTAATGAATAGAATACATTAATCTTTGTGACTTCAGCGACGTATACACAACTATGTAGGTTCTGAGGTATTCATGATTTAAAGAATTTACACAATAAAATGAGATCAATCGATCAAGGGAGGTAACGGGAAGATAACTCATGAACAAAATATCTCGTCTGCGATGGGTGACCAAGAAATAAACCTACAGCAAGAAAAAACAGAACTTTATGATGAACCAGTTCCAAATAATGACCATTTCATAAATGCACCCATAACCACACAAGAATTAAAGGATGCCGTCTCTTTAAATGCAATAAAACATCGTCAGTAGGGCTGGACAGTATTTCAAATCAAACGTTACAACATATGCCAGAAAACTTTTTCTCTCGTTACTAAAATATTTCAAAAGATTTGGAAAGATGGTCTTATGCCAGTTATTTGGAAACAGTCAATAGCAATCCCATTTATAAAGCAAGGAAAGCCTGTCACAAACATCGACAGTTATCAACCTGTCGCTCTGACTTCTCATGCTGCAAAACTTATGGAAAAAATTGTACTTAATAGACTTATCTATTTTTGCAACAAAATCATATAATACCTAATAATCAAGCAGGCTTTATACAAAAGGGAAGATCTACCACTGATCATACTGTAAAGTTAACAAATCAAATCAAATATCAGTTTGCCAGACGGAAGAGTGTTCTGGCTACATTCTTTGATATTTAAAAAACCTTTGATTGTGTATGGCATGCTAGATTGTTATATAAATTAAAGGCAATTGGGATTTCAGGTAATTTTTACAGTTATATAAATGATTTCTAACACAACGAAGTTTACGGTCAGAGTACAAAACACATATATTCCAGTTTTAAACCATTGGATATGGGTATTCCTCAAGTTCTGTAATAGCTCCAATGCTATTTAATATTTGCTGTATGATCTTCCAAAACATGTAACTAAAATGCTTAAGTTGTACAATATGCCGATGATCTGTGTATGTGGATAAATACTTGTATGAGAAAAAAACACATCAAAAAGAGCAATAAACTACCACAGAAAACTTTATCAGGCAGAGCTTCATAACCTTAGCAAATACTTGTTTATAAATGGTCTAAAGCTTTCCCATGAAAAAACTCATATGGTTTTATTCAACAATGGGGATGATCCCTCGTGATTTACCATCTTTTAAGCTGGATGGGATAACACTTGCGTACATACACTTAATTAAATTCTTAGGTGTCCACTTCACATCGAAACTCACATGGAATATCCATATTGATTATATAGTGTTCCTGGTGGTGTGTGTTTGGTTCTTTCATATCTTCCCCCACTTGAATGCAGTCAGTACACAGTTCCTTCTTAGATGTTTACTGTTCAGAGTAGGCTAGTTCTGCCGCTTACAAACATTCAGTGATCATACAATCAGATTACTACTCAGTTAGCATTCCTTCGCTCTGCATGTCCCATTCTCTGCATGTGCAATCCTCTCCTGAATAACATTCCTTCTTGATCATTCACTCACCAACAACACACACACCCCAATATTAATCTACAGGCACCTGCAATCATTCTTTTAATTATACACTCTTAACTATAGGCACATGCCATACTCCTACAATTACCTTTCAATAAGGCAAGAATAACTTTAAGTTTTCTGAAAATTTTGAGCAAGCAAAGCTGGTGCCAAGATGGAAAAACATTAAAGCTCTTGGCTTTGGCATTAATTGTTCTAAATTATCATACGCCCAAGAGGCTTTCTTTAGCGCACCTAAATATTTGTTACAAAAACTACCAAGTGTAGACAGCAAAGCCTTCAAATTATGCCTAGGAGTTCCGGTATAATATATGCTTCCACTTTGAGGACATACAGAGAAAAAGACATTTTACCGTTAAATGAATAGGAATCTTATCACTTGCAAAATATTTCATGAAATGTACAACCATGGATGGTGTGAATGAAACGGAAATATCTATAAACCAGAGAGTGATTATCCAAAAAGAGCAAAAAATATTGCCTCTCTGTGCACTATCAGTTCATACACTGCTGATTTGTTTAAGAAAAGTAATATGGATGTTAAGTCTTTGTCAAAAACCTCTCTTATAGATCCCATTCCAACTTGGGGAAAGAAAGAGGGCGAAGTTTGATCTTGTTACACTGATACAAAGAAAGCAAATCAGCCTTACATCTTGTCATATTTAACGAAGATGCAAATGCAAGATAGATATTCCAACCATCTTAAGGTGTACACAGATGGATTGTTGACGAGTAACAAAGAGGCCCGGGTCAGCATTTGTTATTCCATCGCTGAAAGTAAAAAAAGAATATTTCATTGGAAAATATCGCTCCATAGTCGTAGCTGAAAAGTGAAATGATAGCGATACTTATGGCATCGACATTTCTAATTGATTTACCGCAGTCAATTTTTCAAGTGTTGTTTTGTGTAGATTCGCTGTCAGTGTTACAATCGATTAAGTTTTTTTATTCAAATTCAGATAACTTTATGTTGAAGGAAATTCAACTTTTAAACCCATGGCGGTGTGAAAAGGGAACAATATAATTTCTTCGGGGTTTCCCTTCACATGGGGTTTTGGGGCAATAAACTTGCTGACGATGTGAAAAAAAAGGCGCAAAAAAGGGAAAACAGGGTAAAAACTTTTCCAAACCCATTCCTTTAAAAAAGGTCAAAATTTTTAAAACAAACAGGGGGGAATTTTCGAAATGGGAGAAAAAAGTTTTATCAGTTCGACCAAAAGAATTCTTTTGATTGTCTTTTCAAAAGCATCCAAAATCTGAATTTAGGGTTGCTCAATACAGAAACTTTTTTTCAATATTTCACGATTGAAATGGAGCTTTAGAAAAAATTAGCCCCAAAAAAAGCAAAGGGGGAAACAAATACAGAGATCATTTTTTGTTCAAAGTGTGCCCTAAAGGCTTTTCTGCCACATTTTCAGGCATGTCTTGACAGATTTTTTTTTTGATATTGTTTTTGCTTTGAAATTTTTCTGCTTTTTTTTAGTCCGTCAGGTATTTGCTTCAATCGTATTGATTGTGGGTGGTTTTTTTTGTTTATTTTTTGTTGCTATTTTTTTCTGATGTTAGAAAACCCCCTCTGCTCACTCCAGCCCCACCCCCTCCCCTACCCACAAACACACACACCACACACACACCACTTTATGCAAAATGAACAAACTCTATCTGTCTCCTTATTTGCCCTTTTTCTCCCTTTCTTGCTAAATCACAAGTTTGAAAAAAAAAAGTGAAATTTAAAATACTACACTAGTATAACACACCAAAACCCCGCCAACCCTACACACACAAACAACACAACATCACACCACTGACTATGGAGGGGCAAGTCACACCGAAATCCTTTGGCCTTTAAAAATTTAAAAAAACCGAAACGAAACAAATCTGCCCCTGCCCCCTCCCCCCCCCCCCCCCCCCCCCTGACACCTTTCTTGCCCCCCGTCCCCCCCCAGGATATCGCTCAATACAACAAGTTTCAAGCCGCTTGCAATTTAATCAGATCCCAAACCCTAATATACCCAAACCCACCTGCCCAAAAAACCGTTTTCCCAGAATCACCAGTTTCAGCGAGGTTGGCCCCTTTGTGTCAGTGTCTACATGTCCGCGGGAAAGCTTTTACTCTCCTTGCTGAGGTTACATACACCCAAATAATTATTGATCGGTCTGCATGCAAAATGAAGGTCTCGAGTCACTCTTCATGGCCTCCCGACATTTTGGTTTCGTCACGAAACAGCGCCGCGATCGCGATCTTTCATGCTAAGTTGCACATACCAGCTCAGAACGACAGTAGCAGTGAATTTGTAAACTTGCAGAATTTTTTAAAGCTCACTTTTAAGTACAGTCGATCTGAAGGGTGATATAATCGAAAATGCGAAAAAAAAAAAATTAGCAAAGTACAAGATTAACAATGTTTTTCGTAGCAACGGGACAACTCTGTGCTAAGGGGAGCTACTCTCCTACTTTTTAAGGTCGAATGTATAATACTTACCTTTCTTGAGATGTGTGTGTGTGTGTGTGTGTGTGTGTGTGTGTGTGTGTGTTTGATTCAAATATTTAAATCCACATGATGTACATGAATCGGTAAAACTAGAGTATATCCTCTGGCTACGACCGCTTGGCTGTTCAGCGATGTCAGGATCCTTCAGTTTGTCAAGACTGAATTTGAGACAGCTGTTTTTCATTCTCTTGTTATTCGTCAGCCGCTTGTGACAAAGCCGCAGTCACTTCCGAGATGCCCTAACGGTGACGAGACTATCTTCTTCTTCTTCTTCTTCTTCTTCTTCCAGATGGGATGTTTAACCTGCCCCGTGCCCACAGTCTTCACGTAGACTATTCTGGCACACAGGTTGCATGCATTGTGTATTTTCGTGTAGCCGGTACTCACCCGTCTTAGGACATGAGCATCGGGATCTTTAGAGTCCGTGTATGATCTTAGTGCATGTGACACAGACTAGACCTCGGTTTATAGTCCCATCCGAACGACTATATGGGGAATGGAGTCAGAACCAATGTTAACTCCGAGGGAAAAATCCCCCTATACCATCATCTGTCCGCTTGTGATAGGCCTACTAACCGTTTGGGGAATGCCACGCTAAGAATGTTCGCAGGAACCTAACCATTTTCACTGGAAAATTTGAGCAAATGTACTCCCCTGTCGGTGGTCTCAGCGGAACCCGCAGAAACTCCAGTCTTCTGGGACATCTTTACGACCCTTGGCATTCTGGTCACTCTGAACGAAGAGGATGTCTGTCGTGGCAGCTTGAAGAAATCTGAGTCCTCAACATAATTTCATGTGGGTGAGTCATGTATTAAACTGATAAATGCATCCCAAGAAAAACTCAAGTCAAGAGCCTGCAATTTAGTTTTCATGTTCAGTTCCAGACAAAACTAAGCAGTTTCCTTCCAGACCTCCATTCGGCGTTCCCTCCATCAAGCCTAGCAGCGCTTCCTTCGCACTGCAGATTCCAGTCGTAGTAGAATAAACCAAGGAATCAAATCTTGACTTGTTCGCTTGTTGTTCTGAACAAGTGACACTAATGAAAAACACAGCACGGAGGAGACATGACCTACACCACAAAACCAGTTTTCACTCGGTTTTTTGTTTTGTTTTTTTTTGTGTTTTTTTGCGTTTTGAATTATACGTAGTCTCTATCAGAGTTGAACATTTGCAGACTTCAGAGATCAGTCGTTTTGAGTACACGGCTTCTAATGTTTTTGCATTCCTCTCCAACAGATTTCCTAAGCCTCAATCAAACCTCACTTTTAAAAAAATAATAATTTAGCATATGTTTTGAAGCAATGAATAATGCCTCATGAACATTCAGGGTGTTTGGAACCCACTTTTGTATTAAAAAAAAAGAAGTTCAAAATGCTCCAGATTGACTCCGACCACCTGTTTTGGCCTCTTAACTGTAAAACGGCCGGCACACGTGAGTTACGGGCGGTAATGTATGTTCCAACTAGGTAAGGGGCACAGCATGATTGGGTGGCAAGCGGATGGTCATGATCTTGATGGAAACAGGGCACATTAATTCCCAGCGGAGCGTTCCTGATGTTTTTGTTTACTGAAAAACCCTGTTCATGTACATGGTTGTTGTCTTGTCCGCTTTTGTACAGGACATGTCTTTACACCGTCTGTTGTCTTGTCCGCTTTTGTACAGGACATGCCTTTACACCGTCTGTTGTCTTGTCCGCTTTTGTACAGGACATGCCTTTACACCGTCTGTTGGTGTGTTTCCCAATCATTCTTCCATCTAAACAGAGCATACTACATTACCGAGATACGACACTGCCTCTTACAGCCTACAAGTCCGTTCAGTCGATTATCTCCCTTAGTCGGCGCGGGCTGCAGGCTCGCGGCTGCTATGTGAAAACGTTGCCGTGATGTAAACAACGACGCCCGTCGGGCCGCATTTGTTGTCATAACTTTACCTTGAACTGCTTCAGCAGTTTGTGACGACAGATTCAAATGCCTCTACACATTTTTTGGCCCTCCTTGTGTTTGTGTGCGTGTGCATGTAGGTGCGTGTGTGCACTGCATGTGTGCATGCATACGCATGTATATTTATGTATGTATAGTGTGTGTGTGTGTGTGTGTGTGTGTGTGTGTGTGTGTGTGTGTGGTGTGTGTGTGTGTGTGTGTGTGTGTGTGTGTGTGTGCATGACTGTGGTAAGATGGGTGAAGGTGGGGTGGGGAGAGAGAGAGAGAGAGTTTGTGGCTTGTTCTAAATTAAAAAAAAGACCATTTATTTGTCTCCAAATCAAACTTTAATTGTGTTGTGTCAGTTTATAACAACGTCCAACAATGGCATAATGAAAGGGGTGGAGGTGGGGGGTGGGAGGGGGTAATGCAGTCCGTCTCATCCCACAAAACATAGAAAAAAGTTCTGCCATCAATACAAGATGGATTAAAACAAAACTGGTTGCATTTTCCAAACAGTCTGCAAAAATTTGCAAAAAATGTCTTGTTTAAAATACGAGCAAAGAAGAAGCACACAATTTCAAATACACACATCAACCTCAAAATAGACATTGCGACGAGATAGGCCTAGACATGAAACGGTCATTGATACATGTAGGTTTACACACGAGTATGCTGGGGGTGGAGGGGGGTTAGTAATGGTTTTCTCTCTCTCCTCTCTCTCTCTCTCTCTCTCTCTCTACACACACACACACACACACACACACACAAGCCATGCAACTGCACGCAGAGAGAGAGAGGAGAGAGAGAGAGAGAGAGAGAGTAGAGAGAGGGAGAGAGATGAGAGAGAGAGAGAGAGAGGAGGAGAGAGAGAGAGACAGAGAGAGAGACAGAGAGAGATTCGGTGATGAAACACGTGTGTCGGCACTGTCATTATCAACATAAACATCACTGGCCATGTGAGGGCACGGTATGCGTGGTCTGGTTTTCCCCGCCGCCTAGTTGTTTAGCTAACGGGACTGTAAATAAGCCAGTATGCTTAATAATAATAATAATAATGAATATTTCTATAGCGCAAATCCTAAATTAGCTCTAAGCGCTTTACAATACAAGGACTAACGAAAACACGCACGCACGCACGCGCACACGCGCGCACGCACACACACACACACACGCACGCACACACACACACAAACACACACACACACACACACACACACTAGAAGAAACAAGGTATGCGCATTGCTCTTTCCTTACATATATATGTAAAAACTTTTTAAATCTGCCCATGTGGCTTCATAGTCATACTATAAACTTGATCTAGACTAGACTCAAGTTGCACCAGATGCATAGTCCCACACCGTATTGCTTACGTGGTTTACTCTGCCAATAATTAATAAAATGCAATAAAGTTTGTACATACCTTTCTTCATCCTTTGGAAAACGAAAAATGCCAGCCCTTCACAATCGATTTAGTTGCGAGCGTTTGAACAACCGATAGCGCTGCAGGCTTCGCCTCCTGCTTCTTGCGCGTCGCTATTGTTGGAGCTGAGTTTACACGTGCTGACTAAGGGCCGTAACCTAGTCCGCGGTCTTACGGAAAACCCCCAAGTGTCGTATCTCGGTAATGTAGTATGCTCTGATCTAAATTCGCAGAGGCCTACAAGAGTATTGTGACCATTTCAAGGGTCACTTCTTTCAGTTTCCCACCCTGCCTGAATGCTCTTATGTCCCAGGTGGTTAATGTGATGATGTACCTTCCACGCCCGTATACTCCCCCCCCCCCCCCCCCCCCCCCCCCCCCCCACCCCCCCCCCCCCCCCCCCCCCCCCCGCATCATATCTTGTATCCTTCAGTAACGTCTCCAGAGGGTTTCACCCAAGCTGCTGGACGAGTTTGACAGCAATCCAGGCAGTTAGCCTACTTGCATCAGTCCGACGATTCGCTGTTATCTCTCATCCACTAGTGACTTTTGTTTCTGCACAAGACAGTCGACGCTGGACGGGTACAAACAATTGGTTCTGTTCAAAATGCAAAACTCAAGGGTTTTCATTGCTGCCAATGAGGGATTTGATACTTACAGCTTAAGGTCGCCCTTTCTGTGCTATCGTCCCCCTTCCTCTGTCTCTGTGTGGTGAAACAGTGTAGTGGAGACTATGGGGCCTCTGGGATTGTAATAGTCAACAATTTTTTTTTCATCTTCACAACAACAAAAAAAACTTAAAAGGAAATAAATTTAAAGCCAGCTGGAATAAAAGCAGGACAGTTCTGTTGACACGTTTGCTCCGCCCCACCTCCCCCCTTTTAGAAATGTTGTGTGTGTGTGTGTGTGTGTGTGTGTGTGTGTGTGTGTGTGTGTGTGTGTGTGTGAGTGTGTGTGTGTGTGTGTGTGTGTGTGTGTGTGTGGTGTGTGGTGTGTGTGTGTGTGTGTGTGTGTGTGAGTGTGTGTGTGTGTGTGTGTGTGTGTGTGTGTGTGTGTGTGTGTGTGTGTGTGTGTGTGTCTGTGTGTGTCTGTGTGTGTCTGTGTGTGTGTGTTACATAAAGGGCCCGTATCAAAAGCGTGACTGGGTGTCTTCCTGCCAAGCAGACGGTCGTGAGCTCGAACCCCTTGAGGGGTCGGATCTTTACAGCTTGAAAACCCTGCATGTCCTCTAAGCGGTAAAAACCCTGCATGTCCTCTCAGCAGTAAAAAGCCTGCATGCCCTCTCAGCGGTAAAAAAAACCCAAAAAAAAACTGCATGTCCTCTCAGCGGTAAAAACCCTGCATGTCCACTCAGCGGTAAAAACCCTGCATGTCCTCTCAGCGGTAAAACCCTGCATGTCCACTCAGCGGTAAAAACCCTGCATGTGCACTCAGCGGTAAAAACCCTGCATGTCCTCTCAAGCATAAAAACCCTGCATGTCCATGCAGCGGTAAAAACCCTGCATGTCCTGTCAGCAGTAAAAACCCTACATATCCTCTCAGCAGCAAAAACCCTGCATGTCCTGTCAGCAGTATAAACCCTACATATCCTCTCAGCAGCAAAAAACCCTGCATGTCCACTCAGCAGTAAAAACCCTGCATGTCCACTCAGCAGTAAAAACCCTGCATGTCCTCTCAGCGGTAAAAAAAACCCTGCATGTCCACTCAGCAGTAAAATCCCTGCATGTCCACACAGCAGTAAAAACCCTGCATGCCCTGTCAGCAGTAAAAACTCAGCAGTAAAAACCCTGCACGTCCTGTCAGCAGTAAAAACCCTGCATGTCATGTCAGCAGTAGAAACCCTGCATGTCCACTCAGCAGTAAAAACCCTGCATGTCCTGTCAGCAGTAAAAACCCTGCATGTCCTGTCAGCAGTAAAATCCCTGCATGTCCTGTCAGCAGTAAAAACCCTGCATGTCTGTCAGCAGTAAAAACCCTGCATGCCCTGTCAGCAGTAGAAACCCTGCATGTCCTGTCAGCAGTAAAATCCCTGCATGTCCCGTCAGCAGTAAAAACCCTGCATGTCCTCTCAGCAGTAAAGGATACCTGATTCAGTGATAAAGGATACCTAATTCAGTGATAAAGGGATACCTGATTCAGCGATAAAGGGATACCTGATTCAATGGATACCTAATTCAGTGGTAAAGGGATACCTAATTCAGTGATAAAGGGATACCTGATTCAGTGATAAGGGGATACCTGATTCAATGGATACCTAATTCAGTGGTAAAGGGATACCTGATTCAGTGATAAAGGATACCTGATTCAATGGATACCTAATTCAGTGGTAAAGGGATATCTGATTCAGTGATAAGGGGATACCTGATTCAATGGATACCTGATTCTGCGGTAAAGGTATACCTGATTCTGCGGTAAAAGGTATACCTGATTCTGCGGTAAAGGTATACCTGATTCTGCGGTAAAGGTATACCTGATTCTGTGGTAAAGGTATACCTGATTCTGCGGTAAAGGGATACCCGGTTCAAGGGATACTGGTTCAAGGCATACCTGATTCAAGGGATACCTGGTTCAAGGGATACCTGATTCAAGGGATACCAGATTCAGCGGTAAAGGGATACCTGATTTACTTCTGGGAAGGTAGAAGCAGGTGAAGGAGAGACACATGAGCTTCGTCTTGCATAATGCCGTGTCCCGGACACAGTAAACCTCTGACAGCTCTCTGCCCCTGCGGCCATGAGGCTATGGGACTCCATCTTTCACCACTGACAGCTCTGCTCCTGCGGCCATGAGGCATGGGTCTCCATCTTTCACCACTGACAGCTCTGCTCCTGCGGCTATGAGGCCATGGGACTCCATCTTTCACCACTGACAGCTCTGATCTGCGGCCTTGAGGCCATTGGGACTCCCATCTTTCACCACTGACAGCTCTGCTCCTGCGGCCATGAGGGCCATGGGACTCATCTTTCCCCACTGACAGCTCTCTGCTCCTGCGGCCATGAGGCTATGGGACTCCATCTTTCACCACTGATAGCTCTGCTCCTGCTGCCATGAGGCTATGGGACTCCATCTTTCACCACTGACAGCTCTGCTCCTGCGGCCATGAGGCTATGGGACTCCCATCTTTCACCACTGATAGCTCTCTGCTCGCGGCCATGAGGCTATGGGACTCCATCTTTCGCCACTGACAGCTCTGCTCCTGCGGCCATGAGGCTATGGGACTCCATCTTTCCCCACTGACAGCTCTCTGCTCCTGCGGCCTGAGGCCATGGGACTCCATCTTTCACCACTGATAGTTCTCTGCTCCTATGGCCATGAGGCTATGGGACTCCATCTTTCACCACTGATAGTTCGCTGCTCCTATGGCCATGAGGCTATGGGACTCCATCTTTCACCACTGATAGTTCTCTGCCCCTATGACCATGAGGCTATGGGACTCCATCTTTCACCACTGATAGTTCTCTGCTCCTATGGCATGAGGCCATGGGACTCCATCTTTCACCAAACTGAAGTTCTCTGCTCCTATGGCCATGAGGCTATGGGATCCATCTTTCACCACGGACAGTCTCTGCTCCTGCGGCCATGAGGCCATGGGACTCCATCTTTCATCACTGACAGCTCTCTGCTCCTGCGGCCATGAGGCCATGGGACTCCATTTTTTCACCACTGACAGCTCTTGCTCCTGCGGCCATGAGGCCATGGGACTCCATCTTTCATCACTGACAGCTCTCTGCTCCTGCGGCCATGAAGCCATGGGACTCCATCTTTCATCACTGACAGCTCTCTGCTCCTGCGGCCATGAGGCTATGGGACTCCATCTTTCACCACTGATTAGTTCTCTGCTCCTATGGCCATGAGGCTATGGGACTCCATCTTTACCACTGATAGTTCTCTGCTCCTATGGCCATGAGGCTATGGGACTCCCATCTTTCACCACTGATAGCTCTGCTCCTGCGGCCTGAGGCGATGGGACTCCCATCTTTCACCACTGACAGCTCTGCTCCTGCGGCCATGAGGCTAGGGGACTCCCATCCTTCACCACTGATAGCTCTGCTCCTGCGGCCATGAGGCTATGGGACTCCATCTTTCACCACTGATAGCTCTCTGCTCCTGCTGCCATGAGGCTATGGGACTCCATCTTTCGCCACTGATATTGTCTGCTCCTACGGCCATGGGACCATGAGGCTATGGGACTCCATCTTTCATCACTGACAGCTCTCTGCTCCTGCGGCCATGAGGCTATGGGACTCCATCTTTCACCACTGATAGTTGTCTGCTCCTACGGCCATGGGACCATGAGGCTATGGGACTCCATCTTTCATCACTGATAGCTCTCTGCTCCTACGGCCATGAGGCCATGGGACTCCATCTTTCATCACTGATAGCTCTCTGCTCCTACGGCCATGAGGCCATGAGGCTATGGGACTTCATCTTTCATCTTTGATATCTGACAGGACTTGCATGGATGTTGCTATCTTATTTTACTCCACTATACGGGCTTAACCAGTTGAAGAGCTAATGGCGATAATTGTACTTATATGGCAGAATTTTCCTTCAAAGGATGAACGACAAATACTGTTTTCACGCGAAAAAAAGGTGATCATTTCTGACGCTGTTGAGCCATAATTACTCTTTTTCTTTCTTATTTTTCTTATTTATTTCTCTGTCTTTTACTTTTCGGTCTCGTATGACTGTCAAAACGAATCCCCATGAAAAGCAGTAACTGATGGAAAGAGCTGATTATGGTGACAGAAACAGGTGAACTGTGAATCATGCACGTGCCCCAGGGTCTGAGGGAGATGGAATGCCCTGTGCGTCTAGTATCCTAACATTTTGTTCATGAGCAGTTCTTCATGCTGCGGCCCTGCTCCTGCCTATTTGGCGTGGATAGGACAACTGCAGATTTGATATCCATTATTGTTATAAATACTGTAACCGTGTCCGCGCCAAAAGTCGCGTTATTTTGACGAAAAACCTCAAAGAAGACGATGAGAGTTGCATTCATATTAATGGGGGCCGGAATAGCTCAGTTGGTAGAGCGCCGGACTCGTGTCCTGGGGTGCGGGTTCGAATTTCAGTACAGGGGGATTTTTCCTCGGAGTTAACATTGGTTCTGACTCCATTCCCCATTACAGTCCTTCGAATGAGACTATAAACCCAGCTTCCGTGTGTGAACGCACGCACACGTAAAATCCCATCACCAACTTTCGGAAGAGAAGGCCAGTTTGGCCGTTAGTATGGATGACACGTTACTCATAGCATGCACCTTCCCCGAAGATGGAGTATGGCTGCCTTAATGGCGGGATAAAAAAGGGTCATACACACAAAACTCCACTGCCTGGCTATACAGGCAGTGTCCGCAGGAGTATCAGCCTGCGTACGCAGAAAGAAAAGAAACATATTTTCAACCATTATTCAGTTCCTCACTTCTCTCTGTACACCATCAGTTTCACCCATGTACTTTAAATAACTGAGTCATACAGGATTGTGCAAACAGATAATGCATGCGCAAGCTGCCATACATTCGGTATACCAACAATCACAAGACGTACAGTGTGCCGGTTATACCAACTAATCACAAGACGAACAATGTGCCGGTTTTAACCAACAATCACAAGACGAACAGTGTGCCGGTATACCAACAATCACAAGACGAACAGTGTGCCAGTATACCAACAATCACATGACGAACAGTGTGCCGGTATACCAACAAACAAGACGTACAGTGTGCCGGTACACCAACAATCACAAGACGTACAGTGTGCCGGTATTAACAACAATCACAAGACGTACAGTGTGCCGATTCGACACTTTCGTCTTAATCAGTTCCCGGCCCTCGGGGTAATTCAACTTAGGGACAGGAGGTTCAGTAACAAAAGCATTGAAATGAGGGTGTATGGTAAATTTGGATGATAGTGATCCCTGACGAGCTCTCAACCTGAATGGAAAAAAAAAATAGGGACAACGTATACTTTTCAAAATTTCCTTCTCTCTCTCTCTCTCTCTCTCTCTCTCTTTTCTCTCTCTCTTTTTTCTCTCTCTCTCTCTCTCTCTCTCTCTTGCTTTGTGATGATTTGAGTTCTTTTCCTCTCAGATGATAATTTGTATAATCCTGCTTTGTGATGATGCGAGTCCCTTTCTGTCAGATGATACTGTGTAATAATCCTGGTTCATGATGATGTGAGTTTCCCTTTCTGTAAAATGATACCTTGTAATGATCCTGGTTCGTGATGATGTGAGTCCCGTCCTGTAAAATGATACCTTGTAATAATCCTGTTTTGTGATGATGTGAGTCCCTTCCTGTAAAATGATGCCTTGTATAATCCTGGTTCATGATGATGTGAGGTCCCTTCCTGTAAAATGATACCTTGTAATAATCCTGGTTCATGATGAGTGTGAGTGCCTTCCCGTAAAATGATACCTTGTAATAATCCTGCTTTGTGATGATGCGAGTCCCTTCCTGTAAAATGATACTGTGTAATTAATCCTGCTTTGAAATGATGTGAGTCCATTCTCTGTCAGATGATCTAAGGTCATACATGGCT
>CM031617.1:67916437-67918937 GCA_018398815.1 Conus ventricosus | reverse complement strand
TCAGTAAACGAGAGAATGAGTCAGTAAACAAAAAAAAAAAAACATAAATCATGAGTCAGTAAATAAGAGAAAATAAACCATGAGACAGTAAACAAGAGAATATAAACCATGAGTCAGTAAACAAGAGATCCGTTTAATGGAAGAGTGGCCGAGCGGTTCGCGTACAGAAGAAAAGAGATGACGTTGACAATACACCAGCTAAGATCATCCACAGAGAGAGAGAGAGAGAGAGAGAGAGAGAGAGAGAGAGAGAGAGAGGAACTTTAATGACAACAGCTAAGTAGCCCTTATGCCATAGGGTCAATACATTGTCTCATTCAACTTGTGAAGAAACCGATTAGCTTAATTGTTCTGATTCAGTTTTTTTTAAAGCCAACCTTTCATTCATTCACAGATATTTGTCTACCGAAAAATAAACAAACAGAAGAAATAAACAAGTGGACATGCCAGTTGTTCTCAGTATGAAACTAAAACATTGCTGGCGGAAAGAATCAGACAATTGTCTCTCAACCTCCATCAGAGATCCGCCAAAATAATCTTAGACAATAGGCACACGAGAAACATTTTTAACCTGGATTTTTAGACAGTCTAATTTTATACGATTGAGCAGTAAACCTATTAGGTAGAGATTTTGCGAGCTTCCCATTGTCAAGCGACAAAATTTTCGGATACTTTTTGACTACTGATAACAGGCACTTGAAATAATTTACATTTTTTGTTTGTTTTGTGCAAACATGGTCGTAAACTTTGCATTAAAAAAAAAGGAAAGCGTAGACTTTGCATCTTTTCAGTTTCTGGTCCGGGTATAGACCAAACTCTTCTTGCATTCAGACATAGAGTCCTTGTTCTAAATCTAGCAAGCATAATTATATCTATGCCACTTATGTGTTATAAGAGACAGATATTTTTTCTGGGAACAAATTACTATTAAATTTAAGAAATCAATCACACTTCTTCTCCTTGCTTTCCATACGCGAGTGCCAGTTGTATTCAAATATGTATATTAATCTATCTTTAAGTTCTGAAATAAATGAATTATCACTCCCTATTTGCTGGCTTAACCAAACTATACCAAACGCGTGTTCCGGAAGAAGTTTCTATATCTTTGTCACCCAGTTGCATTTTGCAGATTCATGTTGTTGTAAAAGCATCTCATAGGCTTGTCTTTGTAACCTGGTCAGTGGTAGTTTTAGCAACCTTAATCAATATTTCATGCACTTCACTTGTGTTCTTACATAAAGTGGCTATCTGCCTGACTCTCCATATACCACTTTGTTAGAGGAATGCAACGTGACATTCATGAAGCGTTTAACTGCAAATGCGCAAATGTATGAACATTTTCCACTTGGTAGTTATCAGATAATCCCCAAACTTCTGATGCATATGTTAGCATAGGTTCAATCTGTGAAATTTTACAGAGCATAGAAGGCGCGATCGAATTTAATTTCCTTCATGACCTTAGAACTAGTAGGCCTATCACACCTTTCTTTCCATTCTTGTAGGTTTCTGACCATCCCATACTAAAACTTGACATAGTTTTAAATAGCATTCCTAAATATGTGTAATTATTTGTTACGTTTACTTCTTTTCCTCCATAGAACCCTTTTTCATGTCTGAAAAGATAACCGCCCATTCTGAAAACCATGACATTTGTTCGTTTTTTTCCCCCCAGGATTAGATGTTAGTTCTGATCTGTCTGCTTCTTTTTTCAAAATGTTAAGTTAGTTTTGAAGACAGAAATAAATAAATAGATAAATAAATGAATAAACACAACTAAATTCATGTATTAATTCATTCCTATATTAACTCATTCATTCATTCATTCATTCATCATTCATTCATTCATTCATTCATTCATTCGTTCATTCATTCATTCATTCATTCATTCATTCATTCATTCATTCATTCATAAACATTTAATACAATTCATTCTTTTTAAAGGAACCAGGGAGAGATTCTCTCTCTCTCTCTCTCTCTCTCTCTCTCTCTCTCTCTCTCTCTCTCTCTCTCTCTCTCTCTCTCTCTGCCCTCGAGGTGTCAGACAAGGACGTTTGCTGAGCCCCCAGCAGTTCTCATTTTTTATCAACGAGTTAGCGACAGAAATCGGCAAAATGGGAAGATATGGTATACAATCAATCCCGAGATTTTCCTCATACTATTCGCGGATGACGTCCTTCTCCTTTCTCATTCACTCATTCATTCATTTATTGACCTGCCTATTTATACAAATTATGGGTGTCTCATTTTTCGTATACCACAGCAGCATTCCTGTCACGCCGTGCAATGATCAGTCACGTGCCACTGCCCCTCACACACCACACCAGCAATGTGTCAGTCATTGTGCCGTCTGCCCCTCACACACCACACCCAGCAATGTGTCAGTCACTGTGCCGTCTGCCCCTCACACACCACACCCAGCAATGTGTCAGTCACTGTGCCACCTGCCCTACACCGCCACACCAGCAATGTGTCAGTCACTGTGCCGTCTGCCCACTCACCA
>CM031617.1:67897412-67915437 GCA_018398815.1 Conus ventricosus | reverse complement strand
AACTGTAAATTTAAAAGGCGTCTTCTAAATTTGCCAAGTACTGTTTTGCGCGTCAAAGCAGTAGAAGGATCAGTTATGCTCGATCTCGTTTGTGCTTGCGAACTAGCAAACACCAAACGTAAGTACGAACGGAAGTCGTTTATTCGTTTATTCTGCTTTAGTTAGGCCCTTAGAAATGTCTAAAATAAATGTTGTCCATGCTGTTTTATGCTCTTGCTCAATGGACCCGAGGTGAACAGCTGTGCCTGAAGAGAAAGATGTGTAAGGAGGATTCCAGTCATAGTTATACTTTCTGTGCACGCCCCAAAATAAGGGGTGCCTAGACCATGATTAAGATCCGACTTTTGTCTAAAGTCTGTCTTGGCCTTTATATTGAATTCGTTACAAATCCTTTCAAAAGCCTTCATATCTATTCTGTTGCTGAATGGATTAAACGGTTTGTCATTAGGTAATGGTGCTTGCAGTTCAGTCAAAATCGTCTGAAGGTGTAATAGAAATGAAATCTGTACACTGACCTCACCAAAGGATCAGGTATGATTTAAATGATCAGCATACGACACTCCACACCCAGTTGATGCACAAAACACAGCAAAGTTTAACTGGTTCTGATAAAACTGCATCGGATGACTAAACCACACTTTCGGGATGTAGTCTTTTTTAATAGGGGGGTTAAGATATTTGCTTAATGGAGTACTCACCTTTACTTGAAGGTGTCAGACTGAGTCACAGAAATGTCAAGAGTATCGGTTGTTATATTTTTAAGATTGTAGTGCGGCCAACAGAATTTTTGCATCAGTATATTTAAATGCGCTCATTTTTATTTCGTTTAAAAATGTTTGTAACAATAACAAACTCAAGACGTCCTTCGTTTTTAGAACTCAGCTATTGATAACAATTGCGAAGCAGAATGGTTGCGCTTCATGAAATATTTTACAAAGTTGTATGGTTTAATATAGTGAATCAAAGAAGAATAATAAGATTAAAAAATTAACAAAACAGGGGCCATAGTTAGCCAGTTAACAATACCTGATGGTATTACGGGTTTTGCTCACTAAAGAAGCAATGAGTAACTTTGACATTACTCTCAAACTTAACAATGCGAATCTGAAAACAATGTTAACATTCAAGCCTGAAGAAGAAGTAGGTTACTATTTTGATGGAGAGCTAGCGAAAATGTTAGGCTTTACAACTGCCAATCGACCCATTCATAGTTTTAGAGTTACACCAAACAAAACTACTTATGAGGGGGAAAATCCGCTCGATCTTGCATTACATTCATTACTCTATGTTCATTTGGACGAGCTGAGCACTGATGAAAACTTATATGATGGAAGGCCCTCAACTGTTTTAAGAGCTCTTCCATCTGGGAAAGCTGCATATTGCGATTATGAAATTATACAATTCCCTAATTTACAGTTTAAAAGATTAGTTTGTGGAAGGGTCGGATCATTTAATATAAAAATTGCAGACAAAACAGGAAAAGTCGTAAAATGTGATAACCTGCACATTGTTTTGGAAATAAAATAATAAGCTGTACTAAAAATGTCGCGGGGACCAGAAGAATCAGGAGTTACATTAGCGCCTGTAAGGTGTATAACCTTAGAATTAAAAGACCTTGCAGACGTTGCGGACTTTGAACAGAACGGTGAGATAGGCGCTTTGTATGGTTTTGAGTACACTAAAGATGGTGATTATAAACGCAAAGAGGTTGGCGACAACAAAAAGTTTCCTAAACTAAGCTAGTCACAAAAAGTTAAGGGCCGCCTTAGATTTGGGGGTACTCTTAAGTAATGGGTCTGAATGCTCGTAAAACAAAGCGCAGCGTGTTTCATTCTGAGCTATTCTGACAGCTCACACACCACACTGTATGACCGAAATAATCTTTCAGACGACGCATTTTTGGGTCGAGAATATGCGCTCAGCCAAAACACCAAAAATCCGTGAATAATGCATGAAGTTTGGCCAGGCGCAGATTACACAGCAGTTTGAATTGAGAAATCGGCACAGTGCACGTGCAAGGCCTGCCTATGTTGAACACTTTTCAATGACAATTTGCCTGCGGTGGGTATAAAATGACCGCTAATCGGGGCTGCAATAACCATGCCTCCAAGACGAAAACTGTCAACACTAGATCGCGGCCGGGCTCTGGGATGGCTCCAAGATGGCATTTCTGGAAGAGAGGTGGCAAGACGTCTTGGAGTGAGCCACTCAGTCATTCAACGCCTTCATCAGCGATACCAAGACACTGGAAGAGCCGAGGAACGACCACGCTCAGGGCGGCCAAGAATCACCAACAGGCAAGACGATCGCTACTTGATGCTGACAGCAGTCCGCAGCAGAACCATCAATGCAACCACTCTGAGACAGGAGCTGAGAAGAACGACTAACATCAATGTAAGTCGCCAGACCGTCCGAGGTCGCCTTCACAGTTTCAACCTCCGCTCAAGAAGGCCCGCCATCCGTCTCCCACTAACACAGCACCATCGACAGGCCAGAAGGAGGTGGTGTCGACGTCATCAGCGATGGGCGAGGCAGCAATGGAGCACCATCCTCTTCACCGATGAGTCAAGATTCTCCCTGTCCTGAAATGATGGCCGGGTACGCGTCTGGCGTCGTCCAGGGGAGAGGCTTGCTGATGGCTGTGTTCGTGAGCACGATCGCTATGGAGGCGGCTCCCTGATGGTATGGGGAGGCATCCACCTTCATGGCAGGACACCCCTTCACCTTGTGCCAGGCAGACTTACTGGCGTAAGGTACAGAGATGAAATCGTGAGGCCGTTGATTATCCCCACTCTGCAAGCCATGGGACCCGGTGCCACCCTCATGGACGACAACGCCACTCCACACCGCGCCCGTGTGGTGAACGACTACCTGAGGCAGCAGCAGGTTCCACGAATGGACTGGCCATTGCGTTCGCCTGATTTGAACCATATTGAGAACTTTTGGGACCATGTGGAACGCCGCGTCCACGACAACCACCCTCCTCCTGTTGACCTCCACCAACTGTTCCAATTTCTGCTGCAGGAGTGGAACGCCATGCCTCAACAGACCCTTGTGACTCTGATCCAGTCCATGAGGCCTAGATGCGTGGAATGTGTGGGTGCAAATGGCGGACATACGCACTACTGAAGCTTTTCAATAAACTTTCTTGTGAATTGTCAATTTTGTGATTTTCAAAAAGAGGGGTTATGATGTTTGATCCTTGATTTTGTCCAGAAAAATTGAATTGACACAATTGCAATGGCATTGACATGAAAGCTAAAGACATGAAATAAAATACGGTATAAGCTGTTTTCCTGTGCGTTATGTCGTTTTATTTTGGTGAGAGTTTTTCTGTGTGGCCCTTAACTTTTTGTGACTAGCTTAGAACAACTACGCAATGTAGAAGCAAATAATGCTGGCCAGTATGAATATAAAATAGTTCGAAAACCTGACAGCAAATGGCACTTAGAACCATATTTAGAATGGGACATAAAATTTGAATTCATAAGCCCATTTACATTTTTTAGCCGTCAAAAAAGTTTCAGAAAAGCATTCAACTCTGGCCCTTTACATGTAAGTCTTATGCCAGAGGACAATAGTCGGAAAGAGATTGAAATAACGCCGTATGGGAAAAAACAGTACATCCTCCACAGAAGAGAAACGGTTTTAAAGGAAGCTTCTACAAAATTACAGTTCTTTCCACATAGGAAATTAGGAGACACGTTCACAATGATATTTGAAATTTCTGTCTTAAAAGATGTGGAGAGGAATGGGGTTGTGGGCGTTAGTGACGTCCTTATAAAAGGAATTAATATTAGCTGGCAAAACTTAGACGTTAAACGTCTTAAAGTTACCATCGTCGTTCTTCACAATGGTGAGGATATTAAGGTCATAACAACAAGCAACAAAATCAATGTTGACTTAAATAGAAACAATCTTACAGAACTGAATTGGATTAATCTTACACATTTAGGCCTCATAGGGTTTTATTATACTGAACAAGTTTTGACGGAGAGTATGATAAAAATAATAACTGGATTAGATTAAATTATGTTATAAAACTATGGAGCAGACGACTTTGGTGTCAATGCCGATGTTAAACTTTATGATAAAAACCCCTCATTGTTCACTGATTTGTGGACAGACTGGTTGTGGAAAAACAATATTTATCCTCGACCTATTACAAACAGTTTATCGTTATAATTTTGATCATATAGTAATTTTCTGCCCAACACTTAAATGGAACAAAGCATATCATGATAGAATGTTTATATGGACGGATGATAACATATATTTGATTAATCCTAGCAATAAACTGAGCGAGTGTTTAGAACACTTTTATAGACTGTTTGAAGGAACGCAGACACTATTTATTATAGATGACTGTTCGGCAGAAAGAGACATAGTTAAAAAGAGAAACACTTTATCAAAACTGGCTTTCAGTGGAAGACATGCTGGGATAAGTGTGTGGATTTTATGTCAAAAATATAACTCAGTTTTAAAAGACTTTAGAGAACAGTTAAAGACTGTAGTTTTATTTCACATGAAAGACAGAGGCGCATTTGATGAATGTATGCGCGAAAATGATGTTATTGAAAATGATCAGGAAAAACACAGGATTAAGCAAAAACTAAAATCTGAAAAGTTTAGTAAATTAGTATTAAAAACGGATAATCCTACACAGTATGCATGTTTGTAGGGTTTACTAGGAGAGAACTGATAAATACCAATTCCTAGCTCACCCGCCGAATACTGGTTGAGGGCGGGTGAGCTAGGATTGGTATTTATCAGTTCTCTCATGTCCTGTCAGCAGTAGAAACCCTGCATGTCCACTCAGCAGTAAAAACCCTGCATGTCCTGTCAGCAGTAAAAACCCTGCATGTCCTCTCAGCAGTAAAAAACCCTGCATGTCCTGTCAGCAGTAGAAACCCTGCATGTCCACTCAGCAGTAAAAACCCTGCATGTCCACTCAGCAGTAAAAACCCTGCATGTCCTGTCAGCAGTAAAAACCCTGCATGTCCAGTCAGCAGTAAAAACCCTGCATGTCCTCTCAGCAGTAAAATCCCTGCATGTCCTGTCAGCAGTAAAAACCCTGCATGTCCTGTCAGCAGTAAAAACCCTGCATGCCCTGTCAGCAGTAGAAACCCTGCATGTCCTGTCAGCAGTAAAATCCCTGCATGTCCTCTCAGCAGTAAAGGGATACCTGATTCAGTGATAAAGGGATACCTAATTCAGTGATAAAGGGATACCTGATTCAGCGATAAAGGGATACCTGATTCAATGGATACCTAATTCAGTGGTAAAGGGATACCTAATTCAGTGATAAAGGGATACCTGATTCAGTGATAAGGGGATACCTGATTCAATGGATACCTAATTCAGTGGTAAAGGAATACCTGATTCAGTGATAAAGGGATACCTGATTCAATGGATACCTAATTCAGTGGTAAAGGGATACCTGATTCAGTGATAAGGGGATACCTGATTCAATGGATACCTGATTCTGCGGTAAAGGTATACCTGATTCTGCGGTGAAGGTATACCTGATTCTGCGGTAAAGGTATACCTGATTCTGCGGTAAAGGTATGCCTGATTCTGTGGTAAAGGTATACCTGATTCTGCGGTAAAGGGATACCCGATTCAAGGGATACCTGGTTCAAGGCATACCTGATTCAAGGGATACCTGGTTCAAGGGATACCTGATTCAAGGGATACCAGATTCAGCGGTAAAGGGATACCTGATTTACTTCTGGGAAGGTAGAAGCAGGTGAAGGAGAGACACATGAGCTTCGTCTTGCATAATGCCGTGTCCGGACACAGTAAACCTCTGACAGCTCTCTGCTCCTGCGGCCATGAGGCTATGGGACTCCATCTTTCATCACTGACAGCTCTCTGCTCCTGCGGCCATGAGGCTATGGGACTCCATCTTTCATCACTGACAGCTCTCTGCTCCTGCGGCCATGAGGCTATGGGACTTCATCATTCACCACTGACAGCTCTTCTCCTGCGGCCATGAGGCTATGGGACTCCATCTTTCACCACTGATAGCTCTCTGCTCCTGCGGCCATGAGGCTATGGGACTCCATCTTTCGCCACTGATAGTTGTCTGCTCCTACGGCCATGGGACCATGAGGCTATGGGACTCCATCTTTCACCACTGATAGCTCTCTGCTCCTGCGGCCATGAGGCCATGGGACTCCATCTTTCATCACTGATAGCTCTGCTCCTGCGGCCATGAGGCTATGGGACTCCATCTTTCACCACTGATAGCTCTCTGCTCCTGCGGCCATGAGGCTATGGGACTCCATCTTTCACCACTGATAGCTCTCTGCTCCTGCGGCCATGAGGCTATGGGACTCCATCTTTCACCACTGACAGCTCTGCTCCTGCGGCCATGAGGCTATGTGACTCCATCTTTCACCACTGATAGCTCTCTGCTCCTGCTGCCATGAGGCTATGGGACTCCCATATTTCACCACTGATAGCTCTGCTCCTGCGGCCATGAGGCTATGTGACTCCATCTTTCGCCACTGATAGCTCTCTGCTCCTGCTGCCATGAGGCTATGGGACTCCCATCTTTCACCACTGACAGCTCTCTGCTCCTGCGGCCATGAGGCTATGTGACTCCATCTTTCGCCACTGATAGCTCTCTGCTCCTGCTGCCATGAGGCCATGGGACTCCATCTTTCACCACTGACAGCTCTCTGCTCCTGTGGCCATGAGGCCATGGGACTCCATCTTTCACCACTGACAGCTCTGCTCCTGCTGCCATGAGGCCATGGGACTCCATCTTTCGCCACTGATAGTTGTCTGCTCCTACGGCCATGAGGCCATGGGACTCCATCTTTCACCACTGATAGCTCTCTGCTCCTGCGGCCATGGGACCATGAGGCTATGGGACTCCCATCTTTCACCACTGACAGCTCTGCTCCTACGGCCATGAGGCTATGGGACTCCATCTTTCACCACTGACAGCTCTCTGCTCCTGCGGCCATGAGGCCATGGGACTCCCATCTTTCACCACTGATAGCTCTGCTCCTGCGGCCATGAGGCTATGGGACTCCATCTTTCACCACTGATAGCTCTCTGCTCCTACGGCCATGAGGCTATGGGACTCCATCTTTCACCACTGACAGCTCTCTGCTCCTGCGGCCATGAGGCCATGGGACTCCCATCTTTCACCACTGACAGCTCTGCTCCTGCGGCCATGAGGCTATGGGACTCCATCTTTCACCACTGACAGCTCTCTGCTCCTGCGGCCATGAGGCTATGGGACTCCATCTTTCACCACTGACAGCTCTCTGCTCCTGCGGCCATGAGGCTATGGGACTCCATCTTTCACCACTGACAGCTCTGCTCCTGCTGCCATGAGGCCATGGGACTCCATCTTTCACCACTGACAGCTCTCTGCTCCTGCGGCCATGAGGCTATGGGACTCCATCTTTCACCACTGACAGCTCTGCTCCTGCTGCCATGAGGCCATGGGACTCCATCTTTCACCACTGACAGCTCTCTGCTCCTGCGGCCATGAGGCCATGGGACTCCATCTTTCACCACTGATAGCTCTCTGCTCCTGCTGCCATGAGGCTATGGGACTCCATCTTTCGCCACTGATAGTTGTCTGCTCCTACGGCCATGGGACCATGAGGCTATGGGACTCCATCTTTCACCACTGACAGCTCTCTGCTCCTGCGGCCATGAGGCTATGGGACTCCATCTTTCGCCACTGATAGTTGTCTGCTCCTACGGCCATGGGACCATGAGGCTATGGGACTCCATCTTTCATCACTGATAGCTCTCTGCTCCTACGGCCATGAGGCCATGGGACTCCATCTTTCATCACTGATAGCTCTCTGCTTCTACGGCCATGAGGCCATGGGACTCCATCTTTCATCACTGATAGCTCTCTGCTCCTACGGCCATGAGGACCATGAGGCTATGGAACTTCATCTTTCATCTTTGATATCTGACAGGACTCATGCATGGATGTTGCTATCTTATTTTACTCCACTATAGGAGCTTAACTAGTTGAAGAGCTAATGGCGATAATTGTACTTATATGGCAGAATTTTCCTTCAAAGGATGAACGACAAATACTGTTTTCACGCGAAAAAAAGGTAATCATTTCTGACGCTGTTGAGCCATAATTACTCTTTTTCTTTCTTATTTTTCTTATTTATTTCTCTGTCTTTTACTTTTCGGTCTCGTATGACTGTCAAACGTAATCACCATGAAAACCAGTAACTGATGGAAAGAGCTGATTATGGCTGACAGAAACAGGTGAACTGTGAATCATGCACGTGCCCGAGGGTCTGAGGGAGATGGAATGCCCTGTGCGTCTAGTATCCTAACATTTTGTTCATGAGCAGTTCTTCATGCTGCGGCCCATGTTCCTGCCTATTTGGCGTGGATAGGACAACTGCAGATTTGATATCCATTATTGTTATAAATACTGTAACAGTGTCCGCGCCAAAAGTCGCGTTATTTTGACGAAAAACCTCAAAGAAGACGATGAGAGTTGCATTCATATTAATGGGGGCCGGAATAGCTCAGTTGGTAGAGCGCCGGACTCGTGATCCTGGGGTGCGGGTTCGAATTTCAATACAGGGGGATTTTTCCTCGGAGTTAACATTGGTTCTGACTCCATTCCCCATACAGTCCTTCGAATGAGACTATAAACCGAGCTTCCGTGTGTGAACGCACGCACACGTAAAATCCCATCACCAACTTTCGGAAGAGAAGGCCAGTTTGGCCGTTAGTATGGATGACACGTTACTCATAGCATGCACCTTCCCCGAAGATGAGTATGGCTGCCTGAATGGCGGGATAAAAAACGGTCATACACACAAAACTCCAATGCCTGTCTATACAGGCAGTGTCTACAGGAGTATCAGCCTGCGTACGCAGAAAGAAAAGAAACATATTTTCAACCATTATTCAGTTCCTCACTTCTCTCTGTACACCATCAGTTTCACCCATGTACTTTAAATAACTGAGTCATACAGGATTGTGCAAACAGATAATGCATGCGCAAGCTGCCATACATTCGGTATACCAACAATCACAAGACGTACAGTGTGCCGGTATACCAACAATCACAAGACGAACAATGTGCCGGTATACCAACAATCACAAGACGAACAATGTGCCGGTATACCAACAATCACAAGACGAACAGTGTGCCGGTATACCAACAATCGCAAGACGAACAGTGTGCCGGTATACCAACAATCACAAGACGAACAGTGTGCCGGTATACCAACAATCACAAGACGTACAGTGTGCCGGTATACCAACAATCACAAGACGTGCAGTGTGCCGGTATACCAACAATCACAAGACGTACAGTGTGCCGATTCGACACTTTCGTCTTAATCAGTTCTTCTTCTTCTTCTTCTTCCTAAAATACTGGTTCACTCAAAAACGAGTAGGTCACCAGCGCGCATGTTAAAAAGTAAAAAAAATAACATAAAATAGTGCGACTCAGACTGTTGGCCCCTGGAGCAAATTTGGCAACAAGGGGTCGCACTCGATATTCAAGAAGTTAAAAGTTCCCGGCCCTCGGGGTAATTCAACTTAGGGACAGGAGGTTCAGTAACAAAAGCATTGAAATGAGGGTGTATGGTAAATGTGGATGATAGTGATCCCTGACCGAGCTCTCAACCTGAATGAAAAAAAAAGATAGGGACAACGTATACTTTTCAAAATTTCCTTTTCTCTCTCTCTCTCACTCTCTCTCTCTCTCTCTCTCTCTCTCTCTCTCTCTCTCTCTTGCTTTGTGATGATCTGAGTCTTTTCCTCTCAGATGATAATTTGTAATAATCCTGCTTTGTGATGATGAGAGTCCCTTTCTGTCAGATGATACTGTGTAATAATCCTGGTTCATGATGATGTGAGTCCCTTTCTGTAAAATGATACCTTGTAATGATCCTGGTTCGTGATGATGTGAGTCCCTTCCTGTAAAATGATACCTTGTAATGATCCTGGTTCGTGATGATGTGAGTCCCTTCCTGTAAAATGATACCTTGTAATAATCCTGTTTTGTGATGATGTGAGTCCCTTCCTGTAAAATGATACTTGTAATAATCCTGTTTTGTGATGATGTGAGTCTCTTCCTGTAAAATGATACTTTGTAATAATCCTGGTTCATGACGATGTGAGTCCCTTCCTGTAAAATGATACTGTGTAATAATCCTGCTTTGTGATGATGTGAATCTCTTCCTGTAAAATGATACCTTGTAATAATCCTGGTTCATGATGATGTGAGTCCCTTCCTGTAAAATGATACCTTGTAATAATCCTGGTTCATGATGATGTGAGTGCCTTCCTGTAAAATGATACCTTGTAATAATCCTGCTTTGTGATGATGCGAGTCCCTTTCTGTCAAATGATACTTTGTAATAATCCTGGTTCATGACGATGTGAGTCCCTTCCTGTAAAATGATACTGTGTATAATCCTGCTTTGAAATGATGTGAGTCCATTCTCCTGTCAGATGATCTAAGATCATACATGGCTTGATCTGCATGGACAGATCCCAGCTGATTCCTGCTCCAACCCGTCAGCATAGAGGACATGAACATCAATTAAAACAACCACAGTGCCGAACTTTGTATCGACAGGGGTCCTTTTATCCACGTACTATAAAGGACTGGAACGCCCTGCCCGACACAATAGTTGAGGCAAAGACACTTGACACGTTTGTGTCAAGAGCAAGAAAACTACATTAAACCTCTGCTTTTTTTCTAAATTGCTGCGCCAGCCCACATTCAAAAAACGTCAGAATAGTCAACATGATGACTGAGGACGTCAAATGGATGAAGATGAAGATGATACTTTACAATAGTCCTGCTTTGTGATGATGCGAGTCCCTTTCTGTCAAATGATACTTTGTAATAATCCTGGTTCGTGATGATGTGTGTCCCTTCCTGTAAAATGATACTTTGTAATAATCCTGATATGAAATCAGCTGAATTCTCTTCCTTCGTCAGTTTTTAGCATCACTCACACCCAGTCGAAATGGACACCTATGAGAATTGCAGTCAGCAGTCAAAAATGTTTTAATGGGCACCTATGAGAATTGCTTTCAGCAGTCAAAATGGGTAGCTATGAGAATTGCTGTCAGCAGTCAAAATGGGTAGCTGTGAAAATTGCTGTCAGCAGCCAAATGGGTAGCTTTGAGAATTGCTGTCAGCAGCCAAAATGGGTAGCTATGAGAATTGCTGTCAGCAGTCAAGATAGGCAGCTATGAGAATTGCTGTCAGCAGTCAAGATAGGCAGCTATGAGAATTGCTGTCAGCAGTCAAGATAGGCAGCTATGAGAATTGATGTCAGCAGACCACGATTCTCAGTGGAAGTGTCCGCAAAATACATGTCCGAAAGAGTCTCTGCCTGCTCAGACATTAAACTCGTCTCTTCGTCGTCGCTGACCACTGGTGGCAGACTCACTCCTTTCACTAAGATCTTCCAGTGTTGGAATTCAGTGCTTCCCCTTCCTTTTTTTTTAACGCATGTCGTTTTGCTGGCTGCGTTTTGCAGTATTAAACCAAATCATTGCACCACACTGACCGGCTGTTTTCTATGTCCCTGGCCTTAGCGGGATCCACTTCTACCTTCACCCCTACTCTAAGAGTACTACTTCTTCTTCACCATCCCTACTCCATATAGCGGTGTGAGGGGCAGGTGGCACAGTGACTGACATATTGCTGGGTGTGGTGTGTGAGGGGCAGACGGCACAGTGACTGACACATTGCTGGGTGTGGTGTGTGAGGGAGGGGCAGACGGCACAGTGACTGACACATTGCTGGGTGTGGTGTGTGAGGGAGGGGCAGACGGCACAGTGACTGACATATTGCTGGGTGTGGTGTGTGAGGGAGGGGCAGACGGCACAGTGACTGACACATTGCTGGGTGTGGTGTGTGAGGGGCAGGCGGCACAGTGAGTGACACATTGCTGGGTGTGGTGTGTGAGGGGCAGGTGGCACAGTGACTGACACATTGCTGGGTGTGGTGTGTGAGGGAGGGGCAGACGGCACAGTGACTGACACATTGCTGGCTGTGGTGTGTGAGGGGCAGACGGCACAATGACTGACACATTGCTGGGTGTGGTGTGTGAGGGGCAGGCGGCACAGTGACTGACACATTGCTGGGTGTGGTGTGTGAGGGGCAGGTGGCACAGTGACTGACACATTGCTGGGTGTGGCGTGTGAGGGGCAGACGGCACAGTGACTGACACATTGCTGGGTGTGGCGTGTGAGGGGCAGACGGCACAGTGACTAACACATTCCTGGGTGTGGTGTGTGAGGGGCAGGTGGCACAGTGACTGACACATTGCTGGGTGTGGTGTGTGAGGGGCAGACGGCACAGTGACTGACACATTGCTGGGTGTGGCGTGTGAGGGGCAGACGGCACAGTGACTAACACATTCCTGGGTGTGGTGTGTGAGGGGCAGGCGGCACAGTGACTGACACATTGCTGGGTGTGGTGTGTGAGGGGCAGACGGCACAGTGACTGACACATTGCTGGGTGTGGTGTGTGAGGGAGGGGCAGACGGCACAGTGACTGACACATTGCTGGGTGTGGTGTGTGAGGGGCAGGTGGCACAGTGACTGACACATTGCTGGGTGTGGCATGTGAGGGGCAGACGGCACAGTGACTGACACATTGCTGGGTGTGGCGTGTGAGGGGCAGACGGCACAGTGACTAACACATTCCTGGGTGTGGTGTGTGAGGGGCAGGTGGCACAGTGACTGACACATTGCTGGCTGTGTGGTGTGAGGGGCAGAGGGCACAGTGACTGACACATTGCTGGGTGTGGTGTGTGAGGGGCAGACGGCACAGTGACTGACACATTGCTGGGTGTGGTGTGTGAGGGGCAGACGGCACAGTGACTGACACATTGCTGGGTGTGGTGTGTGAGGGGCAGGTGGCACAGTGACTGACACATTGCTGGGTGTGGTGTGTGAGGGGCAGACGGCACAATGACTGACACATTGCTGGTGTGGTGGGTGTGAGGGGCAGGCGGCACAGTGACTGACACATTGCTGGGTGTGGCGTGTGAGGGGCAGGCGGTGCAGTGATGGAAACCACAAGGTGCTAGGATGATTGACACATGGCTGCATATGATTGGCTGATCGATTGGTTTTTGATACGCAAGGATGAATATTTTTGTCCTTGTCATGCATATATTATTTCAACACATCTCATTCATTCATACTGACAATTCAACATAGCAACACTGTAATCTAATTCTACAATGATAAGCAGACTGTTCAGAAACATGATGATGACGACACATCTCATTCATTCATACTGACAATTCAACATAGCAACACTGTAATCTAATTCTACAATGATAAGCAGACTGTTCAGAAACATGATGATGACATGGTGGATAGTCAAGAGAGAGAGAGAGAGAGAGAGAGAGAGAGAGAGAGAGAGAGAGAGAGAGAGAGAGTTTACTGCGACATGTCGTGTGTGTGTGTGTGTGTGTGTGTGTGTGTGTGTGTGTGTGTGTGTCGCGCGCGCACGCGCGCGCGCGCGTGTGTGTGTGTGTGTGTGTGTGTGTGTGTGTGTGTGTGTGTGTGTGTGTGTGTGTGCCGGAGGGGGGGGTGGGTGATGGGTGGACTGATTGGGCGTACGCTCGCGTGCCTCGTGCGTATTTGGGTATGTGCGAAAACGGTCGCTCGCTAGCTCGTACATACACATTTTGTATATACAGGAATGAGCGGAAAGTGTGTAATGGAAGGAACTGAGCAGGGGATATAGTGTTGGGTGGGAGGAATTGAGCAGGGGATGTAGTGTTAGGTGGGAGGAATTGAGCAGGGGATATAGTGTTGGGTGGGAGGAATTGAGCAGGGGATGTAGTGTTGGGTGGGAGGAATTGAGCAGGGGATATAGTGTTGGGTGGGAGGAATTGAGCAGGGGATATAGTGTTGGGTGGGAGGAATTGAGCAGGGATGTAGTGTTGGGTGGGAGGAATTGAGCAGGGGATATAGTGTTGGGTGGGAGGAATTGAGCAGGGGATATAGTGTTGGGGGGGGGGGGGGGGGGGGGGGGGGACTGAACGGACGAATGGATAAGAGGGTGCAGATTAGTTATGCGTTGACATCAAGCACATCCCACCTCTTCCATACGTTCAGTATTTCTTAATTCGTTCACCTTGTACCTCTCTCTCTCTCTCTCTCTCTCTCTCTCTCTCTCTCTCTCTCTCTCTCTCTCTCTCTGTCTGTCTGTCTGTCTGTCTCTCTGTCTCTCTGTCTGCCTGCCTGTCTGTCTGTCTGTCTGTCTGTCTGTCTGTCTCTCTCTCTCTCTCTCTCTCTCTCTCTCTCTCTCTCTCTCCCCTCTCTCTCTCTCTCTCTCTCTCATTAAGAGAGAGACATGGACGACATGGAGCAAAGTTTATAAATGATTTTTTGGAAATTTTCATTCTTTTGTTAGCAGACGATGTTGTGTTAATGTCTGAAACAGTAATTGGTTTACAAACCCAGCTGAACAGTTTAGAAAGAGCTTCTTCTGCATTGCAGCTAAAAATAAACATGACGAAAAGTAATATAATTGTGTTTAGAAAGGGCGGTTATCTTGCCGCCAGAGAAAGGTGGACATATAATGGAGTCGAAATGCCCGTAGTGAATGCTTATAAATATCTTGGTATTTATTTTTCTACGCGCTTAAGCTTTACCTTTGCTTGTAAAGATCTTGCAAGTAGAGCTAAATATGCTTTATTGTGTATTTTGAGGAAATTGGTACAGTTAGATAACGAATCTTTATCTTTGTTGTTGAAATTATTTGATATTCAAATTCAGCCAATGTTACAATATGGTGCTGAGCTATGGGGCTTTGATTCTGCTGCTATGCATATTGAGAAAATTCATTTGTACGCTCTGAAGAAATTTCTTGGTGTTTCGATGAGAACACCAAATGATTTGGTATATGGAGAGACTAATCGATATCCTATCTATTTGATATCAGTGGTTAAATGTATTCGTTACTGGTTAAGGATAACGCAAATGGAAACACACAGATTGCCTTATAAGGCCTATACGATGCTCGTGGATTTAGATGCAAGGGGTAAGACAAATTGGGTCTCGAATGTAAGGCTAAAGTTGTATGCATATGGATTTGGTTTTGTAGGGGAAAATCAGGGTGTTGGCGATATAAATGCTTTTATTCGTGTTTTTCAGCAAACATTGATTGATTGTAGTTGGCAGAGGTGGAACTCTCATGTTGAAGACAGCAATAGATTTGATATTTATAGAATGCTAAATCATATGCATTGTGTTCCGAGGTATTTGTCAATGGTTATTGACAGACATTTGAAATGTATCATAACCAAGTTCAGATTTGGTATATCGGATGTCTATGCACATTCACAGCGTTACAGACATTTAAACGATCGTGTTACTGTTTGTCCATTATGTCAGGAATCTCAAGAAACTGAAGTTCATTTTGTTCTTTCATGTCCTGAACTAAGTGATCTTAGACAACAGTGTATTCAACCTAAATACTATAGACATCCTTCACTATTCAGATTAATTTTGTTAATGTCATCGACAAATGATAGGATAGTGAAGCAGCTTGCTGTGTATTTTTACAAAGGGTTTAAACGAAGAAATTTTGTATTACTTTAGTTTGTACTCCTGATTAGAAATGGATTATGCAAAGGTCCTTTATATGTATCCCCCTTCTAAGGGGCTATGGCCTTTACGAATAAACATCTACATCTACATCTACATCTCTCTCTCTCTCTCTCTCTCTCTCTCTCTCTCTCTCTCTCTCTCTCTCTCTCTCTCTCTGTGTCTCATCTGCCTCATGACTTCTTCAGCAAAATGTTTCAAATGTTAATCTCATGGCTTCCGGGCCTGCTTTGTCCATGTCCCTTAGATCTGGAATTCTCTTCCATAGACATTGCTCTTCTGTCGCAGCTACAAAATCAAACCTTGAAACATTTCTTTTCAAACACCACTTCTTCCAAACACATCGCTCTTCTGTCGCTGCTATAACATCAAACCTTGAAACGTTTCTTTTCAAACACCACTTCCAGGTCCAGAATCTTCCAGATGCTTTGTAGTTCGCGCGCGCGCGCGTGTGTGTGCGTGTGCGTGTGCGTGCGTGTGCGTGCGTGCGTGCGTGCGTGCGTGTGTGTGTGTGTGTGTGTGTGTGTGTGTGTGTGTGTGTGCGTGCGTGCGTGAGAGAGAGAGAGAGAGAGAGAGGAGGAGAGATGAGAGAGAGAGAGAGAGAGAGAGTCATTCTAAACGCCTAGATTCACGGGTATAGCGCTATAAAAAGCGTCACTCAATGCCATTATCAGTGTCGTCAATACATTACATATATTGTCACTATACGTATATATATATATATATATATTTTAAGTTAAAACATTTTAATTCATGTGCCTTTTCCCTACTGTATACATTTGTGATTTGTGTTCAGGATCTGAGGGTGGAGAATGCGAGCTTTTTACTGTCACAGTCTGTACCCCTGACGAAGGCAAATATAGCCGAAAATTTGGGATATTTTTATCTTGTTTGTTTGGATTTTTATCTACTTTGACTGTTTATTATATATATATATTATATATATATATATATATATATATATATATATATATATATATATATATATATATATATATATATCATGAAACAGTATTAAAACGTCCTTAAAAAATCTGAAAAAAGCTCAACCCCTTGGGGGAGCAACATTTGTTAAAAATATTTTTAAAATGAAGTGCTAAAATTCATCTACAAGCTTGTTTCAAGATACTGCATACATATCTCTCCTCAGGATGTCTTTTTTGTGTGGCACGCCAACGGTCTTTTATGGCGTGCGGGACCTGATCTTGTCTCTGTGTGTGCGGGTTTCGTTTGCTGCACGTGGGTGTGTGTGTGTGTGTGTGTGTGTGTGTGTGGGGTTTCCGGCCTGTCAGGTGGAATGTGCTAGCAAAGATTTCCACTTGAGCCTGCAATTATTCACTATTTCTACTTTGTGTTCAGAGTTGCTAAGTATGGTTTGCATAATATTAACCATTTTTCTGTGGACATAGGTTGCATTTTTTTTAAATATTGTTGTAGGGTGTTGCTCTGTTTATGATTTTCCATGATATGCTGTAGTCTATTTTTTATCTTTGAGTTTCTAAATGTATTTACTCAGTTCTGTTTGATTTTTGTATTTTTCATTTTTAAACGACTGTTTATGGTTTGCGTATCTGGTTTTGAAAGTGTTTTCAGTAAATCCCTATGTATGTTTCTTTTCATTTTCTGATGTTACCGTGGCTTGGTATACAATACTGATGTGAAGACATTCGTTGCTTAGGGGGCACTGTTCTTTTTGGTGCAGTTGCAAGATGTCCTTTCAGCACCCTTCTCTTTTGTGTTGCTTTTCATTTTGTTAGATGAGTCTGACTCATTGCAGGCACAAGTGGAAATCTTTGCTAGCACATTCCACCTGACAGGCCCGGAAAAAAAAAAAAAACAAACACACACACAACACACACACACACAGACACACACCACACACACACACACACACACACACACACACACACACACACACACACACACACAGACCCCACGTGCAGCAAACGAAACCCGCACACACAGAGACAAGATCAGGTCCCGCACGCCATAAAAGACCGTTGGCGTGCCACACAAAAAAGACATCCTGAGGAGAGGTATGTATGCAGAATCTTGAAACAAGCTTGTAGATGAATTTTAGCACTTCATTTTAAAAATATTTTTAACAAATATATTATATATATATATATATATATATATATATATATATATTTATATATATATAATTTAATATTATATATTATATATATATATATATTATATATATAGTCACTATCGTCAGTATATAATTATGTATATATAGAGATAGATAGATATTGTCACTATATTATGATTATAATAGATAGACAGACAGTGGGAAAGACTACAACTTTGGATTCTCTCTTGAGGGCACATATGTATATATATATATATATATATATATATATATTATATATATTAATATTATATATTATATATATATATATATATA
>CM031617.1:67889912-67894912 GCA_018398815.1 Conus ventricosus | reverse complement strand
AGTGAGAAGAAGCAGTGGTAACATGTGTCATTGTGGTGGTGTGTGATGACAGTGAGAAGAAGCAGTGGTAACATGTGTCATTGTGGTGGTGTGTGATGACAGTGAGAAGAAGCAGTGGTAACATGTGTCATTGTGGTGGTGTGTGATGACAGTGAGAAGAAGCAGTGGTAACATGTGTCATTGTGGTGGTGTGTGATGACAGTGAGAAGAAGCAGTGGTAACATGTGTCATTGTGGTGGTGTGTGATGACAGTGAGAAGAAGCAGTGGTAACATGTGTCATTGTGGTGGTGTGTGATGACAGTGAGAAGAAGCAGTGGTAACATGTGTCATTGTGGTGGTGTGTGATGACAGTGAGAAGAAGCAGTGGTAACATGTGTCATTGTGGTGGTGTGTGACGAAATCTTGCTATGCCAGATTCAACTGGATGGGGAAACGTAGAGAACATACTTACTTCAAAGTTAGAGATTATAAATCATGACTCAGTAAACAAAAGAACATAAATCATGAGTCAGTAAACGAGAGAATGAGTCAGTAAACAAAAAAAAAACATAAATCATGAGTCAGTAAATAAGAGAAAATAAACCATGAGACCAGTAAACAAGAGAATTATAAACCATGAGTCAGTAAACAAGAGATCCGTTTAATGGAAGAGTGGCCGAGCGGTTCGCGTACAGAAGAAAGAGATGACGTTGACAATACACCAGCTAAGATCATCCACAGAGAGAGAGAGAGAGAGAGAGAGAGAGAGAGAGGGGAGAAGAGAGAAGAGAGAGAGAGAGAGAGAGAGAGAGAGAGAACTTTAATGACAACAGCTAAGTAGCCCTTATGCCATAAGGTCAATACATTGTCTAATTCAATTTGTGAAGAAACCGATTAGCTTAATTGTTTTGATTCAGTTTTTTTTTAAAAAGCCAACCTTTCATTCATTCACAGATATTTGTCTACCGAAAAATAAACAAACAGAAGAAATAAACAAGTGGACATGCCAGTTGTTCTCAGTATGAAACTAAAACATGTTGGGCGGAAAGAATCAGACAATGTCTCTCAACCTCCATCAGAGATCGCCAAAATGATCTTAGACAATAAGCACACGAGAAACATTTTTAACCTGGAGTTTTAGACAGTCTAATTTTATACGATTGAGCAGTAAACCTATAGGTAGAGATTTTGCGAGCTTCCCATAGTCAAGCGACAAAATTTTCGGATACTCTTTGACTACTGATAACAGGCACTTGAAATAATTTACATTTTTTGTTTGTTTGTTTTGTGCAAACATGGTCGTAAACTTTGCATTAAAAAAAAACGGAAAGCGTAGACTTTGCATCTTTTCAGTTTCTGATCCGGGTATAGACCAAACTCTTCTTGCATTCAGACATAGAGTCCTTGTTCTAAATCTAGCAAGCATAATTATATCTATGCCACTTATGTGTTATAAGAGACAAATATTTTTTCTGGGAACAAATTACTATTAAATTCAAGAAATCAATCACACTTCTCCTTCCTTTCCATACTCGAGTGCCAGTTGTGTTCAAATATGTATATTAATCTATCTTTTAAGTTCTGAAATAAATGAATTATCACTCCCTATTTGCTGGCTTAACCAAACTATACCAAACCCGTGCTCCGGAAGAAGTTTCTATATCTTTGTCACCCAGTTGCATTTTGCAGATTCATGTTGTTGTAAAAGCATCTCATAGGCTTGTCTTTGTAACCTGGTCAGTGGTAGTTTTAGCAACCTTAATCAATATTTCATGCATTTCACTTGTTTCTTACATAAAGTGGCTATCTGCCTGACTCTCCATATACCACTTTGTTAGAGGAATGCAACGTGACATTCATGAAGCGTTTAATTGCAAATGTATGAACATTTTCCACTTGGTAGTTATCAGATAACACCCAAACTTCTGATGCATATGTTATCATAGGTTCAATCTGTGAAATTTTACAGAGCATAGAAGGCGCGAATCGAATTTAATTTCCTTCATGACCTTAGAACTAGTAGGCCTATTACACCTTTCTTTCCATTCTTGTAGGTTTCTGACCATCCCATACTAAAACTTGACATAGTTTTAAATACATTCCTAAATATGTGTAATTATTTTGTTACTTTTACTTCTTTTCCTCCATAGAACCCTTTTTCATGTCTGAAAAGATAACCGCCCATTCTGAAAACCATGACATTTGTTCGTTTTTTTCCCCCCAGGATTAGATGTTAGTTCTGATCTGTCTGCTTCTTTTTTTCAAAATGTTAAGTTAGATTTGAAGACAGAAATAAATAAATAGATAAATAAATGAATAAAACACGACTAAATTCATTTATTAATTCTTTCCTTTATTCATTCATTCATTCATTCATTCATTCATTCATTCATTCATTTCATAAACATTTAATACAATTCATTCTTTTTAAAGGAACCAGGGAGAGATCTCTCTCTCTCTCTCTCTCTCTCTCTCTCCCCTCTCTCTCTCTCTCTCTCTCTCTCTCTCTGCCCTCGAGGTGTCAGACAAGGACGTTTGCTGAGCCCCCAGCAGTTCTCATTTTTTTCCAACGAGTTAGCGACAGAAATCGGCAAAATGGGAAGATATGGTATACAATCAATCCCGAGATGTTCCTCATACTATTCGCGGATGACGTCCTTCTCCTTTCTCATTCACTCATTCATTCCTTTATTGACCTGCCTATTTATACAAATTATGGGTGTCTCATTTTTTCGTATACCACAGCAGCATTCCTGTCACGCCGTGTGCCACCTGCCTCTCACACACCACACCCAGCAATGTGTCAGTCACTGTGCCGTCTGCCCCTCACACACCACAGCCAGCAATGTGTCAGTCACTGTGCCGTCTGCCCTCACACACCACAGCCAGCAATGTGTCAGTCACTGTGCCACCTGCCCCTCACACACCACACCTAGCAATGAGTCAGTCACTGTGCCGCCTGCCCCTCACCACCACACCCAGCAATGTGTCAGTCACTGTGCCACCTGCCCCTCACACACCACACCCAGCAATGTGTCAGTCACTGTGCCACCTGCCCCTACACCGCCACACCCAGCAATGTGTCAGTCACTGTGCCGTCTGCCCCTCACACACCACAGCCAGTAATGTGTCAGTCACTGTGCCACCTGCCCCTCACACACCACACCCACAATGTGTCAGTCACTGTGCCACCTGCCCCTCACACACCACACCCAGCAATGTGTCAGTCACTGTGCCGCCTTCCCCTCACACACCACACCCAGCAATGTGTCAGTCATTTTAGCACCATGTGGATTCCTCCCCTCCATGCTGCTTGCACTAACCACTAAGGTCTTGATCCAGTTCCAGGCAGCCGCCATGGCAGGTCTGGAAGTGTACGATGCCGTGAACAACGGTGACGTGGCCTTCTTGAAGCATCTGGTTGGACGTGGCAAGCTGGACGTGAACGCCAAGTTCACAGAGGTAAACGTCATATTGTCCTCCATGATCATATCAGACTGTTTGTTTGTTTTCCTTAGTACATGCAATTCGTTCAGCTCCCTCGCTCCCTTCATCACTCCCCCCCCCCACTCCCCCCCCCCCCTCTCTCTCTCTCTCTGTGCGTGTGCGCGCGCGTGTGTGTGAAAGAGAAATTGTGTGTGCGTGCGTGTGTGCGTGTGTGTGTGTGTGTGTAACCCATTTTCCGGTTCACTGACAAGTTTGTTATGAGAGGGGAGACGGAGGATATTGTACTGCCTGGGGACTTTTAGCGCTACAAAACCTTGCGATTTTTTTTTTATTTGTTACTTGGGAGTATATATTATATGGACTAACTGCGGGAGCTGCTGCGTATATTTATGTTCCCTCTCACATTCCTGTGGCCACGCTGTTCATCAGCAGTGAACCAGGATTCAGCAGCTAGCCTGATCAGCTTCTCACAGAGCGAATCAGCCGTCGTTTGCTGGTCATGCTGACCTCTATGTCGAAGAAACTGAAAGCCCGCAGAGCAGTCACCTGAGAAGTTGACCTCCTTTTCAACGTGGGTCTGTCTGCTAACGTTATATGTTACCTCAACGGCCTTTGACGATTGCATTATCTGTCTGTCTGCTAACGTTATATGTTATCTCAACGGTCTTTGACGATTGCATTATCTGTCTGTCTGCTAACGTTATATGTTATCTCAACGGCCTTTGACGATTGCATTATCTGTCCTGTCTGCTAACGTTATATGTTGTCACGACAAAAAAATGAAACAACCTAACTTGGGGGAGACAACCTAACTTGGGGAGTCGCCAGCCAATTTGTTCGGACCTAAGTCCAAACTCAAACATTCTAGGCGTCAGAAAGACGGGCCCATAGGTCGGGTCCGGCCAATTAAGCTTAGTGGAGAGGTTTCACCGAGACGGTCCGACCCACCCAGACTGACTAAGCGGCTTTGACCGACGCCTCGATGTCTGCCCAGACGGACCTCAGTACCTGGGCCAGCCTTATCCGGCCAATTTGTGGAACCAACGTCATTGTTAGTCGGACGTCGCAGGAAAGGGAGAGGGAGAAGGTAGTGTGTGGTGGGGGTGAAATCTAGCTAATCAATTAAATGACCAATTGACCACCACAGAGAGTAAGGCGTGTAGACGGGACTGTCATGATTTGAACATCCAATGGAATTAGAGGGAGCTAACTTCGGGTGTCAGGGCGGTAAAAATACTGACCAATGGTACTCGCCCTTTTTGGACAGATCGAACGAATAAAGAGGGTGTGAGAGTGAGAGAACGGGAGAACGAGGGAAGAACGAAACAGAGAGAGAGGGAGAGAGAGGTTCGGAGTGGAGCTCTGCAGGAGAGAAGGGCAGAGAGAGAGAGAGATGAGGAAGAAGAGAACCAAGTTGAGAGATTAGCATGAGATAGTCTGCAGAGGAAGGACTGAGGAGAGATGTGAAAGAGAAAGTTGCTAATTTTATGAAGAAGAAAAGAAAGAAAAGAAAAAAGAAAAAAAAGCAAAACCCTGTCCATTTGGGTAAGAAGACTGAAGAGAAAAAGAAGAG
>CM031617.1:67869213-67888912 GCA_018398815.1 Conus ventricosus | reverse complement strand
TTGATGGGCCTGCTGTAGGGTCCTGGCCTGTGTTTCTCTGCTCCACTCTTTTTCTTCGCATTTCGTTTTTCTTTTTTTCCTTTTTTTTTTTATGAAGATTCCTGAAGATACAGTCCACGTGTCTGCTGATGTTATAAAAAAAAACAACGAAAGAAAGAGTTACTTACGCATAGACATAGACAACAGATTACAAACAAGACACAATGCATTTCGACTCTTAAGTCTTCTTGGCAAAAAAAACCAACAATCAGGCAGTGAAATAAAGAAGGAGAAACCCTTATCTTCTCATAGCGGTCAAATCGATGGATGTTGAAGTGTGGCCAGTCCCTCCTCAATGTTTTTCAACTAAAGTTGGCCGTCCTCCTCAATGTTTCTTCTCACAAAAGTGTAGACCAGTCACTCCTTAATGTTTCTTCAACATAAAGAGTGGCCTAGTCCTCTTCAATGTTTCTTCCACAGAAAGTGTGACCAGTCCCTCCATAATGTTTCTTCAACATAAAGTGTGGCCAGTCCCTCCTCAATGTTTCTTCCACAGAAAGTGTTACCAGTCCCTCCATAATGTTTCTTCAACATAAAGTGTGGCCAGTCCCTCCTCAATGTTTCTTCCACAGAAAGTGTGACCAGTCCCTCCTCAACGTTTCTTCAACATAAAGTATAGCCAGTCCCTCGTCAATGTTTCTTCCACACTGCACACGTTTGTCTGCTCCTGCAACGAGTCATTTTGTGATGTTAAGAGAAACGTGTGAAGGTTTTGACATGGCTAGAGTTCTCTTATGTCTCTTTAGTCTTTGTCTTTCTGACACGATAGGGGGTTATAACATTTAAGTACTATAAACATGCAAAACAATGCAAAACCAAATCTCAAAAACGAAAAAAAAAAACCGGTAACAATTAAATGCATTCATAAGTACAGGCATTAACCCCTGAGACAGCATCAACCCATTTATAGATGGGATAGTCAAGGCAAAAGGCCAGGAATTTGTCTTTACAGTAAATGTTACCATTACGAATATATCTCAGAAGTGGATTCTGTCACATTTGGTCTTGGATACTAACACTGCTACATTGCCCGAGAAGTGAATTGTGTTACCATTTTCATGGACACTGGATTCCAAAGCTATTAATTTGCCGTAGAATTGTATGGATGTTTGCAGGTCGTCTGCTTCGTTCTTAATCATAAAAGATTTAAAACGTCTTTGATGCGAGGTCATTTTTTGTCAAACATCAGTTAATCTGTATGTGCACAACCAAAATGTACGACTCCTCTGTTTCTGCCTCTGCCTCTACTACTTCTGTTGTTGTGGCCAAGGAGAAAATTGGTTGAAAGCGAATCATAACTTTTGGCTATATAGTTGTCCTGTGGGATAATAGTCAGGCTCACCTCGTGAAGTAAGCAATTATCAATCCTGTTTAGTAAGTGTAAGAAACAATGAAAGGCCTAAACATCATTTAAAGTTGCGTGTGTGTGCGCGCGCATGTGTGTTTGTATGTGTATGTGTGTGCGTAAGCGTGCGTGCATGCGTAAGTGCATGCGTAAGTGCGCACGCGCACGAGCGTGGTACCAAAGGGAGGGGGGAGGTGAGAGGTTTATTTAGCTTTTTGACCAGTTGTCGCATTAATCTATCGCACAGGGCATGCATGCTTGAAGAATAAGTCACACGAAGATCACGGAAACTGCCCTCACCACATGGCTCACAAACACAGCACTTGACGTCATTGTTGTGCGGTTGTTGCTGTCCAGGTGAGGAACGAGATACACAGCGACATGTGCCCCATCCACTTGGCATCCCGCAACGGGTACCACCGCATGGTCAACTTCTTCCTCCAGTCTGGTTCTGCCGTCAACATCACCACGGGTGGATTTCGGAAGACACCCCTCCACTTCTCTGCACACAACCAGCGGATGTCCTGCGTGCTGTTGTTGCTCCGCTCTGGGGCCAGCGTGAACGTCCAGGACCTGTTCGGAAACACACCATGTCACTACAGCTCTGAGGATGGGAGCTGCCAGATTCTGGACGTGCTGATTCGGAATGAGGTGAATGTCAATGCTCAGGATATCGTCGGGAAGACAGCTCTCATGAAAGCGGTGAGGAACAAGAAGACAGACGCTGTGCTGCGCTTGCTTCAAGCTGGAGCAGATAGTAATCTGATCGATAGCAACAATGACACTGCTCTGCACTTTGCGGCTCGTTATGGCTTCGACAACATTATCGATATCCTGTTGAGCAATGGTAGCTTGAAGGATGTGCAGAACTGCTTGGGACGCACTGCCCTCATGGAGGCATTGTGTTGTAACCACACAAAAAGCGTCGGGAAGCTGATTGAGGCCGGATGTGACCTGAACTGCCAGGAATCCAAAACCGGCGACACTGCTCTACATACTGCCGTGAAGAAAAACGATAGCAATCTGGTCCGCGTTTTACTCCAAGCTGGTGCACGTCATGATGTCTACAACCATCAGGGAGAGAGTGCTTTCTTTGAGGCGGTAGCTCTCAGCAAAGGGGAGATCTTACAACTCATGATCGACTTAAACTGCAAGTTGGATCTCCCGTTGTGTCTGATGCCGTATGTGGTGAACAAGACTGCCTTTCAGGTGGCCACAGAGAAAGGTCACCTGGAGACGTGCCGCTGGCTGGCTCAGCTGGGCCATCTGGACTACTCCACACAGGAATTCTTCTACACCAATTACCTCCCTGCCAGGCCTATCACCCAGGATGAGGACCTGGCCTGGCTGCAGGAGGCCATGCAGCACGTCATCTCCCTCCGCCAGCTGTGTCGCAAGGTCATACGTCAGAGCTGTGACCACCAGCTGTCCAAGAAGGTGGAGTGTATGCCCGTACCAAGAGGCCTGAAAGACTACATCCTCTTTGCAGACAGACTCTAATTCAGCTCGTGCCAAGAGGAGTGAAGGACTACATCCTCTGTGCAGACAGACTCTAACTCATCCTAGAGATGATTGCATCCCTTTGACGATTGGATTATCCTGCTCAGGAAGATGGAAGGCATTTAAACAAGTTGAAGTTCCCACAGCCTACTGACCGTGCAGGGAGTGGCGCGTCAGAGGTTAAAAAATGGTTAAACTTCCCGTAGCATATCGGTCATAAGGGGTATGAACTGTCAGAGATTAAAAAAGGTTAAACTTCCCTTAGGCTATTGGCCAAAGGGGGTAGTGAAGTGTCAAAGGTTAGAAAAAGGTTAAACTTCCCGTAGGGTATTGGCCATAGGGGGCATGAACTGCCGGTTAAGAAAGGTTAAACGTCTCGTAGGGTATTGGTGATAGGGGGCGTCAACTGTTATGTTAAAAAAGGTTAAACTTCCCGTGGGATATTGGTCATAGGGAGCATGAGCTGTCAGGTTAAAAAAGGTTAAACTTCCCGTAGGGTATTGGCCATAGGGGCAGTGCTAGTGAAGTGTTAGAGGCTAACCATGTCTAGGGCGTGCCGTAATGGAAGGCCCAGCCCGTTCCTCTCCTTCTGCCGCCTTTAATCTTCACTGAACTGAATCAAGTATCAATTTCCTGCTGGGCGGCAGAGGGTTTTCAAGACAAGAAAATTCCACCCTACCTTTGGTTCCAAGTCATGATGATACGCCCCTCAGGCAGATGCCCTGACCAGTTGACCATGGGCCCTCATGAAAGGTATCAGTTGCTCATGGGCCCTTATGAAAGGTATCAGTTGACCATGGGCCCTCATGAAAGGTATCAGCTGACCATGGGCCCTCATGAAAGGTATCAGTTGACCATGGGCCCTCATGAAAGGTATCAGTTGACCCTGGGCCCTCATGAAAGGTATCAGTTGACCCTGGGCCCTCATGAAAGGTATCAGCTGACCATGGGCCCTCATGAAAGGTATCAGCTGACCATGGGCCCTCATGAAAGGTATCAGTTGACCCTGGGCCCTCATGAAAGGTATCAGCTGACCATGGGCCCTCATGAAAGGTATCAGCTGACCATGGGCCCTCATGAAAGGTATCAGCTGACCATGGGCCCTCATGAAAGGTATCAGCTGACCATGGGCCCTCATGAAAGGTATCAGCTGACCATGGACCCTCATGAAAGGTATCAGCTGACCATGGGCCCTCATGAAAGGTATCAGTTGACCATGGGCCCTCATGAAAGGTATCAGTTGACCCTGGGCCCTCATGAAAGGTATCAGTTGACCCTGGGCCCTCATGAAAGGTATCAGCTGACCATGGGCCCTCATGAAAGGTATCAGCTGACCATGGGCCCTCATGAAAGGTATCAGTTGACCTTGGGCCTCATGAAAGGTATCAGTTGACCACTGGCCCTCATGAAATGTATCAGGGTCAGGTTTCCATGGTGTTCCTAATCGGGCATTATTGCATCAACCCTTTAAGCCTATGGGCATGAGGGGCACATTTCTTTTTACATAAGTGATTTCTCAAAAACAGTTTTTCAATCCTTTTTGACACTTTTGGAATTTTTTGTCTCCCATTTCTGGCCTCCATTGACTACGTCATTTGCATGTCCATCTGTTGATTTCCGGACACGTTTTTGCCTGTCGTTTTAATCAAAGGGTTTTCTTTCCCTTCACTGAGTGCTCGTCTTTGCGTGAGTTAGTTAGCTGTATTCAGGTTTAACGTCCACATCTACCCAACAGTGATGAGGCAGACCAGAATACCCAGTCCAGGAAAGTGGATAAAGGGACCCCCCACCCACCCCCCACCTACCCACCCCCACCCCCCACCCCCTTCCATTTTTCGAAATTAGCCAACGGATGTTTCCATGGTGACAGGATTATACAGGGTAATCTATTGAGTATGCTTACTTATGACTGCCCCCCCCCCCCCCCCCCCCCAGGGGCCTACGTGGCCAGAGAGGGTTCTGCAGACCTCCTGTCCAGGGCCTGTCTGTACTGTTGGCTTCCACGGATCTCCATCCTCTTGACGGGCCTGCTGAAGGGTCCTGGCCTGCTTTTTCTCTTGCTCCAACTCTTTTTCCTTTCGTTTTTCTTTTTTTCTTCACGGACGATTTTCTTGAAGATACAGTCCAAGACTTGTCTGCTGATGTTATCAAAAAATGGAAAGAAAAGGAGTTACTTACCGCCACAGACATAAACAAACAGATTACAGAACAAGACACAATGCATTTCGACCTCATACGTCTTCTTCAGGCAATAACAAACAACAATTAGGCAGTGAAAACGAAGAACGAGAAACCACTTATCTTCTCATATTCGTTGCAAATTCAATGGTGATGATAAAGTGTGGCCAGTCCCTCCTCAAGTTTCTTCAACATAAAGTGTGGTCATCCCTCCTCATGTTTCTTCCACAGAAATGTGGCCAATCCTCCTTAATGTTTCTTCAACATAAAGTGTGGCCAGTCCCTCCTCATGTTCTTCCACATAAAGTGTGGCCTGTCCCTCCTCAATGTTTCTTCTGCATAAAGTGTGGCCTGTCCCTCCTCAATGTTTCTTCCACATAAAGTGTGCCTGTCCCTCCTCACTGTTTCTTCCACATAAAATGTGGCCAGTCCCTCCTCAATATTTCTTCCGCATAAAATGTGGCCAGTCCCTCCTCTATGTTTCTTCCATATAAAGTGTGGCCAGACCCTCCTCTATGTTTCTTCCACATAAAGTGTGGCCAGTCCCTCCTCAATGTTTCTTCCACGTAATGTGTGGCCAGTCCCTCCTCTATGTTTCTTCAACATAAAGTGTGGCCAGTCCCTCCTCAATGTTTCTTCCACGTAATGTGTGGCCAGTCCCTCCTCTATGTTTCTTCAACATAAAGTGTGGCCAGTCCCTCCTCTATGTTTCTTCAACATAAAGTGTGCCCAGTCCCTCCTCAATGTTTCTTCAACATAATGTGTGACCAGTCCCTCCTCAATGTTTCTTCCACGTAAGTGTGACCAGTCCCTCCTCAATGTTTCTTCCACGTAATGTGTGACCAGTCCCTCCTCAATGTTTCTTCCACGTAATGTGTGGCCAGTCCCTCCTCAATGTTTCTTGCACGTAATGTGTGACCAGTCCCTCCTCAATGTTTCTTCCACGTAATGTGTGACCAGTCCCTCCTCAACGTAGCTTCAACACCTGCACACGTCTGGTCAGCTCCTTGCAACGAGTCATTTTGTTGATGGTGTTAAAGAGAAACGTGTGAAGATTCTGACATAGCTAGAGATCGCCTATGTCTCTTTAGTCTTTGTCTTGCTGACACGATAGGGGGTTATAACATTTAAGTACTATAAACTTACAAAACAAAACAAACGCAAAAACAAAAATTAAAAACAAAAGATAGAAAGAAAACAACAACTGGTAATAATTGAATACTTTCTTAACTACAACCATAACCCCTGAGACAGCATCAACCCATTTATAGATGGGACAGTCTAGGCAAAAGGGCAGGAATTTGTCTTAACAGTAGATGTTACCGTTATGATTTTGTATCAGAGGCGGATTCTGTCACATAATTTACCTTGGTCTTGGATACTAACACTGCTAAATTGCCCGAGAAGTGAATTGTACTACCATTTTCCTGGACACAGGTTTCCAATACTATGAATTTGCCTTAGAACTGAATATGAACATTGGTAGTTTGTCTTGAAAACGGATGTTTACAGATCTTCTGCTTCGTTCTTAAGCATAAAAGATCAAAAACGTCTTTGATGCGGGGACATTTTGTGTCAAACATCAGTTATTCTGTATGTGCACAACCAAAATGGACGACTCCTCTGTTTCTGTCTCTGCCTCTACCACTTCTGTTTTGTGGCCAAGGAGAAAATTGGTTGAAAGCAAATCATAACTGTTGGCTGTATATGTTGTCCTCGGGATAACTATCAGGCTCACCTCGTAAAGTAACCAATTATCAATCCTGTTTAGTAACTCTAAGAAACAATAAACTGCCTCAACAACATTTATAGTCGTGTGTGTGTGTGCGCGTGTGTGCATGGGTGTGTGTGTGTGTGGTGTGTGTGTGTGTGTGTGTGTGTGTGTGGTGTGTGTGTGTGTGTGTGTGATGTCTTGTCTGTGTATGAGTGTGTGTGTGTGTGTGTGTGTGTGTGTGTGTGTGTGTGTGTGTGTGTGTGTGTGTGCGTGCGTGCGTGCGTGCGTGCGTGTGTGTGTGTGTGTGTGTGTGTGTGTGTGTGTGTGTGTGTGTGTGTGTGTGTGCAAGCGTGCGTGCATGCGTAAGTGCATGCGTAAGTGCACATGCGCGCGAGCACGGTACCGAGGGGAGGGGAGAGAATGTGAGAGTTGATTTAACTTTTAACCAGTTGTCGCATTAATCTGTCGCACAGGGGAAATCAATGCTTGAAGAAAAAGTCAACCAAAGACCATGGGAACTGCCCTCACTGCATAGCTCACAAACACGGCACTTAATATCATTATCGTGAGATTGTTGTTGTCCAGGTGAGGGACGAGATGCACAAATTCATGTGCCCCATCCACTTGGCGTCCCGCAACGGGTACCACGACATGGTCAGCTTCTTCCTCCAGTCTGGTTGTGCCGTCAACATCACTACGGATAGATATCGGAAGACACCCCTCCACTTCTCTGCACACAACCAGCGGATGTCCTGCGTGCTGTTGTTGCTCCGCTCTGGGGCCAGCGTGAACGTCCAGGACCTGTTCGGGAACACACCATGTCACTACAGCTCTGAGGATGGGAGCTGCCTGATTCTGGACGTGCTGATTCGGAATGGGGTGAATGTCAATGCTCAGGATATCGTCGGGAAGACAGCTCTCATGAAAGCGGTGAGGAACAAGAAGACAGACGCTGTGCTGTGCTTGCTTCAAGCTGGAGCAGATAGTAATCTGATTGACAGCAACAATGACACTGCTCTGCACTTTGCGGCTCGTTCTGGCTTCGACAACATTATCGATATCCTGTTGAGCAGCGGCAGCTTGAGGGACGTGCAGAACTGCCTGGGCCGCACTGCCCTCATGGAGGCGTTGTGTTGTAACCACACAAAAAGCGTCGGGAAGCTGATTGAGGCCGAATGTGACCTGAACTGCCAGGAATCCAAAACCGGCGACACTGCTCTACATACTGCCGTGAAGAAAAACGACAGCAATCTGGTCCGCGTTTTACTCCAAGCTGGTGCACGTCATGATGTCTACAACCATCAGGGAGAGAGTGCTTTCTTTGAGGCGGTAGCTCTCAGCAAAAGGGAGATCTTACAACTCATGATCGATTTAAACTGCAAGTTGGATGTCCCGTTGTGTCTGATGCCGTATGTGGTGAACAAGACCGCCTTTCAGGTGGCCGCGGAGAAAGGTCACCTGGAGACGTGCCGCTGGCTGGCTCAGCTGGGCCATCTGGACTACTCCACACAGGATTTCTTCTACACCAATTACCTCCCTGCCAGGCCTATCGCCCAGGACGCTGACCTGGCCTGGCTGCAGGAGGCCATGCAGCACGTCATCTCCCTCCGCCAGCTGTGTCGCAAGGTGATACGTCAGAGCTGTGACCACCAGCTGTCCAAGAAGGTGGAGTGTATGCCCGTACCGAGAAGCCTGAAGGACTACATCCTCTTTGCAGACAGACTCTAACTCATCCAAGAGGACTGAAGGACTACATCCCCTTTGCAGACAGACTCTAACTGACCTCGTCAGTGATGAAGTCTGCTGTCCACATACTGGGCATGGGAAAGGCGGATATCATTGAGGAACATAAAGCGTTCTTGAATTTAATTCAATTCAATTCAATCAACTTTTGTTGTCCATCGGAATTTTTCTTCTGCTCCACATCATTAACAAGTACATGATATTACGGAAAGACATTATAAATCGTTACATGAAGCCTGTGTTAGTATATGTACTTGTAATACATCAACACTCACGCACCCTACCCACACGCATGGAATAGACATTGAATCCATAACATATATTATAAAAACAATACATAAAACACACAAACTCAACCGAAGATGAAGAAAATGGGAACATAAAATTAAGAAAACATGCTTTAAATATGAAAACTCTTCGCTAGCTGCACGAGGGACCCATTGTAATCCCTCTCGAACGCAGATCTATTTGTTTTGCCTGCTCCTAGGCCTTTCGTCCGCTGGATCAGACTCATCAGGAGACACGGCTGGTTGCGTCTGTGCTCCTGGCATCAAATAGAGACACACCACAGTCCATAAATACTGTGGTGTTCTCACCACCGGGGCGGCCCTTTAGGTCTATTCCCTTTAGGTCTATTCCCTTTAGGTCTATTCCCTTTAGGTCTATTCCCTTTAGGTCTATTCCTTCCAGGTCTATTCTCGTTAAGTCTTAGGATAGGGTTAGGGATAGGGTTAGGGTTAGGGTTAGGGATAGGGTTAGGGATAGGGTTAGGGTTAGGTTAGGGTTACGGATAGGGTTAGGGATAGGGTTAGGGTTAGGGATAGGGTTAGGGATCGGGATAGGGTTAGGGATAGGGTTAGGGTTAGGGATAGGGATAGGTTAGGGTTAGGGATAGGGTTAGGGATCGGGATAGGGTTAGGGATAGGTTAGGGATAGGTTAGGGTTAGGGATAGGGTTAGGTTAGGGATAGGTTAGGGAATAGATAGTTAGGACAACCCTATCCTAAGACTTAACGAGAATAGACCTGAAGGATAGACTTAAAGAATAGAGACTAAAGGGACATAGACCAAAGGGAATAGACCTAAAGGTACCTCCCCTCACACCAATGGGTTCAAAAGAGAATTCAACAGCATCCCCAAAGCAGCCAGTGAAGGGTAGTAAATGAAACAAAACGAAAGTGTGGGGAGGAAAAAAGTTGCTGAAAAACTAAAGGCATTATGCAAACAGCATAGAATTAGGGGACAATCTTTGTGCCAATGCACATGGATCCACTCAAAGATGCAAGGAGATCAAAAGACAAACACAAAGACGGACAGAAACAAATACAAACAATCTCGACTTAATTTAAAATGAAATTGAACATGAAATGAGGCAGGGAACAACAGGGGGGGGGGGGGGGGGGGGGGGGGGGGCATTTTAATCCTGTTGTTTTACCTGGTAGTGTTATTATATTGTGAGTGTTCTACGTTATGTTCGAACGAAAAATTAGATATGTGCTGAGAATAGTCAAACTCCTGTCCCAGAGGAAGGTCTTTGGACCGAAATATTGGACACATTAAAGGAGTCTACCAAGTGGTTATGCGGTCCATTTTTTTCTTTCTTCTTCTTTCTATCATCGTTTAATGACGCCTGGAAAAACGGACCTCAGCAGTGAGAGTGTGGTGTTCTGATTTCTAACTTTTTACGTTATATACATGCATATAAATAAATATATATATATATATATAATATATATATATATATATATATAATATATATATATATATATAGTTAAAACAAGTTAAAAGAGGAATCTTAACTTGTTTTAACTAATGTTGCTCCCCAAGGGTTGAGCACTTAAAAAATTGTTTTAGGCATTTTAAATATACTGATCTCTCTCTCTCTCTCTCTCTCTCTCTCTCTCTCTCTCTCTCTCTATATATATATATATAATATATATATATATATATAATGCTGAACACACACACACACACACACACACACACACACACATAATATATATATAATATATATATAAATATATATATATATATATATATATATATATATAAATATATATATATATATACACTCACCCCACCCCCACCTCTCTTCCCCTCTCCATTTCCCCCTTTCTCTCTTTTCTCTCGATATGATCATAGAATTGAAAAGTGTGTAACATACCATAATATTCATTAAGTGACTGGATATGTTCTCGTTTATGGTTTTTAACATACACCTGTATGTTACTCCTTGTGGACCACAGCAGACAGTTTTGATGTGACGTTACACTGTTTGAACTTATGACTTAATTGTAAGTGTATGGTTTTAACTTGGACGTTTTCAACAGTCTAAATGGTAACGTTTTATGTTGTATACATGTGTTATTTCTTAGAGGTCATAAAGTGTCTGCTGAGGCACGCTTTTGTCTAGAAATCTGTCTTTCAAGGAAATTCTTATTATCTTATAAAGTGATATGTACTCACATTACTTGTGCCACCCCTTCCCTCCCACACACACACCCACACACACATTCCCCTCTCCCCCTCCTCACCTTCTCCCTCCCTTTCCCCCTCCCTCTTTCTCGATCCCCTCTCTCAGCTCGCCCCTCTCACTTCCATTATTTCCCCTCTTTCTGTACCAACACTTTCCGACTCCCCTGGGTTTCCTCTCTCCCACCTGTCCCCCTTTCCCCCCTCCTTCTACCCCCCCCCCCCCCCCCCCCTGTCTCCTCCCAATTTTAAATAAATTTTAAATTAAAAATTTAATTTATTATAATTTTTTTTTTTAAAAATTATAATTTAAAAAAACCTTTGGGTTTTAATTTTTTTAAAATTTTTTTTCCCCCAATTTTAATTTAAAAAATTTTTTTCTTTTAAAAAATTTTCCCTTCCCCTCCCTTCCCTCCTTCCCCCTCCCTTTTTAAAATTTTTTTAAAAATTTTTTTCCCCAAAACCCCCCCCCCCCCACCCCTTTTTTTTAAAATTTTTTTTTCTTTTAAAAAAAAAAAACCCCCCCCCCCCCCCCTCCCCCCCCCCTTTCCCCCCCTTTTCCCCTTTTTTCCCCCATATGATTTTAAAGTTGTCTCCTTTTTAATTTACTTTTTCCCTTTTTTTTTTTAAAACCCCTTTTAAACCCTTTTCCCCAAATTTGGGGTTTACTTCCTTTTTTTAACTTAGTTTTTTTTTAATTTTACTTCCCCCAACATCTTAATTTTTTTGTTCTTTTTTCTTAAAGGGTCAAAATTTTCCTCCCTTTTTTAAAATTTCTTTAAGTTCTTTTATCTTTAAAGTAAAGACCCTTTTTCCCCCCCCCCTTCCCTAACCCCAAAAACCCCCCTTTTCCCCCCCCCCCCCCCTTTTCCCCCCCTTTCCCCCCCCTCCTTTTTCATTCTTCCCCCGCCTTCCACCCTTTTTCCCCCCCCCCACCCCCCCCCCTCCCCTTTTCCTCTCCCCCCCCCCCCCCTTTTCCCCCCCCACCCCCCTCCCCCCCCCCCCCCCCCCCCCCCCAAAAATTTTCCCCCCCGCCCCCCTTTTTCCCTTTTCCTTTCTGTCGCCCTTTTTTTTTTTTAAAGTTCTCCTCCTCCCCTTTTTTTCCCCTTCCCTTTCTTCACACTTCCCCTTTTCCCCCCCCCGCCCCCCTCCCCCCCCCCTCCCCCCCCCTTTTTTTTTCCCCCCCTTCCCTTCTTCTTTTTCCCCCCCCTTTTGCCCCCCTTCCTCACCTTTTCTACCCCCCCCCTTTTTTCCCCCAAATTCCTCCTTTCCCCCCCCTCCCCCCCCCCCCTCTTTTCTTTTTCCCCCCCCCCTTCCCCTCCCCCCCCCCCCCCCCCCCCCATTTTCTTTCCGGCCCCCCCCTTCTTTTGCCCCCCTTTGTCCTCCTCTTTCTTCTTACCTTTTCCCTTCCTCTTTTTTTTCCTTTTTTTCCCATTTTTCCTCTACCTTTTTTCCCTCTTTTCTTTTTTTCCCTAGCTTCCCCCCTTTTTCCACCTTGCCCTTTTCTCAAGAAATGGAACTTGGTAAACGTTTAAAAAAAAAAAGTGTGAAGGAAACTGTTGTATGCAATTTTCCCCAAAAAAAGTCCCCGGGAAGACCAAAGAGGTCGAAAAATTTTTGGGAAAAAATTTAATGGGTTGTTTTTGTTCTTTGTTTTGGAGTTCATATCCTATCTATATATCTCCATTGTATCAATTTTCATATGTCCAAACACCCCACACATAATATTAATTATGTGTAATATATACATACATATACTATATTATTAACCCCTAACATACAAACACCTCCCTTCCTACATACACATCTACATATCATATTTCCCCTTTAAAGGGAATATAAAACCGAGGTTCCGTGTTGAACCCTTAAAAACTTGACAACTAAAAATCCCCATCACCCTTCGGGAAATAACCAAATTTTTGGGCCTTTTTTAAAAGGTGAACTTACACCTACAGCCCCTAGTTTGGAAAAATAAGGAATAAAAAAAATGGTCCCCTTTGAACATTGACAGCAAAAAATGAAAAAACCCCTCATTCTTCATTTCGGGGCCCCCGGGGGGGGCACCCTTTTAAAAATGTGGATTTTAAACCTTTTCTTCCCCTTCCAAATTGTATTAAATTTTTTTTATTATTTTTTTTAACTACAAATTTTTTATTTATTATTTTTCCCCCCCCTTTGGTTGACATCCTTTTTTTAAATTTTATCTTTTAAAAAATTTTTTAACCCCCCCACGTTTGGATTTTTCCCCTTTTAAAATAAAATTTTTAATTTCTCTTTTAACTGTACGGACCCTCCTGTTTAAAAAACTTATTTTTTTCAAAATTCCCCCTTAACCCTTTTTTAAAATAAACCCCCAAAAAACTTCCCCCTAGTTGAGCCCCAAAAAAAGCTTTTTATTTCAAAACGTTTGTTAGCAATTTTTTTTGGGTTTTGAGGTTTTTAAAATGGTTTTTTTTTTTGGTTTTGAAAAAAATTTTTTAAAAAAATTTTTTTTAATTGGAAAAAAAGGATTTTTTTGAAAACAATTTTAAAAAAGGTTTTTTTGGGGGGCCCCCTGGGGGGGGTTTTTTTTAAAATTTTTTTTTTTTTAGTTTTTTTTTTCCCCAAAAAAAGGAAAAAGGGAAAAAAAGGTTTTTCTGGGAGTTTGGGCCTCTACCGAGTATACTAAAATTCATTTTATTATTTTTTTACTCATTCTTCTATTATATTAGTATACTCTGTTAGCATCTTAAAATATTTACATATTAATTCTCTAACTCTACCCACGACACTCTTTTAAAATAACGTGATATCTTATTACTATTCTATAATGCTACCACGTTAAGCACTCCTTTAATAGTATACTATACATCTCTAACTGCTCATACCTCTTACATATACTCATCTATCTATCTCTAACTGCTCCCTACTTGAGCCTCCTTTTAAAATACTCGATCTTATTACTATTTCTAACGCTCCCTATGTTGAGCACTCCTTTTAAAATAACGTTGATTCTTATTACTATTCCTTAACTGCTCCCCTACGTTGAGCACTCCTTTTAAAATAACGTTCGATTCTTATTACTATTCTCTTAACTGCTCCCTACGTTGAGCACTCCTTTTAAAATAACGTTGATTCTTATTACTATTCTCTTAACTGCTCCCTACGTTGAGCACTCCTTTTAAAATAACGTTGATTCTTATTACAATTCTCTAACTGCTCCCCACGTTGAGCACTTTGAATCAGCAGATTTTAAAATGGAAAAAATCAACTTCAAACAATTCATTAAAAACATTCCGATGTGGCTCCCACTGTGGTTGAGCACTCCTTTTAAAATAACGTTGATTCTTATTATTCTCTCTCTCTCTTCTTTCATTTGTTTATTTATTTCTTCATTCATTTATTTATTCACTTATTTTCATTCATTTATTTGTTCATTCATTTTCAATCTATTGTTTTATCCATTCATTTATCTATTTATCTTTTTAAGCACTAGATTTGTAAACCAACACGTGGATATTCCTTGCTTACGAAAAAGTACACCAATGTTCTCAGTAGACTGAAATATCTGACCCTCGCATGTGAAAAGCGTATTGTACAAAATTCACTTCACATATTTGAAGCATGAGCAAAAAACTTGCCATTTAGTGAAGACACCATGCTCAGCAAAACGTTGTTGAGCATGGAAGGGTGAGGTTATGTTGGTGATGATAGTATTGGATGATGTTGAGCATGAAAGGGTGGAGGCTGTGTTGGTGATGATAGTCCTGGATGGATGGTGGGAAATGGGATGAGAGGTGGTGCAAACTACTAATCCATATCTTGTCTAAGATTCCTACCAGCAGAATTTCGTGGCGTTTTGATCTAAAAGAAAGACGATGGTCGTTCAAATAAGGGCCAGGGAAACATTGATGGAGGGTGGGGAGCCTAGAGACTTTGGTGGACAGCCAGCCAGCCAGCCACTCACACACACACAGATAAACCCACATATGCACACATACACACACACACATACACGCTAGAGCACATGCATTCATACATGCATCTTGAATGAGCTGAGAATATCTGGGTTTCATTTTTGACTCAAGTATGTAAATTTGTGAAGCTATTTAATCATAATACTTTCAGATGTCCGCGTGTGTGCACACATTTGTGTGCACGTGGTGTCTATGGACAACTTTAAGATTGGAATTTTCTCACTGCAGCATACACAACCATTAATATTGTTATTATGTCGCAGCCCCGTACTAGGTCACCATCACATAATGGCTGTAGATCTGAAAATAACATTTCAAGCAATATTTTCAATATTATGAAATACTTTCCTATGAATTTTGTTAACTTAGTTATTGATTTACACTTTAAAGGTCATGGTATATTATATAACAATTATTACATTCTGTCAATTTCATGGCATTTAACATAAATTCTACTGTGCAGTAGTTCAAATATATAATTTATGATCTGTTACTAGAGAGAAGCCAACATATGCCACATACAGATAATTTTGCTGAATGATAAGATGAATTTACGATTTAAAGACTCAGATAAGCCAAAATAAGGCAAAGTATATTAAACTGCAAAGCAGCATCTGCTCGCAATGTTTTCAGCTTGGAGACGTTTTCATTATGGTTCTCTGACCAATTCAAAAAAAAAAAAAAAAAGCCTTTTGTTTTCATCAGCCTGCTGATTGTGTTTGAATTCTTTGCAAAGAAATATTGATTATCCTGACCAGTCCCAAACCAATGCCATCCGGCTTTTCCCCGAATTAGAGGTCTTTCAGTTTTCTCAGCCTCTCCCAATCAGTATGAGCCAAAGATACCATCACCACTCCTCATGACCCTTTACCATCACCACTCCCCATGACACTTTACCATCACCACTCCCCATGATCCTTTACCATCACCACTCCCCATGACCCTTTACCATCACCGCTCCCCATGACCTTTACCATCACCACTCCCCACGACCCTTTACTATTAACCTCCCCATCACCCTTTACCATCACCACTCCCACGACCCTTTACCACCACCACTGCCATGACCCTTTTACCATCACCACTCCCCATGACCCTTTACCATCACCACTCATCATGACCCTTTACCATCACCACTCCCCATGACCCTTTACCATCACCACTCATCATGACCCTTTACCATCACACTCCCCATGACCCTTTACTATACAACTCCCCATGACCCTTTACCATCACCACTCCCCATGACCCTTTACCATCACCACTCCCCACGACCCTTTACCATCACAACTCCCCATGACCCTTTACCATCACCACTCATTATGACCCTTTACCATCACCACTCCCCACGACCCTTTACCATCACCACTCACCCTGATGTGGCCCTTGCGGTCGGCTGGGCTATAAGCAACATTATCTTATCTTACCATCACCACTCCCCACTACCCTTTACCATCACCACTCCCCATGACCCTTTACCATCACACTCCCCATGACCCTTTACCATCACCACTCCCCATGACCCTTTACCATCACCACTCCCCATCACCCTTTACCATCACCACTCCCCACGACCCTTTACCATCACCACTCCCCATGACCCTTTACCATCACCACTCCGCATGACCCTTTACCATCACCACTCCCAATGACCCTTTACCCATCACCACTCCCCATGACCCTTTACCATCACCACTCCCCATGACCCTTTACCATCACACTCCCATGACCCTTTACGCATCACCACTGCCCATGACCCTTTACCATCACCACTCCCCATGACCCTTTACCATCACCACTGCCCATGACCCTTTACCATCACCACTCCCCATCACCCTTTACCATCACCACTCCCCATCACCCTTTACCATCACCACTCCCCATACCCTTTACCATCACCACTCCCCATCACCCTTTACCATCACCACTCCCCATGACCCTTTACCATCACCACTCCCCATGACCCTTTACCATCACCACTCCCCACGACCCTTTACCATCACCACTCCCCACGACCCTTTACCATCACCACTCATCATGACCCTTTACCATCACCACTCATCATGACCCTTTCCCATCACCACTCATCATGACCCTTTACCATCACCACTCCCCATGACCCTTTACCATCACACTCCCCATGACCCTTTACCATCACCACTCCCCACGACCCTTTACCATCACACTCCCAGACCCTTTACCATCACCACTCCACTGACCCTTTACCATCACCACTCCCCATGACCCTTTACCATCACCACTCCACATGACCCTTTACTCCCATCATCACCTACATCACCCCACGACCCTTTACCATCACCACTCATCATGACCCTTTACCATCACCACTCCCCATGACCCTTTACCATCACCACTCCCCACGACCTTTACCATCACCACTCCCATGACCCTTTACCATCACCACTCTCATGACCCTTTACCATCACCACTCCCCATGACCTTTACCATCACCACTCATCATGACCCTTTACCATCACCACTCCCCATGACCCTTTACCATCACCACTCATCATGACCCTTTACCATCACCACTCCCCATGACCTTTACCATCACCACTCCCCATGACCCTTTACCATCACCACTCCCATGACCCTTTACCATCACCACTCCCACATGACCCTTTACCATCACCACTCCCCACGACCCTTTACCATACACTCATCATGACCCTTTACCATCACCACTCCCCATGACCCTTTACCATCACCACTCCCCATGACCTTTACCATCACCACTCCCCACGACCCTTTACCATCACCACTCCCCAGACCCTTTACCATCACCACTCATCATGACCTTTACCATCACCACTCCCCAGACCTTTACATACCACTCATCATGACCCTTTACCATCACCACTCCCCATGACCCTTTACCATCACCACTCCCCATCCCTTTACCATCACCACTCCCCACGACCCTTTACCATCACCACTCATCATGACCCTTTACCATCACCACTCCCCATGACCCTTTACCATCACCATCTCCCACGACCTTTACCATCACCACTCATGACCCTTTACCATCACCACTCCCATGACCCTTTACCATCACCACTCCCCATGACCCTTTACCATCACCACTCACATGACCCTTTACCATACCACTCATCGACCCTTTACCATCACCACTCCCCATGACCTTTACCATCACCACTCCCCATGACCCTTTACCATCACCACTCCCCATGACCCTTTACCATCACCACTCCCATGACCCTTTACCATCACCACTCATCATGACCCTTTACCATACCACTCCCCATGACCCTTTACCATCACCACTCCCCACGACCCTTTACCATCACACTCCCCATGACCCTTTACCATCACCACTCCCCATCGACCCTTTACCATCACCACTCCCCATCACCCTTTACCATCACCACTCCCCATCACCCTTTACCATCACCATCCCATGACCCTTTACCATCACCACTCCCACGACCCTTTACCATCACCACTCCCCATGACCCTTTACCATCACCACTCCCCATGACCCTTTACCATCACCACTCCCCATGACCCTTTACCATCACCACTCCCCATGACCCTTTACCATTCACCACTCCACATGACCCTTTACCATCACCATCTCCCATGACCCTTTACCATCACCACTCCATGACCCTTTACCATCACCACTCCCCACGACCTTTACCATCACCACTCCACTGACCCTTTACCATCACCACTCCAGACCCTTTAACCATCACCAGACCTTTACCATCAACTCCCCAGACCCTTTACCATCACACACTCCCACGACCCTTTACCATCACCATCCCCACGACCCTTTACCATCACCACTCCCCACGACCTTTACCATCACCACTCCCAGACCCTTTACCATCACCACCACCCTTTACCATCACCACTCCATGACCCTTTACCATCATCACTCCCCACGACCTTTACCATCATCACTCACACGACCCTTTACCATCACCACTCCCCATGATCCTTTACCATCACCACTGCCCATGATCCTTTACCATCACCACTGCCCCTGACCCTTTACCATCACCACTCATCATGACCCTTTTACCATCACCACTCACCAGACCTTTACCATCACCACTCATCATGACCCTTTACCATCACACTCTCCCACGAACCCTTTACCATCACCTCATCATGACCCTTTACCATCACCACTCCCCATGACCCTTTACCATCACCACATCCATGACCCTTTACCATCACCACTCTCATGACTCTTTACCATCACCACTGCCATGGACCCTTTACCATCACACTGCCATGACCCTTTACCATCACCACTCTCATGACCTTTACCATCACCACTCCCATGACCCTTTTACCATCACCACTCATCATGACCCTTTACCATCACCACTCCCATGACCCTTTACCATCACCACTCCCATGACCTTTACCATCACCACTGCCATGACCCTTTACCATCACACTGCCCATGACCTTTCTCACCTATGCACTGACTCCACCCATCGACCCTTTACATCACCACTCCCCATGACCCTTTACCATCACCACTCCCATGACCCTTTACCATCACCACTCCATGACCTTTACCATCACACCCCATGACCCTTTACCATCACCTCCCCCCCATGACCCTTTACCATCACCACTCCCACGACCCTTTACCATCACCACTCCCCTACCCTTTACCATCACCCCACATGACATCCACCACCACCGACCTCTTTACCATCACCACTCCAGACCCTTTACCATCCCCCCT
>CM031617.1:67816984-67868213 GCA_018398815.1 Conus ventricosus | reverse complement strand
CCCCCACCACCCGCCCCCCATGACCCTTACCATCACCACTCCCCTTTTCCCTTTTACCATCACCACTCCCAGCCCCTTTAAACCATCACCACCCCCATGACCCTTTACCTACCATCACATGACCCTTTCCATCCCACCCCCCACGCCCCTTTTACCATCACCACCCCCATGCCCCTTTTCCCATCACCACCCCCATACCCTTACCATCCCACTTCCCCATCCCCTTTACCACACCACTCATCATACCCTTTCCCACACCACTCCCACGCCCCCTTTACCATCCCCACCCCCAGACCCTTTCCCATCACCACCCCCCCACACCCTTTACCATCACCCCCTCCCCACGCCCCTTACCATTACCACTATCAGCCCCTTTACCTCACCACCCCCCAGCCCCTTTACCACACCCTCCCCACGACCCTTTTACCATCACCCTCCCCAACCCTTTACCATCACCATTAACTGACCCTTTACCATCACCCCCCCCCCTTTGCCCCTTTAAAACCATCACCACTCCCACGACCCTTTACCATCACCACCCCCCAGACCCTTACCATCCCCTTCCCATGACCCTTTTTAACCACACCACTCTTCATGCCCTTTACCTTTACCACTCATCTTGCCCCCTTACCATCACCACTCCCCATACCCTTTACCATCACCACCCCCAGCCCCTTTTAAACCCATCACCACTCCCCAAAGCCCTTTTTAACCACACCACTCATCATCCCCTTTAAAACCACCCCACCACTCCCCATACCCTTTACCATCACCACCCCCACCCCCTTACCTTTAACCTCATCATGCCCTTTTACCTTTTACCACTCCCCCATCCCCTTTACCATCACCACTCCCCCGACCCTTTCCACACCACTCCCCACACCCTTTACCATCACCACTCCCCCGACCCTTTTCCATCACCACTCCCCACACCCTTTACCATCACCAGACCCTTTACCATCACCACTCCCCACGACCCTTTACCATCCCCACCCCCACCCCCTTTTACCATAACCAAAACCCCCCATGACCCTTAACCATCACCAACCCCCCGCCCTTTACCACACCACCCCCATAAACCCTTTACCACACCAACTCCCCATACCCTTTCCCCATCACCACTGCCCATGCCCCTTTACCATCACCACCATCATAAAACCCTTTCCCATCCCACTCCCCACACCCTTTCCCACACCACTCATCAGCCCCTTTACCATCACCACTCCCCACGACCAACACCTACCCCAAAATCTTACTACAGGAACAATTTATAAAAATGGGAAAAAATTGAAAATTTAAAAAATTTTCGGGGAACCCCAAACCCCCTTTTTGGGGCCCAACCGCCGTGTGGGTTCACACCCCAAAAACCACTTCACACACACAAACACCATAACAACTGCAAAACCCCCCTTTTTCGGGCAGAAAAAACAACTTACCTTTATTTACCAATGTACTTTTGCTGTCTGCATGTTTTCACTGGCAAATTTTAGAGACCTGTATAGGGACTCTTCATCTGCATAGTCCAGGGCGTCTATTGTTTTCGCCCATTTTTTTTATAATGGCTGTCCCCCTTACTCCTCCACACTGAAACTTCTTTTTCCCCAACATCTTTAAACACATTTGAACCTTTTGAAAAGTTCCAAAAAAGGGAAAGGGAGATTCAGTTTTGCAAAAAAGGCGACGAGCATTACTTTGGGGCAATCACTTCCCTGTTTATTCTGCTTTCTGGCCCAAACCCCGGGAAAAAAACCAGAAACTTGCGGTGTGACCACAAATACTCAAAGCCTTGGTTTTTTTGGGGTTTGCATTCGACGCAGTCATCTTGGCCGCCATGTCGATGGAGAACCGCACTGCAAACCTGCCCAGCCAAATTTTTCCCCTTTTCCCTCCCTTGTAAACAAACCCCCTCCACTAAAATTGTTTACGAAAGGTTTGCCGACGGCGATCTTGTTTTTTTCGCGGCTGCCGCTGGGGTCCATTGAGGTATCATCATCATCGTCTCGCACACTCGCTTCGCAGTCTTCATGCTAGCCATGTTTGATAGTCGAGCGCACTTTGTCTGAATCTCGGCTCCGTTCGGTAGTTTCGTCGACGGATATGGCAGTGTGAGCATGCGCACTGCGCTTCAATTCAAGCGTCCTAACCGTCATCCGGTTTGTCCCTCTGTGAAAAATTGTCCTACTCGTTTGATTTCGTTTTTCTTTTGTTTTTTTTTTTTTTCCGGAACACGCGATCCCTGACCGTAACGTCCGGAACAACCTCGATTTTTATGTTTTTCCGTAACAAAATACGGCTATCCGGTACGGTAGGCATGTCTGTCGACCCTTTACCATCACCACTCCCCATCACCCTTTACCACACCACTCCCCATGACCCTTTACCATCACCACTCATCATGACTCTTTACCACCACCACTCATCGTGACCCTTTACCATCACCACTCATCATGACCCTTACCATCACCACTCCCCATCACCCTTTACCATCACCACTCCCCATCACCCTTTACCATCACCACTCATCATGACCCTTTACCATCACCACTCCCCATCACCCTTTACCATCACCACTCCCCACGACCCTTTACCATCACCACTCATCATGACCTTTACCATCACCACTCCCCATCACCCTTTACCATCACCATCTCCCCATCACCCTTTACCATCACCACTCATCATGACCCTTTACCATCACCCACTCCCCATGACCCTTTACCATCACCACTCCCCATGACCCTTTACCATCACCACTGCCCATGACCCTTTACCATCACCATTCCCCATGACCCTTTACCATCACCACTCCCCATGACCCTTTACCATCACCATCTCCCATGACCCTTTACCATCACCACTCATCATGACCCTTTACCATCACCACTCCCCATGACCCTTTAACCATCACCACTCCCCATGACCCTTTACCATCACCACTGCCCATGACCCTTTACCATCACCACTGCCCATGACCCTTTACCATCACCACTGCCCATGACCCTTTACCATCACCACTCATTCATGACCCTTTACCATCACCACTCCCCATGACCCTTTACGACACCCACTCCCCATGACCCTTTAAACCCACTCCACTCCCCATGACCCTTTACCATCACCACTCCCCATGGACCCTTTACTATTACAACTCCCCATGACCCTTACCATCACCACTCCCCATGACCCTTTACCATCACCACTCCCCATGACCCTTTACCATCACCACTCCCCACTACCCTTTACCATCACCACTCCCCACGACCCTTTACCATCACCACTCCCCATGACCCTTTACCATCACCACTCATCATGACCCTTACTATTACAACTCCCCACGACCCTTTACCATCACCACTCCCCACGACCCTTTACCATCACCACTCCCCACGACCCTTTACCATCACCACTCCCCACGACCCTTTACCATCACCACTCCCCATGACCCTTACCATTACCACCACCTGTTCACTTCCACACCACACCACCTGTTCACTTCCACACCACCTGTTCACTTCAACATCACCTGTTCACTTCAACATCACCTGTTCACTTCCACACCACCTGTTCACTTTCACACCACCTGTTCACTTCCACATCACCTGTTCACTTCAACATCACCGTTCTGATTAGGCCAAGTTCACTACACACTAAAAATCAAGAGACAGACAAAAACTTTCAACAATGCAATCTTTATTACATCACAAATGTCGCTGACATGTCACTGTCTGGTAGTAGAGGGGTGGGATATCCGCAAGATCAGCAATTGTTTAAAATGTATCGTTCAGTGCATCACTTCATAAATAAATACACATACATTCTCTTACGTGTTTAACATAAAAAACAATTATAAACTGATATCAATGCAGCCAAAGGTAGTTGTATTGGAGCCCCCCCCCCCCCACCCCCCCCCCCCCCCCCCCCCCCCCACCAAATTGATGTTGATCACCAGTTCAAATTATTTAAAGGAAAAGAAAAGAGTCTTATCTGGATTGTGTCGCTTCCTTTGGCTTCAATACACTCAGTTCACATTGTCTGTTGAAAAAGGAAAAGAAAAAGACAACTGACAACTACATAATGCAATTTGGAAGCATCTTTGCTAGAAAAGATAGATCATGCTACTGCTGCATCAGTATCACATTCAAGCCAAACATGCCCCCATCTTTCTTCAATTGAACTCTTAAAAAAAAAAAAAAACCATATTCACTACATTATCTCCACTCCCCGCTCCCTACCCCCCACAAAAAACAGAAAAAAGTAAATCAAATAAAACCTCACCATAACAAACCACAAAAACTTACTCAAAACAACCATTAGCTTTGGTATAGAGGAGACCGGACATGGTCTTTGTTATTCATTCCCAAAACCTGTGAGATTCATTTTTCTCTCCAGTATGGCCTTGACTGGAGCTAGTCTTATCTCAATGTCATCCCTCCAGTATGGCCTTGACTGGAGCTATGTCTTATCTCAATGTCATCCCTCCAGTATGGCCTTGACTGGAGCTATGTCTTATCTCAATGTCATCCCTCCAGTATGACCTTGACGGAGCTATGTCTTATCTCAATGTCATCCCTCCAGTACGGCCTTGACTGGAGCTATGCCTTATCTCAATGTCATCCCTTCCAGTACGGCCTTGACTGGAGCTATGCCATATCTCAATGTCATCTCTCCAGTATGGCCTTGACTGGAGCTATGTCTTATCTCAATGTCATCCCTCCAGTATGGCCTTGACTGGAGCTATGTCTTATCTCAATGTCATCCCTCCAGTATGGCCTTGACTGGAGCTATGTCCTTATCTCAATGTCATCCCTCCAGTATGGCCTTGACTGGAGCTATGTGTCATTCCATATCAATGTCATCCCTCCAGTACGGCCTTGACTGGAGCTATGTCTATCTCAATGTCATCCCTCCAGTACGGCCTTGACTGGAGCTATGTCTTATCTCAATGTCATCCCTCCAGTATGGCCTTGACTGGAGCTATGTCTTATCTCAATGTCATCCCTCCAGTATGGCCTTGACTGGAGCTATGTCCTTATCTCAATGTCATCCCTCCAGTATGGCCTTGACTGGAGCTATGTCTTATCTCAATGTCATCCCTCCAGTAGGCCTTGACTGGAGCTATGTCTTATCTCAATGTCATCCCTCCAGTACGGCCTTGACTGGAGCTATGCCTTATCTCAATGTCATCCCTCCAGTATGGCCTTGACTGGAGCTATGCCTTATCTCAATGTCATCCCTCCAGTATGGCCTTGACTGGAGCTATGTCTTATCTCAATGTCATCCCTCCAGTATGGGCCTTGACTGGAGCTATCTTATCTCAATGTCATCCCTCCAGTATGGCCTTGACTGGAGCTATACCTTATCTCAATGTCAATCTTTTGAAAACAAGAAAGATTTGGGGTCCTGACCAGACACAGTGAAAAACCAGTGAGTTGATCTGTGCACCAAAAATTGCGCGATGGACCTACTTCTCATAAAAGTGAAGTATTATGCCAAACCACTGCCAAAAACATTCATTTGGAAACAACTTTGATCTTGACAGTTTTTACAGTGAAAGTCAAATTCTTCTTGTCTTAAAGTTCTTCATTTCTCAATTACGATCTGAGGTGTACAGAACTCGACTGAAGCCTAGCTTTCAAACCAAACTCCTCTCTGCCACGAATGCTCTGAATAACGGGACTAACAGCAGGCTCCTAATCAAACACACACCAGTCAAGACAAGAAAGAGGTTCCAATCTGAAACAAAACTATTGTAAAAAGCATGTTGTAGCTTTTTAAAATTCCATCAGATGGCAACACAGTTCTCCAACCACACCACCACCACCCACCAAACTGTCTGCATCCAAACCAGTTGCAAAGTGAAGACGTACAGGCAGACCAAGGCTAAGCATCTGCCATATACTGCTCCCATCCTCTGTGACTAACTTAAAGCAATGGAGGAGGAAGGGGACCAATCTGCACTGACTACAGAAATCAGACAGGATGTATGTCTCTAGTCACCTATATATGCATATATCTGCCCACAGACTGATGAGCTGTGACAGGCCCACAGACTGATGTAGCTCGTGACAGGGCCACAGACTGATGTAGCTGTGACAGGGCCACAGACTGATGTAGCTCTGACAGGGCCACAGACTGATGTAGCTTGAAGGGCACAGACTGGTGTAGCTCTACAGGGCCACAGACTGATGTAGCTGTGACAGGGCCACAGACTGGTGTAGCTCTGACAGGGCCACAGACTGATGTAGCTCTGCCAGACTGATGTAGCTGTACAGGGCCCACAGACTGGTGTAGCTCTGACAGGCGCCACAGACTGTAGCTGTGACAGGCCCACGACTGGTGTAGCTCTGACAGGGCCACAGACTGATGTAGCTGTGACAGGCCCACAGACTGGTGTAGCTCTGACAGGGCCACAGACTGATGTAGCTGTGACGGCCACAGAATGACGTAGCTGTTAAAAGGGCCACAGACTGTTGTAGCTGTGACAGGGCCACAGACTGATGTTTGCTGTGGGCAGGGCCACAGACTGACGTAGCTGTGAAAGGGCCACAGACTGATGTAGCTGTGATAGGGCCACAGACTGATGTAGCTGTGACAGGGCCACAGACTGACTTTAGCTGTGAAAGGCCACAGACTGATGTAGCTGTGACAGGGCCACAGACTGATGTAGCTGTGACAGGGCCACAGACTGACGTAGCTGTGAAAGGGCCACAGACTGATGTAGCTGTGACAGGCCCACAGATCAGGGGTTTGAACCTACAAAACTTGATTTGACTGAAATTAGGCGGGGTCCGGGGGCCGCCTGGGCCCCGGCGGGGTACAGGGGCAGCGCCCCGTTGGGGGGTCCGGGGGGGCGAAGCCCCCGGGCAAAATTGATTTATTAAATGTTTTAGGCCATTTCGTTGGCTCTCCTCAGAGCTTAATCTAGGATTTTTGAAAAAGGGGGCAGTCCCCCCTCATATCAAAAAAGGGGGGCACTCCCCCCCTCCCTACAACCCCAGGGTTACATACCTCCTCCACCTTTGTAACACAGACTTAAACACACCTTGATCAAATCTTTCTAGATTAAACAACCACCTTGGGGCGACTAAATACGTTTTGTTTCTTGTGTTTCAAACACAATTCACCATCGCATCACCCCGGGTCTTCAGCTTAGGTATCCAGGGAAACTTCTTCACAAATCGTCTTGAAAACCAGTGTTCCCTTGCACTGGCACTAATTTCGGGCTGCTTCTCAGAGTTTTTGGATGTAGTCGCGGTTTCTTCTGATCTTCTCCACCCTCGCATGGCAGAGAATTTTTTTTTTTCCTTTTCCTCCACGAAAGTCGAAGTTGAATAGTGGGTGCACGCTTCATTTTGGAAAATATCCAATATGGCGCCTAAACTCTCCCCAACTTCCGTCGGTGATCGAGAAGGAGGAAAATGAACGCCGCCAATTGGTTGATTTACACTAACAGCCAATGAAATTCATGAAATCGTTCACTCCTGCTCATCCTAGTTTCAGTTTTTCAAGCAGACGACAAACGAGCGCCCGCAACGATCAGTCAACGGGCGGGCAGTTTCTGCAAATGTGCGGAGTCTGCCCGCGTTAAGACTCGATAATTGCGGGAAGGAACAAATTTCGGGGGATTTGTACCAATCCCGCGCTCTAGATTAAGCTCTGCCCCTTTGCACCAAAAAGCTTAATTGTAACATGATTTCTGCAGTAAAAAAGCTTAACTGTAACATGTTTTTGTGAGTTACGTTAGACTTTATGTTCCATTAATTCATTTAAATGAATAAAAATAATATTCAGGGTTTTTTGTACAAGCTCAGGAAAGTTAAAATCAAAAAGTGTAGAAATAAACCAGAATATAAAAACTCAAAAGGGAAATTTTTCTCCCCCAACCTGAACTGATCAAAAATTCCAAAAATCAAAATTTCCCCACAAATTGTTTAAAATGGTCACTTTATTTTTTTGAATCAAGACTGTGTGTAAAAAGAATATACAGGCTCACACATTTGAGATGCACAATGAGGAACCAAAGTAGCTTATTCTTGCCGGCACCATTTGTCTTTTAAGTCCAAAGAATCACCCCATTTTAAATAAGGAGAAATCAAAGTTGACATGTTGTCAGCACATTTTGTTTTTTCCTAGCAACCACAACACATACAGAAATGGATGAAAAAAGGGTGGCCTTCTTATCTTGTCAGTTCCTCTTGTCCTCACTGTCAAAAAGCCACCATATACATGAAGTATAATTCATCCTTTCGATCTTTTTTCAGAATTGTCCATCAATAAAGTGCAAAGCTCATCCACATTTCTATCATTTTCCATGGTGTCAAACAAAAGCAAGGACGAGTCATTATGATTCCTGTTGATTTTGATTAAGCAGTTCAAATATTAATGAAATTCTCTTGCCCTGGTCAAACAATGAGTGGTAAAGAAAACTAAAAAAAAAAAAAAAAAAAGAAAAAAAAAGGGAAAGTGAAGAAAAAAAAGTCTTTCAGTCCAGTGTGGGCGCTTGAAAAACTGCCCGATGTCTGCAGCACCGCTTTTCGTTTTCTACTGGAGCCAGGTACTGGAGATAAGGGGAGCAGCTGAAGAAGCAGACTGAACATGACAGGGCACAGATGGACATACAGATGTAGCAATGTTGACAGGGGGGGCTGCAGCTGGAAATTGGGCTAGACGTGGAGGAGAGAGTAGCTACATTTTTTTTTTGGCTGCTTGTGATAAATATTCCGAGGTGGGAATTGGTAAAATTTTTAAAAAAAAAAAAAGTAAAGTGTAGGGAGGATTCAGGTCATTTCTGTTTTTTCCCTTTTCTTTTCCTAAAAAAGTATCATAACAAACATGATTTTTTAGGAAAGGAACTAAAAAAAAAATAAATAAAATAAACAAACAAAATGAAACTGACACAAACCCCCACTCACATATAAAATTCTAAAACCATCCCTCCCTCCTGAAGTAATAATTAAAAAAAAAGGAAATTTACCTTTAAAAAATCCAAACAATAAAAATTGGAAAATTTCCACCTCTATACATAAATTACTCCCACCCCACCAAAAATATCAACTTAAGTAAATTAGTCCCACCCGACCCAACCCATCCCCCACCCCCCCCACCCCCACAACTTTTTTAATTGTCTAATACTTTAGCAAAGAATAGAAAAAATGTTAACTCGCCTCATGTCTCTCTTATGCTCTGGAGGAGATCAGCAGGCTTCAAGTTTCTTTTTTCCGTTCGCTCCGTAAATGACGTTTTTTAACAAACGATACAGAACATCGCCCACACTATTTTCTTGCACCACTTGCGATATTCATTGCGTCGTCACAGTTTACGTTTAGCCATTGTCAGGCTCCATATGTTTTTAATTTGCCCTGACGCATGCTACTGATCTCTTCTTCAAAAAGCCATGACTACTTAATTCGGAGCACCGTGCAACTTTCGTGTCAGTCAGACGCCCCAATGTTAGCCTGTGAAGGATGCCGGAAACACGAAACACTGACTTCCGTATGAGATGAAAACTTGGACGAACACAAATCGACCGATAAATCGTTTTTTTGTTGTTGTTTTTTTTGTGTTTTTTAATTGACGAAGTTCCGTCACAGACTGAAGTCATTTTGACGGATTTCCGCCATAGACGATAGTTTCACCCATGCAGACTGGTGTAGCTCTGACAGGGCCACAGACTGGTGTAGCTGTGACACAAGACTGATGTAGCTCTTACAGGGCCCACAGACTGATGTAGCTCTTACAGGCCCACAGACTGATGTAGCTCTTACAGGCCCACAGACTGAGTAGCTCCGACAGGGTCCCCTGCAGCTGGCCTGGCTGTGAACAAACCCTGCACTGAACCTGCCTAACTCTTGATCCTTTCTCACACACATCACTTCCCTTCCTGCAGTCACATAGGATCAGACCTGCGCTACAAATGTGTGCAGGTTCTAGAAAGGTAGAGGGCCAGATAATGTGAAAACTGGACAGAAGTGTCTTGGTCAGCGTTTGGCCAAAAAGGCAGATGCAGCCCTTTGTAAGGACTGCAAGCAAGACACTTTCAGGGGGCCTTTGTATTGCATTAGACACACAAGTTTAGCCAAACAGCGAGCAAACTGGCCTGAAATTGTGAAGAGTCTGCCACATCATTATGAAGCCAAACCTGCTTTTGAAAAATGACTACCCCGAAAATGTGTTCATACACACATCCCATGAATGTGTGTACATGCCTATTTGTCACTGTGTGAGACGTGCACATACTCCTGAGGGCAAGAGCATGTATTGCACACATATCAGTAAGACAACCATCCTCTTCTCAGCACACATTTAAAAAGAAAGCTTTTTCAGAGCTGATGATCAAGAAATGACTAACATCTTGTCTGAAGTTTACAGGTCGTTTTTTGTTTTTTTACTAGGAAAGGCACTAAAAATAGTGCCCGAGTTTGTGCATTTCTTGAATAAAAAAAAATGAACACACAGGTTTGCTATTCTCCTCATTGTTCCATTGTTAGCTGGCATCAGATGACACAAGGTCCCTTTGTTTTCCATAGCTACACTTGGATACACACAGCTTTGGGAATCTTATCATCAATGCAAGCCCTGATAGCATTACACATTCAGCTATCCCATCAGCAAGCTCTATCATCTTCGTCAACATTTGACATGGCTTCAACAACAATACTCGGTTTTTAACAAGACCTGGCCAGAGGGAAGCCCTTGGATCAAGTACAGGCCGTACTCAACAGATATGTCACACTGACAAACACACTAGCCTAACATCAGCATTACCTTAGAATCACTGTCACACTGACAAACACACTAGCCTAGCGTCAGTGTTACCTCAGCCTCACTGAACTGAAATGTGAAGGACTATCTGTAGATATGTTTTAGTTTCCCTTACTCCTTTCATATCAGAGCCATGTTTGCAGTACCCACTGAGACAATGTAACAGGGGGGCTGGTCAACTGGACATGCTATGTACATAAATCATGAACACTCGTCCATCTTGTATCCCCTGTCTGCAGTACCCACTGAGACAATGTAACAGGGGGGCTGGTCAACTGGGCATGCTATGTACATAAATCATGAACACTCGTCCATCTTGTATCCCCTGTCTGCAGTACCCACTGAGACAATGTAACAGGGGGCTGGTCAACTGGGCATGCTATGTACATAAATCATGAACACTCGTCCATCTTGTATCCCCTGTCTGCAGGAAGGCTGGAGACACACAGAGGCCCAATGCTGGAAAGGAACCAAAAAAAAAAAAAAGAGAAAGGGGGGGGGGGGGGGGGGGGATGAAGGTGGAAGGAAAGGGAGGGAGGAGGGTTAAAGGGGAAGGGGGTATCGTGGACAGGACAGGAGGGTGTTGGACCTGGGAAATGACAGGATGGAAATGGGTACAGGGAAACTAGTGGCTAGGAACAAGAGAGGTGGGGGGGGGGGGGGGGGGGGGGAGCTGGGGGGAGGGGAGATGGGAAGGGAGGAAGAGGGTTGATGGAAAAAGAAACAAATGAACGAACAAAACATAAAAAGGAAAAGCAGAGGATGTTATGTTAGTTTCTTCGCCTTTGCATACAGTGCGTCTACCACTTTGCTCATGCTGTGTATCGTTTCCAAGGCATTTTCATAGGTCTTGTCCACTACGGATTCGTCGAAGATGATCAATACTCCAGCTCCTTGATCCAGAATACCTGAAAATAAAAAGATGAGCATTCAAGATTCAACAAGAAAATACGAATTTTGCAGAAATGGTGGATCGTGTGTGGTCAACTGCACTCTGTATACTGCTGGACACGCAATCTCCCAAATCAGTCGCATGTGCAACAACAGGCATTCACACATGTGACATACATGAAGGAACATCACATACATGCACACAAGCATTCATGTTTACAAACACACCGAGTGCATGCAGCCCACAGGACTTTCCTTTCCTGACTCACCTAAAACCCCACCACCACCACCAGCACTCAGACACTTCATTGTTTTTGGGATGAGTCGACTGCGCAACAGCTGCTGAACTTATACATATACCAGGCAACTCAGAACAGCGAGTACAGACCAAATCCTTCGATAAGTCTATTTCTGCTAAGACCATGTTTTCATGCTTGTCTCCCTTGTGCAATTTCCATTATGATAGTGACCATGTACGGTCAGTGTATTTTTTAAGCATGTGCCATAGTTTCTCTGTGTTTTGTTTCAGGCAGCCCAGACAACTGGGTTGTTTGAGCAACTGAGGCAAGTGCTTTCCCAATATAGGGTTCCCTTTGGCATGCACTTTGTGAATCATGACACAAAATTTGAAAAAAAAAAAATTTCTTTCAAAATATGCTTTAGGCATCCACTGAGCCTTTAAGACTGGAAAATAGCAGTCATTAGACATTTTGAAACTTGGAAGTGCGCATAACCACTGTAGCTCCAAGTTTCCTGTGTGAGCTGAAAATTCTTTGGGGTTTTTCCCAGTCGCTTTATTTTTTCATCCAACACAGAGAACCTGTGCGCAGCGCATTTCACAGAAATTCAGCTAGAAATAAAGGATGCATGCTATGGAAAAATGGCAACATTGACTACATTGCCAAACTGTAAAATGGCAACATTGACTACATTGCCAAACTGTAAAATGGCAACACTGACTACATTGCCAAACTGTAAATTCAGACGGTCAATAGTGACTGTGTACTGGGGCTCTATACCAATGACACCTCACAAACAGCAGCAGGGTGGTCCCTCCACTGACACAGAGGCCTCACCAGACAGGTCTTCACCTGCACCTCACCAAACAGGTCCTCACCTGCACCTCACCAAACAGGTCTTCACCTGCACCTCACCAAACAGGTCTTCGCCTGCACCTCACCGGACAGGTCTTCCCTGCACCTCACCAAACAGGCCTTCACCTGCACCTCATGCCACTCCCCCAAACAGTGCTCCTGACTAGCAGTCCACTTGTCTGAAGCATCCCCTTGCAAAGCACACAATCCCAGGGTGACAGATCAGAGGACATTTCAAGCACAGCATTTCCCAAAGGGGAGGGAACTTACACATGAACAAGGCCACCAACTCTGCTCAACACATCAACTTACCATGAAACTTCTTGTCCAGGATCATCTGAGACAGCTTCTTTTCTACCGTGTCCTGTAACATGACCCAAGATGGCTATATTACCATTCCAATTACCATGTTACCGTGTCCTGTAACATGACCCAAGATGGCTATATTACCATTCAAATTATCACTGGTTTTTCTACCGTGTCCTGTAACTTGACCCAAGATGGCTGTCTTACCATTCCAATTATCATTGAGGTGCATCAAGTCCACAGACTGAAAATCATGTAATGAAAGCCTTCTAAATTGTAATGATTCAGCTACAATAAATCTATTGGGTACGAGTCACTTAAGCCAAAGATGTCATCCTGTAAAATGTGGGCGTAGGATCACTGAAAGACTTCTTTACAAGCATTTATAATACATACCATGACCTCTCTGCAACAAATCCAACCCACAGGCCCACGTCTGAATGGATTTCACCAAAGCACATGAAATTTTCATGGCTCTATAGGCCAGTTATAGTTCCACTTTCAAACAAAACAATCTAGCAGATACCTTTCCACTGTAACGATTCCATTGGCTGAACGAATAAGCCATGACAAATTCAAAAGTTGCAAAACTGGCAAGCACAATTCAACTGATTCTTCGTCAGCAATGACTGCCAGCAAACGTTTGCCATGCTATGGAAGGAGCAGTTTAAAAAACAAAAACAAAACAAAACAAGACCTTTCATCAGATTCAAGGACTGCAAGGCCCTGTGCCCTCCCAGCCAAATCTCCAAACTCTTAAGCATGTGCAAGCAACATGGGAATCCTGTATGATGAGAGAGATATATAATGTTGCTCACCGCCCAACGACCGCAAAGGACCATATTATCAGGGCTGTCACTGCATTGAACCAAGTCAACTCACAAGTCATTAAAGAAAACAAAAACAAAAAAAACAACCAAAAAACCATTGTCCACACAACTCTTTCAAACAGACCTTCTATAAACACACAAGAAATGTTGTAAAATAATCTTTCTTCCCTAAAATCTTAGACCAGATGAAAAATGTTGATCTCTTTCAGAAATTCAAAGATCAATACTGAAGAAAATATTAACTTTTTACTCACATTTGACATACGAAATATGGATGAAAAATCATTAAGGATTGTGAGCAAACGATACACAGTTCTATGGTGAATGCAAACACGCCAGTCTAAAGGCAAGGAAAGAACTTGCTAGACTGCCATTAGCCATGTAAACAAGAGTGTGGTATTTTAGCAGTAGAATCTGATTGCTCATAACATTTTTTTAATTCATACTTACCTGTCCAAACCTATGCCTCATCTCCACTAGTCATTGAACATGCTTTATGTCAGAAATATCTTTTTAAAAAAAATCAATCAGGGGTGGGGAAACTTACTCTACCTTAAACCACCAGAAACACACAGGAGTGGTCTCCCCTGGCATACATGTAACAACCTCACTCGCCACCTCATAATTCAGTTTTCTCCTTTTCCTTGATGAGGAAACACGCTCTCTCTCTCTCTCTTGGCTCCACCTCTGTACGATGCTTTGACAGAAATATTCCTTTGACTCAGCCTCTCCTGCTCTTGAAAATCCCTCCATGATGCAAGCAGAAAATCCGTATGAACTGATACAGCTTGCCTTTGCTCTACAGTTGCCACTATTTCAGGGTGCCTTGCCCCCTTGCCCCCCCCCCCCCCCCCCCCCCCCCCCCCCCCCCCCCCCCCCCCCCCCCCAACTTAACCAACATTTGTACACCACCAGTCTTCAGACATTACAGTTCCGTTCTAAGACCAGATATTCTTCACTCAACAAGCATGAGACCTGTGTTGTCTGGTTTCCCACTGTCTCCCACGTTGGCCTCTGAGAAGTTTGTTGGCATAGAAAGGCAGTGGCTTGGAGAACTGCCCACAAGGCATGGCTCTAAGGGGGCTGCTAGTGTGATTGCGTGCACCCTGGGCTTTGTAAGCAGGGAGGACTGGTTGTGCTCTGACCACTCAAACAGAGGTATAGGGAGTATAGAAGTGAGCAAACAGGAGTCTGGTGAGAGAGAAGAGATCAACGTTTATGCCTTTAACATTATGATGATAATGTTTCTCCTATCTCAGAAGTCTCTTTACTCAGGCTGGCAGTCAGCAATGCCTGGTCTGTCATTATGACCTCACTTTCAGACGCTTATTTTATTTTTCGGTGCTGAAGATTCTGATTCTTTACTTTTCTCTTCCAAGACGGTTACTCAGTTTTGAAACGCCTTCACTGAAATTCTCCTCGACTCCCGTTTCGCTTGCTCAGGTTTTTTTCTGGTTAGGGCCATCCACCTTGAACATATCCTGATCATCAATACTACACATTTGACTTTACTGCCTGTTTTGACAACTACTCTCGCAATTTCGTATTCTTATTTGTCTGCCACTCTCGTCCCACTGGTTTGAGTTTAACTCTCCTTTTTCCTTATCATTGAACAAAATACGAAAAAGAATTTTGTCAAAATATGGAGGAAAATCTGCCTTCATGTGAAGCAATCCTGATTTGACAGCTTGTGAGCCCGTTATCTCGGACCTCAATTAGGTCAGTTCTTCATCACCAACACCAATTTCAGCCACTGAGTTTTCCCCATCTTTGTTATGGGTTGGATTTGTCTCGACTATTCTGTGGGATTCAACAATCGCGTTTTTTGCCATTGATACTGCGGATGCTTACACAGAAAGTCACAATATTAAAGATCCCCTACTTTTGGAACTGAACTGTCATTCTGATTTTGGTTTATGGCCAAACCATATCCTTGAGGGATAACGACCGTCTTCACACTCTCATTTTACATACTGCAGACGTGTACTTTTTGTGAGTGATATTTCCTTCGGTAATTCCCACAATGACAACCTTGGCCGTAATCTTGATGATGTCAAGGAGTTTTCTTGTCCTGCTGAATACTTTCTTCCCTCAGCATCCACTTCTCATGGTCACGATTTTGTTTGTATAATTTATAATGATAATTGATGTCAGAAGTTGTGGAAGGAGTACAGAGCTTTAGCCTCTGTTGAGACTACTGCTCATAGTCTTTTTTTACCGTGGGAATTTTCCTTCCGGCTACCTCCAGGAGTTTTGTGGGACTGGCCTGTTTTCCCTTGCGTCTTCTCCCTTCTCTCAGTAGGAGGCTATCTCAATTGACACTTGGGTTAACATCAGTGTTTCTAAGACCTCAAGGATTTCTTTTGGCTCCCCTATTGATAACTGTCACAATTTGGACCAGTTCCTGACAGAGACATTCATCCAAGACTGCCATTCCTCTGTTAGGGTCTCTTCGTTCAAGGAAGGCGCCTTTAGAGAAATCACTCTTCCGTGCTCGTCAAATTTCTTTAGCTTTTGTTTCCTTGGTTACAGAAGTTTGACCAGTAATAGACCTTAGCAGGATGAGATCAGTGCCAGGGAACTGAGCCATTAGCAACAGCTTGGTCTGACATGCATCTCTTTCACCCCTTGGATACAGCAGCATTTGGATGATACAATATTATACAAGAGAGATTCACACTCGTTGATCCCTCAATAGGAAAGTCTTTTACTTTGGTCCTAGTGAGGAAAAAGCACTGTTCCTCTGCGTGTCCCTATCTGATCAAGCTGGAGATAAAGAAGTACACGACAATCTGGAGAAGGCACACATGTCCCTTCTTGTAGTTCTTCCTGAGGGGGAGGCACTTCAAGATGGATGTCAATCTGATATGTCCTCCGGATATATCCAGGGCAGAGTAGATACTCTCTTGGCCACAACCTGTCCTGCTGTTAAGGAGAAAAAAAAAAAGAAGACAAAATACCGTTGCTACACCTTGCAGCATACAGACCATAATCAATCTGACCTTGGCAGCTAAGACTTCATTGCTTCGGTCCCCTCCATCTGCTCCCACTCAAGAGGCCACTAAACCAGACGAGAGGCATTCATTGGCCTCCTCTTTCATTTCAGCCCTTAGGCCTGGCTGAACCTGGATTGTTGAGATCAGGTATCTCTTACAACTCCCTCCACTGTCGAGCGCGTGTGCACACACACACACACACACAAAGAAAAGAAAACAGAAAGAAGTTATGCTATACGCACAAACAAAAGAAAAGAAAAAAAAAGAAATTATGCTATACTCTAACTGGACTGCCATGGTCTTTGGGAAGACTGGAGCCCCAGCACATCCATCGGGATATATATATAGTAATACTAGCCCTGAGCAGTTGGTTTCTAGTCTTGCGAAACAAGACTGTGACAGTGTGCTCACACATTTTAACAGAGGTGGCATATCAGAAGATACTATAGGATAATCATTTGAGGCAAACGATTTCTGACAAGATGTGAAAAAAAATCACTGCCTATACACATAGCACGTAGATGATATGAAACAAAATCACTGGCTATACACACAGCATCTAGATGATGTGAAACAAAATCACTGGCTATACACACAGCACCTGGATGATGTGAAACAAAATCACTGGCTGTACACATAGCACCTAGATAAATTGAACAAAGATCAAACTTTTTTTGTTTTCCACCAGCAGAATTTCCCCCCACTTTTTTTTTTTCTTTTTTTGCAAGTAAGCAGCATTACGAACAGCTCAGGTCAACAAATACTTTCTAACATGGAAAGGATTGGTAGGCCTGTGTTTGTGCTAATGAGATCATAGCGAAACGTTTCATGAGTTATTACTCAATGCCCAAACCTGACCCCTAAATTCTTTATTGGCTACATTCTTTTTTGTTTCCTATTGAAAAGAGCTCTGACTAGTAAGCTGACTTGTGTGCCTCTCCTCCACTGTGCACCTGCTACTCAAGTTCTGCAGAGTCACCCTGTTCCTACCCAGTACCCACCATAGGCAACTTGATGAGGTTGGCCACATGCTGCACCTGAACCTTGGAGAAGGGCTCAATGAGGCGGCACAGGTTCTGTTCCAAGAGGTTGTCGTACAGCGTGTTCAGGTGGGCGTTCACAATGGGGTCGTCTGCCAACTGGGTCTTGTAGGAACTCAATGTCTGTTGGAAAAGATCAAGACCCAAATGTTTCATTCATAACGGCTACAGCTCCTTAGAGTGGGGAACACATTGTAAATCATGTCACAAACTGATGTTGGTTTCTTTATATGATATACATTGTAAATCATGTCATAAATTGATCTTCATTTCTTTATGTTATATACATATTTCGCTTCTTGAATGCTTTATGTAAATAAACAGCAAACAAACAAACAAAAAAATGCAAGGATTACTAAAATACTTTCATGAGATGAATTTCTCTCTAAGTTCTTAATACTGGACAGGCCAATACAAAAGAACATTCTCTTTTTGCATTTCGACATAATGGGCAGATCAAATTTCTATTATATCACTGTCTGCAATGAAAGCAGTGAGTAAAGAGATCAGAGACACCAAAATGGCTTAGTCATGCTCCGTTTCATCAGATGTTTGTCCATTTTCACTGGTATAGATACCATCCAACCTATCTGTCTGCTGCAAAAGCTATTGTGCAAATCTGTTGAAACTGCCATTTCAAGGTATCTAGATACCATCCAACCTATCTGTCTGCTGCAAAAGCTATTGTGCAAATCTGTTGAAACTGCCATTTCAAGGTATATAGATACCATCCAACCTATCTCTCTGCTGCAAAAGCTATTGTGCAAATCTGTTGAAACTGCCATTTCAAGGTATCTAGATACCATCCAACCTATCTGTCTGCTGCAAAAGCTATTGTGCAAATCTGTTGAAACTGCCATTTCAAGGTATCTAGATACCATCCAACCTATCTGTCTGCTGCAAAAGCTATTGTGCAAATCTGTTGAAACTGCCATTTCAAGGTATCTAGATACCATCCAACCTATCTGTCTGGTGCAAAAGCTATTGTGCAAATCTGTTGAAACTGCCATTTCAAAGCAAAAGGGACTTGCAGTGCCACACAGAGACAAAAAAGTCTGATCTGAGAGAGTATTTCAAACTGAACCAAGTCATGCTGATTACAGCCAAGCCCACTGCAATATCCTGTTGAAAGCTGCAAACATGTCACAGTCAGAACTGTGTCAAACTGAAATGCCAAGTGACCAGCCGCCGTGGCGAAGTGGTTAGCGTCGCGGACTCCCGGCTGGGAGGTCGTGGGTTCGAATCCCATCAGAGTCATGTGGGTTTTTTCTGCTCCGACCGGCTCCTACCCAGAGTTGAGTTTGCTGCGGACTCAGTTGGGAAGACTGGGACCACACAGTCGAGTTTCATCCACTTAATGGATGCGTTTCTAAGAGTGTTGCTCAAATTTCATGACCAACACTGCAGGTGCCTGTATCTCTCGGGCCTGGTTGACGCCAGGATATATTATGAAAGGAAGCGTAGAGTACAGCCCTGTCATGTAGTCTCAGACCGAAATGGAAATCCGTAGCATCATCTTAATCATCCTCATTCCCATTGATCAGCATTAAAAAAAAATGTCTCAAGTTCTGTGGCCCTTCATGCCCTGCTCTCATGGTGATCTCAATTTCGATGTCCTCTCGTGTTTGTGGCCTTGGTTTGCTTCCGTCGGGGTCATCGGTATCGGCGCCCTCCGGAGGGAGAGCTCACTCACGCCGGCTCCGCGACTAAGCAATTATTGTCGTCAGTAGGGGGCTTAGTAGGTGGTGTCCTGCGTATGTTAGATCAGAACAGGCGCCACTGAACACCACCGAAGTGACTCGGCAGCAGTGCAGTGTCTCCTCCGGTGGGTTGCCTCTTGACTACTTGACATTGACTGCTCCCTGTGGATTGCTGGTGCCGGGGCTGCGGCGGGGCCAGCCGGGCTATTGCTGTGGACGGGGTGTCGGAATGAGCGGCGTGGGTGCACTGCCTCTGAGGTGGCGCAGAGGTTGGAACAGCAAAAAAAAAAAAAAAAAATGCCAAGTGAAAAATCACAATGAAGTTCAAGTCCTGAAAGCATAAGAATGATGTACAGTAAAGTTGATCACTGTCCATGTTTAAAAGTAAATCAGTTGGAAGAAAGCAGACCTCCTTTAAACAGAAAAAAAGTCACATCTGGTCAAACCTCTCACAAGGTCTTCATGAAATCAGCAGTGGAAAGCCTGAACGTGTGCTTTCTACATCCCTACTGTAAATGAGATGTGTAATGATCAGAGCTTACACCACACAACAACAGACCTGTTTACCCCAAATACGTGTACCTGTAATATCTCAGACAAAAACCTGTAATTTGACAAAAAAAAAAAAAAAAAAAAAAAAAAAAAAAAAAACAACCGCAATCTTCACAACCGCAACACTTTCGCATCTTTTGAAGAATTGGAAGAGCCAGCCACTGGCGCATAAGACCGCTTCGTCATCATCTTTGACAAGGTTAAAGACTCAAGGCACACTGGGAAATGTCTTTTCACTGCTTTTGACTGAAACGGTAGCAGATGAAACTTCGCGTTTAACAATTTTCTTTCTTCGATTTTTTTTCCATAATTTTTTTTTCTTTTTTTTTTTTTGGGGGGGGGGGGGGGGGGGGGGGGGGTAATTTTGAATTTTTTTTTTAACGTAAAAATTATGTCAAAATCGTAAGGGTAAACAGGTCTGCAACATGCACCAGAACCTCATCCTGATCAGTATAAACATTTACCAATTATCTTATAGAATTTCTATCTACGATGTCGGTGATGATCATTTTCTAAAAATCAGGGGGTCTGTCTGGAAGCCAAAAACTCGTTTTGAAAATTTTCAAGGTCTGAAACACATTTAGGGGGTCACACTTTGAAACTGTCAGAAAATGTACCGAAAACCACACACACATTCACACATACACTCTCGCGAGCACACTGTGTCTGGCTTAAACACATAAATACACAGCAAGAGAATGAGACAGAAACAGGTAAGAAAAGAGGTGCTACTAATAACAAAGTTAATAAAATACTCCAGATTATGCTAAACACACAAACACATGCGTACACATGCACACAAATACACACACAAGGTGGCTGTTTCTGGCTCACACACAAACACACAGAAAAAGAGAATTACACAGAAATAGATAAGAATATAGGTGCAAATAACAAAGTTAACATAACACTCCTTGGGGGCTTCACTTCTTGTAGCTACCACTCCAGTCAACAATTGAATAATCTCTAGCAACTTTTGTTTTTCAAATTTTCTTGTTTTGGGGTGCTGAGCCCAGCAGCGACGGGCCATTCGACACCGTCATTACCATCGCCCGTGTGATTATTGATTCCGGCCTCAAAATCAGTCAGCAGTCGATCTTTATTTATAACTAGGTCAAGATCAACGTCCGAATCGTCTCGCTTCAATCTTCTTCAAGAGTGTAGCCCTCAAATACGCTCTCTTCATCACTATCACATCAGAAAATAGATTCTACAAGTTGCATAGTCATTTGATCCGTTATTTTCCCAGAAAACCTTCGAGAAAAAAAGCTGAACTTTGAACATTCACAGCAGCAAAACTACTCCACCAAAACTTGTGCAACAAAAAACAAAATGGCGTCCAGAAACGGCTATACCGGAAGACTCTTCTGTCGCGATTGCATTCTGGGATATGTGATGGTGAAAGTCGTTGACCTAGTATTTAGCAGTCGATCTCAGTCAATCCGGTATTCAAATAGAGGAAATCTCGCGGTCGATATCGTAGGCAGTCGGTTAAACATGCCCACCCCCAACACAAACATGTACCTCCTAATGCCACCATCACCATCTAAACCGTTAATAAACTACTGCTGACCTTATTCCCTCACTCCACATTACATACCTACCCCATAGAAACCCACCAAAGGAGGCACCATGATTTGAACTGTACCAAAACATGACAGACTCTCCAAACTTTTCACAACATGATCATCAAAGTGGCAAAGGTGTTTGCTCAAGGACCAAAGAAGAACAGTCTCATCACAGAAGCAGGAAGCTGTCGTAGTGAAGTGTCAAACCTTTTGGAAGTCTGCCAGGGAGCGTTTGTGGCTGGCCTGCGCAATACTCTTCATGGCTTCCACCTCTGGACCCGTGTACTTCAGTGCCAGCTTGCCGCTGACGATGGCCTGGACTTCATCAGCTCTGAACACACACACACACACAAGTCAGTACTTCCCTTTCATTTCTCAAGTCTTACATCCCTCACCCCCACCCCCTCTTCTTCCCAATCCCAGTGTGCTTGTATGACAAGTGCAAGTTTGAACTTCCATTCTGGGAAACTGGGTGTATCATAAAACTGTTAGTTTTCAATCAATTTTACACTGCTCACAGGTCTAAAACCAGACAGAAGTCATCCATGCTTCTGAGGTGTCAAAACTAATCTGGTCCTAGTCCATGAAGTTCTCAACAATTCAGTCTTCCAACCAGTGGTACCAGCTGACATTATGATCAGTGAGCATGGCTCATGTAAATTTATTCATTTATTTCACCCGTATATAAACATACAAGACATCCCTATATGCAGAGTATGCAGGCAGAATCACATAATATATATAAGAAGAGGTCACAATGTACTACACATGAAAATTAATCAATATTGGCAACTGGCAGCCCTCCTCCTCCCTGAATCACTCCCTCCTCCTATTTCCTCTGCCCACCTCCCTCATGTAGATAATTTGCCATTCATGGTTACCTGGCACAATGCATCTTTCTTTTTTCTAATAAAAGTAGGTCACGTCTCTTTCTATGGTAAAAACTAAGGGGAAAAAAACCAGTATCTTAATCAGTGCCTGCAGATAATACAAATCTCGGCTGACATACTTACACATTGAGCATGATCTTGCACATCAGCATGTACTTCAGGGCAGTCAGGGCCTTGGGGCTGTCTACAGAATCGTAACCTTCAAAGGCCTCATAAAAATAGGAGTAGGCCGTCTTAAAATCACGTTCATCTGCTGCATGCAATATTCCTAGAAACAGACAAGAGGGAAATTGGATTAGTATTCATCTGTGTGTGTGTTGTATTCTTGATGGCATGCGTGTGCATATGAATGCACGTGTGCATTCACAAACATGTGCTTGTGCTTACATAATCTTCTGTTTATGGCATACAAGTTCTTCACAATCCACAACTTTTGATAAATGCAGAGCATGCTAAACTGTTGAAGAGAAAATGATCCAACTGTCTACAAAATACTAAGCTAGAGTGTGTCTGGCGAATACAACACATTGTGGCTTCTGTGCTCTACCTTCTATACTCGTAAAAAAACAAAGGGTTCCGTTTCATCTTTTTTTCTTTTAAGATGGAGTAGGCGGAAGGGGGTGGCTGAGTACTGGAATGCTGGGATACAGCACAAAAAGAAGAGCCGCACTGTCTTGTCTCAGACCTGAGGGAACTCCACAGTACCCATCATGGCCTGCTCCTGTGATGGCCCGCAGTTCCCATTTCTTCACCTTGGTACTGTCCACGGTGAGCTCACACTGCCGGCATCAGCTAATTCACCATCACTGTCACTGAGTGTTCTTCACACTGCTGGTATCAGCTAATTCACCATCACTGTCACTGACAGTGTTCTTCACACTGCTGGTATCAGCTAGTTCATCATCACTGTCACTGGTGTTCTTCACACTGCTGGTATCAGCTAATTCATCATCACTGTCACTGAGTGTTCTTCACACTGCTGGTATCAGCTAATTCATCATCACTGTCACTGAAGTGTTCTTCACACTGCTGGTATCAGCTAATTCATCATCACTGTCACTGAAGTGTTCTTCACACTGCTGGTATCAGCTAATTCATCATCACTGTCACTGAGTGTTCTTCACACTGCTGGTATCAGCTAATTCATCATCACTGTCACAGTGTTCTTCACACTGCTGGTATCAGCTAATTCATCATCACTGTCACTGAGTGTTCTTCACACTGCTGGTATCAGCTATTCATCATCACTGTCACTGAAGTGTTCTTCACACTGCTGGTATCAGCTAATTCATCATCACTGTCACTGAGTGTTCTTCACACTGCTGGTATCAGCTAGTTCATCATCACTGTCACTGACAGTGTTCTTCACACTGCTGGTATCAGCTAATTCATCATCACTGTCACTGGTGTTCTTCACACTGCTGGTATCAGCTAGTTCATCATCACTGTCACTGACAGTGTTCTTCACACTGCTGGTATCAGCTAATTCATCATCACTGTCACGAGTGTTCTTCACACTGCTGGTATCAGCTAGTTCATCATCACTGTCACTGACAGTGTTCTTCACACTGCTGGTATCAGCTAATTCATCATCACTGTCACTGACAGTGTTCTTCACACTGCTGGTATCAGCTAATTCACCATCACTGTCACTGACAGTGTTCTTCACACTGCTGGTATCAGCTAATTCACCATCACTGTCACTGACAGTGTTCTTCACACTGCTGGTATCAGCTAATTCACCATCACTGTCACTGGGTGTTCTTCACACTGCTGGTATCAGCTAGTTCATCATCACTGTCACTGACAGTGTTCTTCACACTGCTGGTATCAGCTAATTCATCATCACTGTCACTGACAGTGTTCTTCACACTGCTGGTATCAGCTAATTCATCATCACTGTCACTGTGAGACAGTGTTCTTCACACTGCTTGTATCAGCTAATTCATCATCACTGTCACTGGATCCATCAGACAGTGTTCTTCACACTGCTGGTATCAGCAAATTCATCATCACTGTCACTGACAGTGTTCTTCACACTGCTGGTATCAGCAAATTCATCCGCACTGTCACTGGATCCATCAGACAGTGTTCTTCACAGAGGACCATTAATTGCCACTGCATGACTTAAGCAATGATTGTCAGTTGGAGAAGAGGAAGGCTGAGCAGGTGAAGTCGTGATTTTTTTTTTTTTTTTTTTACATCACTACAAGCTCCAATGAACACTGCAGAGGAAGGCTGAGCAGGAGAAGTCTTGTGTGTCTGTTAGATCAGTATAAGCTCCAATGAACACTGCAGATGAAGGCTGAGCAGGGGAAGTCTTGTGTGTCTGTTTGATCAGTATAAGCTCCAATGAACACTGCAGAGACTTGGCTACAGAGCAGTGTCTCCTCTGGTGGGCTGCCTCTTGGACAAGCTGATAATGGTTGCTCCTTACAGATTGTTCTGTTAAGGCTGTGACAGGGCTAACCTGGATGGGGCTGTGTGTGGGTGAATGGGTAGGAATATGCCAATAGAAAGGGGGGGTGGGGGTGGGCATGGAGGACAGAAAAAAGAAGAAGTAAATATACAGAAAAAGAGTCTATTTTGCTCTTCAGTTCATTTAGTCAAGGATTCATCACTGAAAGCTTAAGCTTGCATCTAGTCTGAACAAGAGTAACTGCGACAGCATGTTCACATGTGTCACTGAGACAAACACAGGGGTTACCTGACTGCATGTCCAGAGAGGCTTGAAGTTTGGGAGGACAATAAATTCCATTGGCTGTTGTCCTACCCGATGTCAGTGCTGCCCTGTTGGAAACACACAAATGCAAAGACACATGCACAGCCTCACACACCTTTTCATTTCTGTCCTGATGGGTTGCACACAAAGGTCAGCACTACAAATCATTTGAAAATGTTGTGTGGGGACATGTGTTACAACAAAGATAACTCTGCACACAATGGAAGGTGTGTGCTTACATGTTAGGTAGTGTGAGTGTGACTGTGATAAAGAACAGGGAAAAGTGTTGACAGGACCCCAAAAGCTAAACAACATCAAGATCAATGATGAAAGATGTGCTGAAATGACGAACATCCTCCTGCCAAAACATGGACACCAACTAACGAGAGCTGAAACTACTGGAGATGACAAACTAATCAACAAACAAATAAAACTTCACTCTGCACACAAAAACTCCCAACAAGAACAGGGCTCTAGATGATCCAGAGGAGCGGCATGGTAAGAACAGGTAAAGAGCAGAGGATGCCGACCATGAATGGGACAGAGACAGACAGAAATGCAGCCAGACAGAGAGGAGAGTCACAACACAGAACTGCCAACCATACCTTGCTTTCGGCAAGTTCCCTAAGGCATGGTAGACTTTGCTTTCCAGTAACTGGACTTCAACCAGTAGTGCTTTGTCATCCAGCTTCTTCAGTTCACGCAGAAGCACAGACCCTGTCAGAAATGCACACGAATCAAACATTCATGACTGGGTTTCAATGAAATGACTTTGCCACTCCCAAACATTTTTTCTTTATTTCAATCTAAATGATTGTTCCACTGACTGACCAGGTTTTCCAGTTTTATGCACCTTCCAAAAAAAAAGCAACGTGAGTTTTTTTTTTCAACAAAGATACAATACTGTCATACAGAGGCATTAGTTGTGTGTGTGTGTGTGTGTGTGTGTGTCACGGCTGTTCCTTTCCTGCCAGACTAGACTATTTAGTACAACCCCCGCGTGACCCGCTGCCCCTGACCGAGTTCAGCGATGCTAGCGGTGCCAGGCTCACACACTTTGGCACTCTTTCTTCTTTGAGACGTGTAGCAGAGTGCTGTGCTTGTGACTGATTTTGTTGTTTTCCAAACTTCGGATACAACTAAATCCTTGAAGTTTTGTTTCATTATGGGTTGCCTGAGGATTATGTGAAGCCCAACTTGTGTCTGTGTGTGTTTTATAACCTATTCAGAATCTTTAAAGTGTGGTTTGTGTGTATAGTTTGACGTAAGTGACGTTATCAGTTTTTCCCTGCAATGGCGTCTCAGCAGCAAGCAGTGGAGCTTGAGTACCACGATTATAGTGTGCACTGTGCCAGACTGAATTCTATGTGTCGAGTTTGTGGAGAACGCGTGTTAAGAAAGGAGAAAGACAGAGGGTTTAGTGTGAAATTGTGTAAAAACTATGCCACAGAACTCTCTCGTTGTTACAATTTAGACATTTTGAATGATGAAGAGGGCAAGCAGTCTACAGCCATTTGCATGAAATGTTACAAAAAACTCATGGGGCTGAAACAGGCTAGCAACCTGTCCAACTTCAAAACTACGATCGACCGTGTTGCACTTCATATTCAGAAAATGTCAGAAATCTGGACAACTTTCGATCCAGAGCTGTCAATCAGTCAGTGCAAAACATGCAGTCATTTTGAATCACAAACCAAAGGTGGTGGTCCCCCAAAACCGAGAGTAGGGGCCGTGAAGAGATCCGCACAACAAACTTTTGATCCAGCCGACTTGCTATTGATGAAAGTGTGTCAACGTCATTTTGTCAGTCTACGTCAACCCCAGTTAAAAAACCAAAAACACTCTGCACACAAACATCACCAATCACACCGAAAACGCCACAAGTCAGTGATGTAGCTCTCTCGCCTTTCCGACATCGGAAAAATAAAGAGATCTATTTAGACTCAGATGATGAGGATATTGATAAACCACTCACTGATGAAGAAGAAAAATTACTGACACGTTTGGTACGCAGGAAGCTGCGACAGTCAAGTGACCATTGTCTCCCCCCTTCTTCAAGGTCTGATGCCACTGGCCCCAGGAAGCAGTGTAAAGTTAATAAACAGTAATAATGCTCCTGTTCACTGTACATGCACTCAGACAGTGTGTGTGTGTGTGTGTGTGTGTGTTGTGTGTGTGTGCACGTGCACGCCCGTCCCACCGGCTCCTAGTGTTTTTACATGTTCATAAACATTACTATGTTTGTATTTACAAAATATGAATTCACAGCTGCTAAAGATTTTGAGGTGCATATCACCAAGTTATTTAATATCTTATTGTCAACTGATCAGGGGCTGTTGATCTGGAGTGAGAGAAGCACAATACACTTCTACATATTAGGCGACACAAGCAGCAAAGGGTGACCTTGTAAAAAGAGACAAGTGCACAGAACTTGTGCCAAATTAATGTGTGATAAATGGACAATTGTGGCATGGGTAGTATGATGAAGTTCTTCATGGCTTTGGACAACATGAAGGAATCCCAAATGTGAGTATTAGCATGGTGTGTGTGTGTGTGTGTGTGTGGGGGTTGTGTGTGTGTGTGTGTGTGTGTGTGTGTGTCTGTCTGTGTCTGTGACTCTGGTGTGTGTGTGAGAGAGAGAGAGAGAGAAGAGAGAGAGAGAGAGAGAGAGAGAGAGAGAGAGAGAGAGAAAGAGAAAGAGAGAGAGGGGGAGTGTGTGTGTGTGTGTGTGTGTGTGTGTGTGTGTGTGTGTGTGTGTGCAAATTCTATAAATGTGTTCTGTTTCTTCAACTTTCACAATACATTAATCTGTGTGCATGCAAATCCTTTACATTTCTTCTGTTGTGTTTCTGTGCTCTCTCTCTCTCCCTCCCCCCTCCCTCCTCCATCCCTCTCTCTTTTTGTGTGTGTGTGTGTGTGGTGTGGGGTGTGTGTGTGTGTGTGTGTGTGTGTGTTTGTGGGTTTTATTGTAAGGTTTGTACCACAATGGATAAGATAAGATAATGTTGCTTATAGCCCAGCCGACCGCAAAGGGCCACATCAGGCTGGTACCACAATGCATGTCACATGCATATCAGAGTTTTGACTGTTGACCACTGTATCAGTGTTAGAAATGAAGCATGCTACATGCACATCATGTAAAAAGGCATGCTACAGGCAAATCATGTTTTTGGCTAAGGAATGCCAGGATACAGTTCCTGAGAGAGCAGAACTGAAACAGTGAGTATTGCATGTTTATTTATGTGTGCCTTTGTTGCATTTGGAAACATTTTGTGATGTGTTGTGTGTGTGTGTGTGTGTGTGCGTGGGGGGGGCATATGTGGTGTGTGTGTGTGTGTCTTTCTTGTGCTATGTTTTCTTTCTAGTAAGAGAGTCTGTTTATATTTTAGTTTTCTTTTAAATGAATTACAGAAAAGTAAATGAAAATTTTCGTCCTGAGTTACATCTGCCAGCCATCAAACATCACTCTCCTCTCCTCTCACAAAATATCATCCGCCGGGGAAATCTCACTCCCCCTCCCCCCCCCCCCCCCCCCCCCCCCACCCAACACAAAACCACATCCCTTCCCTTCATTTCCGCGCTTGCCATTCTTGTACAGAATAGCTAGCTGTGAAGCTAAACCTCGGGTTCCTATCTGTGTATCTGACACCGTTCTGTGTGCAGCGAGCACTGGGTTTCTATTTCGAGGGCCAGGGTCACCCAGCGAACTCTGTTTGCAGCTGTTCACTGGTCTTCAACAGTGCGGGATACCGACGCATGTGTGAGCCCGCTGGACATGTGTTATCTTTACGGCACATACTGCTGTGTCTTCGCAGAACAGGGCACAGGCACTGTGGTTCCATAGGTCAGCCGGCTTGGAAGATGCCACATTATTTAATTTTTCTTATGCGCACTGCTTACACACCGTCCCCGATCTTTTGAAAAAGCAGGAATGCGTTCGCGTGTTCACACTCACACACGCTCTCATGCATGCACGAGCACGATTGCACATAAACACGCACACGCACAGCGCGCGGCGCCACACACACACAAACACACATTTTTGCGGCGTATAGTCATACCCAGTGTGTACCCAGTTATAGTGTGTGTGTGTGTGACGAAAAGGAATCAAAAGACTTTGATTGATTTTGTACTTTATTACAGAAGAAATACAGGGTTAGAATTGTTTTGCAAAAAAGTTACTTACTAGTTTGATGCAAAATTGAGACTTTGGTCATGTCATGTGCGTGCGGCTGCCGAAGTTTCAGCTGCATGAAACTGGCATTGTCAGTTTACATTACGCATTTTGGAACAAACAAGCTTTAACGTTTCTGACCGGACTTCTTTGTTGTTGTAGTCTGAGCAGAGGTATGTATCAAACTTGTATACTAATCAATGAGGGAAAATCGTCTTGCCATTAAGCGCTGATGTGAGTTAGTTTTGATCGTTTTTGTGTGTATTGTCATTGTTGTAATGTTGCCTAACCATTTCTACGTACACAATGTCATGCTGTTTCTTCGTTCTCTGCAGGAAAATAAACCTAGTCGAGTTTGGTATTAAAGAATTGTCTGCAATTCGCCATTACAGTCGTCCCAGGAGCATATAAGTATTATATTCTTCACGACAACAACGAATTGTCAAACTGACAACCCCTTTTTTAACGGCCGCTCAGCAAGGCCGAAAACATGGCTGCTAGACTCGTTCCGCGCACGCTGACAGGCAACGCTTGTACAGCGCAGTTAGCTAGCCGGTAAGGGAGCGGCCTGCAGTAAACGCTGCCTTCCCTGACCTTGGCCTGTGCAGCACCCGGGAGAGGTGTTATTCCCTTGCTTCGCTGAACACTAAAGAACTCGCTCTGAACAGCCGTGGTGTGTGTGTGTGGTGTGTGTGTGTGTGTGTGTGGGGTGTGTGTGTGTGTTGTGCATGTGTGTGTGTGTATGTCTGTGTGTGTGAGTGTGAGTGTGTGTGTGTGTGTGGGGTGCGTGCGTGTGCATGAGTCTGTGTGTGTGTGTGTGTGTTTTGTGTGTGTGTGTGTGTGTGTGTGTGTGTGTGAGTTGCACTGTAGGATACTGCATACCATGTTTTCTCCATGTTAAATGTAAGTCTCTAATGAGTGCTCCATAACAGTGTCCCCAATTAGTCAGTCATGTTTATTGCTTCACTGGTTGTTTCTGTTCACACAATGAGAGATGTTTCTACACAATACTGCTATGGACAACTCCCTGGTTGACCTGAGTTTAGTTGTATGCGCAGTGCTTGGTGCACTCTGGGATCAGTTTATCATTTCCTCTGTGTGTTGTGTGTGTGTGTGTGTGTGTGGTGTGTGTTGTGTTTTGCGCCGGCGTGTGTGTGTTGCTCTGTGTGTGTGTTTGTGCGAAGAGTGCACGTACATTGGTGTGTGCGCTATGTTTTTTTTGTGTGTCCATTTGTCAAATGTATGTGTAAGCACTTTGATTAATGAAACAAAGATTTCTTTTACTTTTGCTAACAACCCGATTAATTTTTCTTCAGATAGACAATAAATAAAAAAATAACAGCAGTACTTCTTTTTTTGTATTCATAAACACTGAAGTGCGACTATTTCATTCTTGGAAAGTGTCCTCAAAATTCAAGGTCATCTAAGAACATTCCAGGACTTTCAAGAACTTTGTGATAATGTTAAATGGATCGTTTCTATCACTGTCACACTGGCCACAAGCTTGACAAAAACAGCTGACAACTTTTTCTGACGAATCGGAGCACTCTTTAAAGGGCGGCGACTTTTGGGCTGACAGAAACCACCAAATGCCTCGTGAAAAATCTTCCACAATGACCAAGCATGGACAAGAACTGTGGGTCACCTTGATGGGCAGAGAGACCGTGTGTTCCAGTGCAATACAACAAACGTGTTAGGAAAATAATATATTTACTTCTGAGTAATAAACCACTTACCTAATGCCAAAGCTTCTTGATAATTCTGTGTGTCGAAATACAAGGAAACTAGTCTTGCCTGAAACAGAAAAATCAGTTAACAATTTAAGCGTAAACCTAAATATATTACTCTGAGCAAATATGTACGCCCATGTGCAAACATACATTCATGTGACACTTTAATTGAGTTCTTGGGACCGATATGCATCAATGCATGAGTGAAGCTGTTCCAACACAAGTAACAATGAAAAAAGCATGCTAGAACTCCATGCCTGTACTTTTGACATCGCTGCTGCAAAGAGCACTGTCAGTCTGGTCCAGATCACATGTGAAATAAACATCATTGAAATCAGAGATATATGGGTCATAAGTGCGTGGAAACTTGTTGGACAGACCATGTGGTGCTCTCTCTCTGCCAACAGAGGCTCATTCACCCTCCTTCTGTAACAAGTAATAACTGTCACCAGTAAAAGGATCAGAAAAGCGGTTTTTCTCAGCCAGGATTCATGTTAGACCAGAATCCACTGCCATGATACTGAGGATTGCCCTCGCCAAGTGCACAAGATCTCATGATTCCAGAATCCACTGCCATGATACTGAGGATGCCCTCGCCAAGTGCACAAGGTCTCATGATTTCAGTATCCTCTGCTATGATACTGAGGATGCCTTCGCCAAGTGCACAAGATCTCATGGTATCAGTATCCCCCTGCTATGATACTGAGGATGCCCTCGCCAAGTGCACAAGATCTCATGATTTTAGTATCCTCTGCTATGATACTGAGGATGCCTTCGCCAAGTGCACAAGATCTCATGTATCAGTATCCTCTGCTATGATACTGAGGATGCCTCGCCAAGTGCACAAGATCTCATGATTTCAGTATCCTCTGCTATGATACTGAGGATGCCTTCGCCAAGTGCACAAGATCTCATGGTATCAGTATCCTCTGCTAGATACTGAGGATGGGCCCCCGCCAAGTGCACAAGATCTCATGATTCAGTATCCTCTGCTATGATACTGAGGATGCCTTCGCCAAGTGCACAAGATCTCATGATTTCAGTATCCTCTGCTATGATACTGAGGATGCCCTCGCCAAGTACTCAAGGTCTCATGGTTTCAGTATCCTCTGCCATGATATTGAGGATACAACAAGAACTCTGAACTCAACTGCCACTTAAAAAAGAAAAATCTTTGTCCCCAATTTTTTCCCCTTACAAAACGAAACCAAAGATAGCTAATTGCTGCTGGGCCCAGCACCCCACCCCAAAAAGAAAATTTGAAAAAAAAACTTGTAGAAATTCCTTAATTATTGACTAGAGTGGTTGGCTACAAGAAGTGAAGCCCCCCAAAAGTTTCCCTTGTTTTGATAGCCAGGAATCCAGGTCAGTCAGTGGGTGTGTCCCATGATTTGTCTGTGGGAGCATCACCTTCAGCCTTTTGATTTCAGAAGAATTTTGGCACACTTTTAACGAGAAACAAATTTATTTGCTGCACAAAAGCAAGCAGAAAAGGATGAACATAAACTCTGGCCTAAAATAAAAACTGCGTGTTTATCAAAAGTGAAGAGGAGATGGACAAGAGGTACATCATCACCACAGTGTGTGTGTATGTGTCGGGGGGAGGGGGCGGGGGATTGCTCAGTGCACTTGTGCAAAAGCACAATTTTTCTGAATCCATCACAATCTAACGTCCAGTATTCAGTGATCTGTTCTTGTTATTTTTGTCCCCTCAGTAGTTAGAAGGCAAATCATCTTGTATGTGATGCCTTCAGGTTAACAAAATTGTTGAAGTTTGGGCGTTTTTTCCCCTTCACAACAAAAGTTGATTATTTAGTGTGCAGACCATACAGAATGACTTGTTTTTTTCCTGGAGGTTTCAGTACCTTTTTAGACTTGGAAAATCACTCTGTGCTCCTAATCCATGACATTCAGTGGGTACAGTGAATTTAGGGAAAATTGTTTTTGCACCGAGAACACTGAAGTAGAGTTAGTCTGTTCGTTTTTTTTTTCCCCTCGTGTACCAGTTCACTATATATGGGAAAAAATTGCTGTTTTTTGGGTGGAGTGATCTCTTTTTAATTTTTTCATTACTTTATTTGAATAGATAAGTTAAAAACAAATTTTTTTTATTGAGGTTTCTTTATGGCAAGTGCGTATGTGTTGTGGAGTTACCTCTCTTGGCATGGTATTCACAGTCATACAGCACAAAGTCATGTGGTAGGCAGAGGGTCAATGTAGTGTCATACAGAAATCACTTTTCCGTAACTTTTTACCTTGGCTGCATTTCTTTAGTTTCAGAAAATAAAATAACAGATCATGAAAATCATTTTCCAGTGTTGTTTACACTATGCTAACCAAATGAACCAAAGTGACAACAGTAATATGACGTCTTTTTGTTCAAGAATATAACGGTGACCTACCTTTAAGTCTACAATGAAATATACAGCATATTTTCATTAAACATTGAGAAAAGTGAAATACTTACCTCTAGAGCCTGACGCAGAAATGTGCGATTTTCATCCCTTGCCCAGGATATACACTCTTTACACAGTTCTATCTGAAACAGTTTCTTTAAATAAGACACAGTCAGACAAAGTTTTAAAGTTATTTTTAAAAACAAAAGCAATTCTAAAAGACTTGACTTTTAATTTTAAAACAAAAGCAATTCTAAAAGACTTGACTTTTAATTTTAAAACAAAGGCAATTCTAAAAGACTTTGACTTTTAATTTTAAGAGCTCTAATTGTAGATTTCTGCAAGAACAACAGTACAACTTATAGAACACTACCATACTCCTTTTTGGCCAAGGTCTCAACACATGGAGGGTGTGAAAGGTAAACTTATAGTACACTACCATACTCCTTTTGGCCAGGTCTCAACACAATGGAGGGTGTGAAAGGTAAACTTATAGTACACTAGCATACTCCTTTTGGCCAAGGTCTCAACACCTGGGGGGTGTGAAAGGTAAACTTATAGTACACTACCATACTCCTTTTGGCCAAGGTCTCAACACATGGAGGGTGTGAAAGGTAAACTTATAGTACACTAGCACACTCCTTTTGGCCAAGGTCTCAACACATGGAGGGTGTGAAAGTAAACTTATAGTACACTAGCATACTCATTTTGGCCAAGGTCTCAACACATGGAGGGTGTGAAAGGTAAACTTATAGCACACTAGCATACTCTTTTGGCCAAGGTCTCAACACCTGGAGGGTGTGAAAGGTAAACTTATAGTACACTAGCATACTCCCTTTTGGCCAAGGTCTCAACACCTGGAGGGTGTGAAAGGTAAACTTATAGGACACTAGCATACTCCTTTTGGCCAAGGTCTCAACACATGGAGGGTGTGAAAGGGAGAAGGGAGTGGGGTGGAAGGAGGCTTAAAGACAAAGGCAGGCTGGATATCACTGCTGAGTGTAAGTGCAACCTGTATGCCAAAGTATAGATTCAGCTATACAGTCAGTCACTTGTGATGTTTACTTCACTGTATCTTTTTAACTACTAAGAATACAACCCTGATATTTGGTCCACTGACTTGTTTAGATATTGCAGATTGCTTTCAAACACTCTGAAAGTATTGAATTATTTTCCTTCACTTGTTACCAGGGAAGCTGGTTTGTTTACATCTTGCCATCACCTTGAAAATTCTCTGGACTGCTGGTGTACAGAATGCACGTTTTGGCCCAGAGCATCTTCGGGCTGGAGTAGAAAAAGGATAATCTTTTTCTCAAAAGTTAATTATTATCATCATTCTTCCCTCTGATTAATTCTCTCTGACTGACTGTGCAAAGATTTTGCAATACAAAAGGGAAGAAAATTCTGAGCATACAGGGATCAAATACATGTGCCAGAGATGGACTATTTCAGATGATGACAAAACACTTTACTTCTTATGCACTAATACATGAAAATATCTTGCAATATTTGGTCAAAACACAAACATCTCATTTACATTTTGTCATAATAAACAGATTTTCTGCACATCACAAATTAATATCAACACTGAGCGTTTGTACAGCTAACTATTTCTGAATGAGAACTATTACCTATATGGCCTTTAACAAGGGAAAAACAGAAGGTGCTACTTCACTATTTCACTGTTTGAGCTGTATTGTCATTTCTTCACACACCACTTAAATATCAGTTGTAATTTTACCAAAGAGAGAAATCAAATGAGGGTTAAGAGGAAAGAAGTGTGTAAAAAAAAAAAAGAAAAAAAAAAAAAAAAAGAAAAAAAGCCAAACCAGCTTGTTATAAAAAAAAAGTTGTCCTTATCATCCCCCCACCCCCCCCCCCCCCAAAAAAAAAAAAAAAAAAAAAAAATAAAAACACTGACTAAATGAAAGAGTTGCTATGCACATCACAGTTTCTTCTATTTCAATCATTTCACTGGAAAAAAAAATATTCATGGTGAGCAGACTGTTCATGAAAATGTCAAAAACACATCTGGTAAATGGGGATAAATCTTTGAAATCAGGATTAATGCTCAGATGTACTTTCTTTGTACTGATGAACACAGTCATCGAGTACAAATGCATTTTCCTTTTCCATGCTTAGTTTTACTGGTGAAAAAGCGGACTACAACTTTCAACATCTGCAGAACTCTCCATTGTCCTTTTATCATAATTGAACCCTCAGAAAAGGATGCTTTATGCATCTAAATTTTTTCAAAAGTCACATGTTGGTGGAATTTTGTGATTCAGTGCTTTCCCAACATAACCTGATCAAACTAACACCATTATTACAACAATTAGGTACAGAATAAAAATCCTCAAAATCATCCACAGTAAATAAGCTAGAAACTATTAAGTGGGGAAAATGGAAGAGATTCACATGTTCATATCAAACAAAACACAATTCACACACACACAACTAAATAATGTTCAAATGCATAGCTGAATAGACTGGGGGAGGGGAGGACTACGAAAAAAAAGAAACACTCTTTCTGCCAATTTGTTTGCTGTCTAATGCAAACTAGTGTGTTTAAAAGTCTAATTTAAGGTCACACACACACACACACACACACACATACCTGTTGATAAAGTGCAGACCAAAAATTTTGTGGGGCATTTTCCAATTTCTCAGGGTCAGGGTCAACAGATTTTTTGCACAAATGGGTGGGAAGGAGGACAGGGAGAGGGAGGGGACATTTTACATGTTCTTGTAAAAGCAGACTAATGGGAAGGGAGTGGGAGTGGGGCATCTTCCAAATGTTTGTAGAAGACAGGGGGCTGGTGTATGGGATGTCACCCACACATTATGGCCATCTCAACATCTTCCACAGTTGGTTTACTGACTGAAAGAGAACAACTCAATAAGCCAAGGGCACAGATGGGACTTCCCTCCACCATCATGTGGTCTGCCACAAGCTCATTTGATCATGGTTCCGCTTTCTGGAGCCACTGTTGGAAGGACATGTTGACACATGGTTGCATGTGCAGAGACAGGAAATAATGCTAGGTTTCTCCAGTACTGTCTGCTATGATAATTGCAGTATGATATGACTCACTGACCAGCACATATGATTGGAAAAAATAATGTGCGAAACACTGAAGCACAGGGCAATAGTTCTATGCATCAGAACTGAACTTCTAAATTAAAATTCAAACTAAATCTACCAGATGTGCTCTTTGGGAATACAGATCTTAGTGTAGTTGGTCGCAAAATTTTGACTGTCATTGCTTGATAAGTCTGAATCGAGTCAATGCATAAATATGAGCTCTCCATACCATTCCATGCTTTATATCATATCACAATAGTCTGTTGTGAACCGACCAAAAATTCATCCACAATTTATAACTTAAAAACTGAATATGTCTTTCGTTTCCTTTTTTTTTTTTTTTAAAAGGATATCCAGGCAAAACATCGCATGTTTCTAGTTCTGTGACCAGAGTAAAGAATATGTATTATGCCACCACAGTTGGGCAACAGATAAATCTGCAAACAATCACAAACACTTCCTCTTTATTAAAAAAGAAAATCTAAACCCTACAAGTACAAAACCTTTCAACATATACACACCCCAAAGAGAACCTTACAACATGTATACAAACTATAAAAGCTGAAGCACAGCACCCATAGCACAGAAACTGAACAGAAAACAAGCACACATTTAACTGAAAAGACCAAGATTATCAAAAAAAGAGAGAGGCAGGTCAGAAGGAGCACAAGCATGTGCATGCAGTGTTGTGCAGGTCTGGGGGTCATACTTCTTTCCCTGTGCCAGCCTCCATGTCCAGGAACATGTCCACCAGTGACCGCACCAGCTTTGCTGCCTTGGCTTTGCTGACCATCCCCAGGAAAGGACGCACAAACTTGATAAGCCCTGCTAACTCTGCAAACAATGCAACATACAGAAACACTGAAATTAGACATGGCCTAACACAGCTGCCATTATTGTAAAACTCAGAACACTTCCTCCAGTATCAGCATACTGACAACTTGTAAACATTCTGAACTCTGCTTGCAGCCCTGACAAAAGGAAGGAAACTATGAACAATCAAAGCGACTGACCCATAAAAGAAAAACTGATCAAATTAACACATCAATGCAAATAAGCAGACAAATAAAAACATCAACCATAAGCACATCCCAGAAACAATTCCAGTATTACATTTCCCAACTTCTTACATACAAGCACACACACATGCATGTGCACATACGCACATTGCACACACACACCATAGTGCACACACACACACACACACACACACACACACACACAACACACACCATAGTGCATACACACACACACACCTTGTGCACACAAACACACACACTTATTAACTGAGGGCCATCAAAGGCACCATAAATATCCATTTTTCTTATTCATGGCATATGACCCTGATTAACTGATAAAAGAAATAATTTCTAAGTCAACCACTACATTTACAAGGAAAAGAAAAAAAAATCTCTTATTTATTACATCAGCATTTTCACATTAATAATAAGTTATCAATGGATTCATCTGTATTTATTGAAGACCATAAATCTTCATGTCATAAAGAAACATTATTTATTTGTGTCAAAAATGACATCAAAATAATGTCCTATTGCTTCAAAAAAATAAATAAATAAAATAAAAATAAAGTGAGAGCGTCTTTTCCACAAATGAAATGCCAAGTACTTTCCCATCAACTTACCTGTAGCCTGTTTGGGTTTCTGCAAAAAGATTGCCAATCTCCAGAATGGCTTGCTCTTTGACTCGAATTGCTTCATCATCCAATGTTTTCACTTCTTGCTTCACTGCACATTGAAAAACACATACACAGTATTATAAAGTAACATGACATCGCACTGAAGCCTGTAAGCAACCTTTCAGACTAAAAAACTGGAATAAACAAGGCATCAAGGTTGTGGTTAGGTTCATTCAGTGGAGGTGAAAAAAAAGTAGGAAAGTAAAAAATACACAAACATTTCCATGCAATGTTCAAGTCAAGCCTAAGTAAAGATTTTTACAATGGTGTACATTTTACAATCGTCTGACGTTAAACAAGCAAACAATATCATCATGCTCCTATTGAGGTCTAGCACCGCTACTACCTGAGTAACTGAAGAAATACGATCCAGCTCTCTCACTCTGCTCTGCATGGCTGCATGCACAAACCTTTGGTTCTGATAAGAATTCGCAGTAAACACAGCTGCATGCTCCTACTCCTCAAGGGGCTGGCTGTTGGCAATGATCTTCTTTATCCTCTTTATCTTGAACTTTGCTGTCTTCCTGCTTGGTCATTATGGTTAACATTCTTTTCCATTTCATCCTAATGGCATTTTGTAAACTTCATACACTTCAGTAGTGTTTATTCTTGCATCTGTGGAAATGCATGACAAGCACCTGTAACTTGCAACAGTCTGAGCATAGCTGCAAAACACTGCAGTTTGAACTAAAAGTAGATATTCTCAATCTTCTTGCATTCTAATACCATATTATCAATGATAAATTATAGTTAAGTAAATGCGCTGGCGTTGTGGCTTTCCTGACTTCATTTTCCATACTTGAACAAATAATAACATGTGACCCTCACAACAGTCACTGAGATGTTTTGTCTTGTCTTTAACCTGACTGTGTGAGTCACTGAGTGTGATGTATCACCTCAATCCTTTCGCTCTCAAATTTCCCACTGACCCGACCCGCAATCGCTCACTCAGTCTCTGTTGTGTTCGAATTCATTATAAAACATTTCACTTTCAATGTTACAAAGTTATATTGCCGTAAAAGTTGTCAGCAGAGACCAAAAAGATCTAAAACTGTGATAAGCATTATTCAGAGAGATGAAGTGCAGGCTTCCACGTCAACAAGTTGCAATCCAGCAGTACAAATGACGCCATGTTCTCACAAATAAGCCATGTTCTACTGTCAGTCATTGGCATATTACCACCAGGTATACTGGCAGTGTTTAGCTGCTTGTTTCACTGTCAGTCATTGGCATATTACCACCAGGTATACTGGGCAGTGTTTAGCTGCTTGTTTGACAACGGCTGCTTCTGTATGGTGACAATCAACCACTTCATTATTGACATTGGGAAATTATGGTCGACCTGATTTTCAAAAAGCTGATAAGATCTTTGAAAGGATGTTGTACTGACATGGGCAGAAGGAAATGAAGATAAAGAAGAGTCGACAAAGACAAGAAGAGTTTGAACCGCGTATGAAATGGCATAGAAGACACAGGCTATTATAAAATGATCCCTCAACTGACATGTGCTGTAGTGTCAAGTATGATGAGTAGCTGGGGTGACCCTGGTCAGCAGAGAGCACATGGCTCTCAAAAGCCACATGGTCCTTGGACCCTATTTCATATCCTACAGGCATTGCACACACTGCTTCTTCAACATCTCCTCTGCTGGTAGCTGCTTTCATCCAATCCCGTTTCCACCATACTTCACACTGGAATCAGCAAAATCCACTCCTCTGTTCAAAATCTACCATCAATTTGGTCAATTTCCAGAAATGTCTGTTTTTTTTCACTTTTATTTTCTTCATGCGACACAAACACAAAATATGGTGAAAAAATTTCCCTTCACCTGACTTCCTAACACTTGCCACCTCCCTCCCCCTCATCCCACCTTCCCATATTTTCTCTAATGGGGAGGGGGGAGGGGACAGCAGAGAAAAAACTGCACACAGAGAAGTTGTGACCAAACACAGCAGATAATAGAAGAAGAACTCAAATTCTGGCAGATTCTTCCGGGGAAAGCACTTACCAGCTGATGATAACTTCAAGCAACATGCGTTTGCTACTAAGGAAAAGGCCATGTTGCATCTATTATAGAAACAGAGGACGCAAAGCAACTCAGATATGGGCAAAATAAGCCTGCAGCATGATGCTTATTGTGGTACCCGTATAACATGCTTTTGCTAGAAATAGCCTTTGAAACTATTTGGCACTTGAAGCCTTTTCATACCATGCACTGGTACTGTGAAATCCGAAAACAGGCCTACATTTCTTGCATTTTGAGCTGCTGGTAGTCACACTGTTATGTCACACTTGACAATCCAAAGTGGAAAGCCCCTTTTTTAAGTTATTAACATGATGAAAACTTTTGTTTCGCATTGTTCTACACCATTACCACTTAAGTACCTGTGGGGTGAAGCAGTTGGACTCTGTGATACAGTACAACACACTGAATGTTTGATATTTGGCTGTGGGTATTTCATCGAGCGACATTCTATAACAAAGACAAGCTTTAAACATAATCATTGTTCTAAACAGTTGAGCTTACCCACAGAGGGCTTTTCATCAGAAAATGCATTGTTAAGTGTTCTGAGACAAAGGCTTTGTCAAACTCTCTTCTAACACAGCTAATTCCACACACACACACACACAACACCCACACACACACACCACACACACACAGGATCTGACCTACTGTCCCTCCCCCTCCAATTTTTTTTTTTAATTCATCCATGTTAATAAAAACCTTTTGTTCACTTATGAAAAATCAAAAGAGGTGGTAAATTCTAACAAGATTCCACCCCCCTTTTTCCTTTCCTTCTTTTTCACTCTTCAGTGCACTTTTTCTTTCCTAACTGGAAATAGTCATCAAATGATGGTAATTTACCACAAAGTTAGACCTTGAAGGCAGAAATAGATTTTTTTCAGTACCAAACTTTATCAAACAGCAGAAATCCACACTTCACCAGACCACTTTTAAGCCCTGATGGTGTAATCCCAGAAGTGTGGAGGCTTGTTTCTAAAGAAGTTTGTCACCAAAGGAGGAGGAGGAGATTTGGTGAACCAGTAAACCTCAAGTTTTGGGTCCCCTATTCAAAACTCTTCACATAAGAAAACTTCCTCTGGAAGACATTGAGACCCAGTCAGAGCTTCCTTCCTTCAAATCAAGATTGAGATAGTTATGCCAATTCCGTGTTTCGGTTTGTGTTCATTTATGTCACTAACATCCATGTACTGGCATAGATGCAATGGTGGTAGCATGCAGCTCTGGCGCTGGGCCTTTACTGGGATCTCATCACTGCGATGGCTGACTTTGAGGATTGTACACTTTTTGTGTGAACTGTGCCACAATCGCAACTGTCCCGGGCCGTATTTCAAGAACAGACTTAACTGGAGGTTAAACCCGACTTCCGCTGGTTAACTCTCTAACCGGAGGTTAACTCCCGTAACCGTGACATTCATGGCATTGGTTACGGCTAACTGGTGTCTTGACCGATGGTTATTTTAACGGAGGGGGCCCTCACCGTTAAACTGCCTAACCAGAGGTTAAATATGGCGGCTTTCGTGTACATGCGAAATTTCCGACGGCGTGCTTTCCGAAAGGAACGAGTGATTTTGCGATAGAAATAATCCAATTGACTGTCTGACGACGTGGAACTGTTCACTAAGTTCAGATTTCGTTGTGAGCACATTTTGAGTCTCACAAACGCAATAAACGAGGAAACTGAACACCCGAATCGAAGGTTACCACTGTTGCCAGGTACAGCAAGTGTGCTTAGCCCTTAATTTCTATGCACTGGCACATTTCAAGACGCAACTGACTGCTTCAAGTCACCAGCCAACTGCATTCCATACAATTTCATTCAGTGACAAATTGCTTGTTCTCTTGTACCAGTCTGGATACAGTAGACAAGTCAGGCAGCGGCAGACAGGCAAAAAGAAAAACTCTTTGACATTGCAACTTCTCCCAAGTGTTTTGATTGTGTTGATGGCACGCACATTCCAATAGCACGCCCTCCTCAGGACATCGAGAATGACTATGTGAATCGCAAGAATGTCCACTCCATCAACGTGCAGGTGAAGCCGTTCATGTATTTGTGTGCAAATGTCTGTGTGTCCTATGTGCTTGAGTCGTCTGGAGAGAGAAGGAGAGAGAGAGAGAGAGAGAAGAGAGTGTGAATGTGTGCATGGTTGTGCTGCGCGCGCGCGAGTGTGTGTGTGTGTGTGTGGTGTGTGTGTGTGTGTGTGTTGTGTGTGTGTGTGTGTGTGTGTGTTGTGTGTGCCAGCTATTGTTGCTGCTGGTAAAGCAGAGACACTGCAGTTGATCAACAGATATTTTCAGTACAGTTTCCGTTTGCCAGTTTTGTTCATTTGACTTCTAGTTCTAAAGTGTTTGATTCCTGCCCTGTCAGTTAATACACATCAGTATTATTGTCAGTATTTATTATGTATGTGTCCATGTTGGATTTCTGCAATATTTTTTTTTTTTATGAACAAGGTGGTCAATAATGTAATGTAGTGTGCAAACAAGAAGTTATCTGTAAAATAGATAAGTTTATGTTGTCATGTACTCAAACGTAAAAACCTGAACATTGCTTGGAGTAAACAACAGAAGACAGAGAGAATGTTATAGAGAAAACACATGAAATACACACAAACATATTCTCAGTTGAATGTTTATAGACAAACGGTGTCAACTTTTTTCATATATATATATATATATATAATATATATATATATATATATATACATCAACAACAAATACAATTTGGCACCAACATTGCAAAATAAATTAAGAAAAAAAATGCTGAAGGGAATAAAAAGGACACTTGCATGCATGCACTACTCACTGTAATAATTGGCGTATATCTTACCTTCACAAATAGTCATGAGCAAAACAATATTGTTTTACACCAACTGTTAAATTTTGAGACATTATTAATGCCTCTTTGCAAAAATACATGGCATTAGCAAGCTTCATTTAATGTTGTTGACTTTCAAAGTAGAGCAGCTACCCTCATGGGACCCACCATTTAAGTCTTGAATTATAGCAGCGTTTTGACCATACAAAAATTGAAACAAAACCAAGAACAAATTTTCACACACACACACACACACACACACACACAGAGAATACATGTGCACACAAGTAAGTGGGCTCCTCCCCTCAGCACAATCACACATATACACAGAGAAAGTTTTACCTTTTCAGTCAATATTAGAAACAGAGAGGGAATCTAGAAACTAACTTGGAATTTATTATGGATGACAACATACCTACTAAAATAACTTCAAGCAAGAACCACCAGCCATGGATTACTACAAAAACTAAACGTTTGTTGAGAAGGAAACATCGTTTCTTTAAGAAATTGAAACTACATCCTAATTCAGAAAGATTACTGGTTAGGTATAAACATATTTAAGAGAAGGTGTCAGAGAGAATGTAGGCTTGCTCACTCCAATTATGTTAATTCAATGATTTCAGAAGGTGATCATCAAAACAAGAAATTATGGTCTTACATAAGGAGTAAGAGACAGGACAACATTGGGATTCCAGGCCTGAGAAACAACCAGAATAACCTAATATAGGACCCTGAAGGGAAAGCAAACTTACTAAACAAGCAGTTTTGTTCAGTTTTCTCAAATCCCAAACCTTTAATTAACGTTAGACTAAAAGATAAATGATAAACTCCCTGAAATGCATAACATCAAAGTAAACAAAGCAGGAGTATTTAAGTTACTGACCAACATCAATGAAAACAAAGCTACTGGTCCCGATGGCGTTCCTGGCAAGCTCTTAAAATTATGTGCCAATGAATTGAGTGAGGTATACCAACTACTTTACCAAGCTTCACTGGATCAAGGAGTAATACCTGATGAGGCGAGATGCGAGCATTGTTCCCTTATTCAAAAAAGGGTGACAAAACAAAAGCAGAGAACTATAGACCTGTATCTCTTACATCTATATCAGCTAAACTACTTGAACACATAATATATAGTAGCATAATGGACCATCTTGACAAAAAATCACTTCTTAAATAACGCCCAGCATGGTTTTGGGACAGCGAAGGAGTTGTGAGACTCAACTTATAACAACTCTCAATGATTTTAATAACTGTCTTAACAACAGACAGCAAATAGATGCAATTTTATTAGACTTTTCTAAAGCCTTTGATAAGGTTGACCATGAGGGCTTGCTGCTTAAATTAGAACACATTGGCATTGGCGGTTCTTTGCTAAAATGGGCTAGATCATTCCTCGTTGGGAGAACGCAGAAAGTTGTTGTGGAAGGGTCGTCATCACATTGTAAACCAGTCTTGTCAGGTGTACCACAGGGAACTGTTCTGGGGCCCTTGTTTTTCTTAATTTATATAAATGACATAAGTAGAAATCTCTCTCCTGGAACTACTATAAGGCTTTTTTGCAGATGACAGTTTAGTATATAGAACAATTAGAAGCAAGAATGATACACGCATTCTACAAGAAGATCTAAACGCTTTACAAGAGTGGGAAAGAACTTGGAAAATGGAATTCATCCCAAAAGTGCCAAGTGTTGCGTATACGAGCAAGTGACCAAAGGTCGTCCAAAAAAGCCAACAAAAAGTGGATTTTTCAAAATTAGTTTTTATTACCAGCAATTTTGTCCAAAGGAAGACTTATGTTTAAGGGTCATAAAAACATACATACAAAGATAACTCATGCACCGATGTTCTGCCAGTAATGTGATAAGGCAATCATAACAAGCATCTGACGGTTGTTATGCTGGACATTCAATTTCATAAATATTCCTATTTGAATGTGTTATACAGCATAATTGTTTCAGTGGAAATAAGACTGAATATTACAGCTAAATTTCATTCCAAAAGAAAAGGCATCTGTGCAGTTTAAGATCAAGTTTCACATGAGATGGTATGTCCAACATAACAACCGTCGGACATATTGATTTGTTCTTTATTGCTCTGTTGGAAATAAGACAGTAACTGCATCCTCTGATGATTTCTGTGTTGTTGAGGGTGCATTTCATGTAATGACACCCAGTATAGGACCCACAGTAGCCTTGTTACCATGATATGGCACTTTTATCTGACAGTTGTTATGATGTGCATTGGACATACCCAAGTATTTCCCAACAATGCAAAAAAAAACAACAGTCATTAAAAAAAATGGACATCCTTTTCCTTTGAGTACAGTTCTATTGTTATTGTTACATTTTACACATGAAGGCTATAAAACAAGCTAAATAAGTCACAATGATCATGTAGACACCTAAATAGAATCCATCTGACAGTTGTTATGGCCTCACTGTTGGACATACTCAACAAACTGCTCATGTGCTGAACAGGAATTAGTTTATTTATGATCAAAATGAATAGAAACAGTTTGACAGTAACAATAATAACTGTACATTTAGGGCCCCTGCTCTCTCAGATAAGCTCCGAGCGCTTACAAATCATATGAAATACATTTTATGGTTAAACACATAATTACAAGATGTAAAACAGATTTTTGCATATTCTGCACCAGCTTTCTCTTCTTTTCCTCTGATGAAGAAAGTAGGATGCGAAGACCTAGAAAACACAAACTTCTTGTCAAACAAATAATACAAAAATACTTTTAGGTAATTTTGGAATTAACTGCATAAAAACAAGTGATCAAATAAAAATGTTCATGAACAAAATCCATTTGGTATGCTTCAGGTGATTTCCAACCTACCTCTTACACACCCCACCACTTCTTATTCAGGTTAAGAAGCCATAATCAATGAGCTGATTTATTGCTACTATTCCCTTTGGGGGGGGGGTGGGGGGGGGTGGGGGGGGGGGGGGGGGGGGGGGGGGGCTGAATTTTTCCCCATACTTCTTCTTGTTCCTAAAATACTGGTTCACTGAAAAACGAGTAGGTCAACAGCGCGCATGTTAAAAAGTAAAATAAAATAACATAAAATAGTGCGACTCAGAACTGTTGGCCCCTAGAGCAAATTTGGCAACAAGGGGGTCGCACTCGATATTCAAGAGGTTAAAAGCAATGGCCAAATTCAGGCCCAGGTAACCATAAAATATCTGGGGAAGTTAAAATAGAAATCGTAAATATGCAGATCTCAAAACTGTCGTATCAATTTGTTTTTTTTTTAATGAGACTGCATTTGTGGGCAATCTTGATGGCACCCGGCAGTGATTTTCCACATCCGTAACAAAACTAGGATAAAATGAATGTAAGAGGCTGTCAATATTTGATGCAGGTATGGTATAACATTGACCGCCACTCCTGGTGCTGCTTTTATTCATACTAAGTTGTTCCATTGGAATAAGTATTAGTTTAGCTCTGCCTTTTAAGATGTTAAGTTTGATAAAAGCTCTTCTCTCTTCTAAGGGTTTCCATTCTAATTTCCTCATGTTCTTTCTAGCATTCCCCTTTTCTCTGATGTGTTCCCTGTTACAAACCGTGCTGCTCTCTTCTGAATCTTTTCGAGGTTATCAATGTCCTTTAGAGGTAAGGATCCCAAACTGAGCAACCATATTCCAGTACTGGTCTAACCAATGTTTTGTAGCAGTGGTCTTTAACCTTTTGGGGGCAGTCATTGATATTCCTGTATAAGAAAAACTAAGATGTTATTTGCTTTCTTTCATACTAAATTGTAATGTTCTTCCATTTAAGACGACTATCTATAATCACGCATAAATAAATTTTGGCAGCATTGGTTTCTTTAAGAATAGTATTATGAATAGAATATTCTGATCTAGTTGGTGAGTGTTTGTTACATATACGCAACACTTGGCACTTTTGGGGATGAAATTCCATTTTCCAAGTTCTTTCCCACTCTTGTAAAGCGTTTAGATCTTCTTGTAGAATGCGTGTATCATTCTTGCTTCTGATTGTTCTATATACTAAGCTGTCATCGGCAAAAAGCCTTATAGTAGTTCCAGGAGAGAGATTTCTACTTATGTCATTTATATAAATTAAGAAAAACAAGGGCCCCAGAACAGTTCCCTGTGGTACACCTGACAAGACTGGTTTACAATGGGATGACGACCCTTCCACAACAACTTTCTGCGTTCTCCCAACGAGGAATGATCAAACTCATTTTAGCAAAGAAACGCCAATGCCGATGTGTTCTAATTTAAGCAGCAGGCCCTCATGGTCAACCTTATCAAAGGCTTTAGAAAAGTCTAATAAAATTGCATCTATTTGCTGTCTGTTGTTAAGACAGTTATTAAAATCATTGAGTTGTTATAAGTTGAGTCTCACAACTCCTTTGCTGTCTAAAACCATGCTGGGCATTATTTAAGAAGTCATATTTGTCAAGATGGTCAATTATGCTACTATATATTATGTGTTCAAGTAGTTTTGCTGATATGGATGTAAGAGATACAGGTCTATAGTTCTCTGGGTTTTGTTTTGTCACCCTTTTTGAATAACGGAACAATGCTGGCATCTCGCCACTCATCAGGTATTACTCCCTGGTCCAGTGAAGCTTGGTAAAGTGGTTGGTATACCTCACTCAATTCATTGGCACATAATTTTAAGAGCTTGCCAGGAACGCCATCAGGACCAGTAGCTTTGTTTTCATTGATGTTGGTCAGTAACTTAAATACTCCTGCTTTGTTTACTTTGATGTTTTGCATTTCAGGGAGTTTATCATCATCCTTTAGTCTAACGTTAATTAAAGGCTTGGGATTTGAGAAAACCGAACAAAACTGCTTGTTTAGTAAATTTAGACTGGATGAGAGGGGGAAAAAACCTAACTGAATCCAGTTAGTTGAAAAAAGGGCCCAGGAAAAAAAAAAAAAGGAAGAGAGAGGGGGGAGGGGGGGGGGGGGGGGGGGGGGAGGCTGGGGGAGGGGATACATGGAGGGACTGGGAGGAAATGGGCTGGTGGAATCTGGTTGCTGGTCTCTACTCCTCCACATTATATCAAAAAGCTTATGGAAATAGCCTAAAATGTGCACTTTCAATTCTTCAAAATAAATATGTATTACAATGAAAATAAACTTATCATTTATTTAAACACAAGAGATACCGATGGTCGTTACGACTGACATACTGAGTGATAATGTCTTCAACTATGAGAGTAACAACTGTCAAATAATCGCCAGATTTCCCACTAATCCTATGATCTGAACTTTAGTTCTATCATGTATTTAAAGAAAAAGCAAAATAGAAATTCCAAGCTGTTTTCTGCCCCAGTTTTACGTATAATTCATTAATTGATACATTGATTAACTTAAATCCGTCGGTCGTTATTTCGGACATCGCTAAAAACGATGTCCTAATCATGTGTCACGCACAAAACATCGCTCGAAAGTTGAGGGAAATCCCGTTAAATTGCCCCCACTCTACTTTTGGTTCACTTAGAATTTTAATCATTTACAGAAACACATTTGAGAGAACAGCTGAAACCAATGTTTCTATCATTTCTTGTGACGGTCGTTATGCATTTGACAGTCGTTACGATTTCTGACGGTCGTAATGATTGTGGACATACAACATTTCCACACCTTCTCTGCTTCGAAGCGCCATTCTTGACGAAAGCTCCAGCCTCGATTTGAAACCTTTCGCCTTGGGTGCTATTTAAAGCACGGCATGGGATCTGTAAGTTCGTTGTTTGTAGAATTGCGAGAAAAAATACGGTCGTTATTTTCTGACATACTGCTTATTACCGTATGGATTTGGCGCTCGTTTGCTGCCACTGAATCGAATTTGGTTCGGAAAACACCTTTCTCCATTCGGTTAGTGTTGTCCGACATGCCGAGTTTAAATGAACACGAAACCGAACCGAACCTGATGTGAACGATCGAGAGTTTTGCTGACCGACACGATTTGACATACAGCGTTACGACTGTCAAACGGATTTTACCGCTTGACAGCATCGAAAACAATCAGAAATAGAACCGGTTTGTGATTTTAACATGTTCTCCGTTGATTTTTCTGCATCCTTTATTCATATTGTTGTGATGGGATGCAATTTAGATATGTATCCAGGCTTCGACACCAACCGCATCACTCGTCCGCCATCTTGAACGGGAAAATTTATCTAAGAAAAGCGTACAACTTGGGCATTTTTCAAATGAAAGGCAGACACCCAAACTCACTATGTTATATTATGTATCTCTTCAAAGTATTATAAAACATCAAGCAATAAATAAAGAAGCATTGGTATTTTTTTAATTTTATTTGTGCGATAAATATACAAGGGGTCTGGACGATCACCTTTTGTCACAAGCTCATATACAAACGCTCACCAATTAGATCAGATTATTCTATTCATAATACTATTAAAGAAACTAATGCTGCAAAATATTTAGGCGTGATTATAGATAGTCGTCTCAAATGGAAAGAACATTACAATTTAGTATGTAAGAAAGCAAATAACATCTTAGCTTTCTTATACAGGAATATCAATGACTGCCCCCAAAAGGTTAAAGACGACTGCTACAAAACACTGGTTAGACCAGTACTGGAATATGGTTGCTCAGTTTGGGATCCTTACCATCTAAAGGATATTGATAACCTCGAAAAGATTCAGAAGAGAGCAGCACGGTTCGTAACAGGGAACCACATCAGAGAAAAGGGGAATACTAGGAAGAATATGAGGAAATTAGAATGGAAACCCTTAGAATAGAAAAAGAGAAGAGCTTTTATCAAACTTAACATCTTTTTCAAAGGCAGAGCTAAAGTAATTGATATTCCAATGGAACAACTAGTATTGAATAAAAAGTAGCACCAGGAGTGGCGGCCAATGTTATACCATACCTGCATCAAATATTGACAGCCACTTACATTCTTTTTATCCAGTTCTGTACGGCTGTGGAACTCACTGCCGGGTGCCATCAAGATTGCCACAAATGCAATCTCTTTTAAAAAACAAATTGACTCGACAGTTTTGAGATCTGCATATTGATGAGTTTCTATTTTTACTTCCCCAGATGTTTTACTATTGCCTGGGCCTGAGTTTGGCCATTTTTTAACTTCTTGAATATCGAGTGCGACCCCTTGTTGCCAAATTTGCTCCAGGGGCCAACAGTCTGAGTCGCACTGTTTTATGCTATTTTATTTTACTTTTTAACATGCGCGCTGGTGACCTACTCGTTTTTGAGTGAACCAGTATTTTAGGAAGAAGAAGAAGAAGAAACAGAGCCTTCAATTCTATTGCACGCAAGGAGAGGAAGAAACGGAATGAAAACTTATCACTTTCTGTGGAGGTGGTTGGCTCTTCAGTTCCAAGATTTTTTGTTAACCATAATCTTGCCACCTTGGCTAGAGCAGTAAATGCCTTGTTTGTGGTGGTACCTGGGATAATAGCTAAGGTGAAGCAAGACAATTGGGCTGTGTAACACCTAAGCCTATACACTGTGCAACAGAAGTCGCTGATTTTGACATTTTTCAATGAAAAAACATCAGATTCTGCCTTCCTTGACCTCTTGGATAAAATTTTAAAATACAGTGAATTTGCGCAGTTTAACTACCTCGTCAATCACACGTTGTCTACAAGGAATGACAAAGCCACTTCACACTCTCAACAAAAGAGAACTTGATATGTCTATTACTAAAAGCTCGTTCGATTCATGATCTCTTAACAACAACTTGATTAATGGTCTCTGTTACAGTCATTACCGATTTTTGTGAGAATTTCTGAAGCATGCACTGTGTTCGTTTTTCTCAAATCAACTGCTTGCTGCAACAGAACGTCCGTAGCAGCCATGTTGTTGATCATCGTTCTCGGAAGTCTCGCAAAAAATTTGCGATAAGCCTATGACCTCTTCAATACTAACGATATACCGGAACCAAAGGAAACAGATTGGTAAGCTACCGACGAAGAAG
>CM031617.1:67791438-67815984 GCA_018398815.1 Conus ventricosus | reverse complement strand
TTAAAAAAATTTTTAACCCCCCCCCAAAAATTTGGAAAAAAACAAGAAAATTTGAAAGCCCCCCAAAAAAGTTTTTCCCTTTTTTTTTTGCCAGGAATTTTTCCAAAAAAAAAAAGGAAAAAAACCAGTGGTTTTCCAAAAAAAAATTTTTTTGTTTGGGAGCATCACCCGGGGTTTTTTTTTTTGGGGGAAACTTTTATTCCCCCTTTCAAAACAATTTTTTGCTCCCAAAAAAAAATCTAACCGGCCAAAATCGCTGTTTCTTTAAAATGCCCTCACCCCCCCTTTTTTTTTTTCCTTCCCCCCCCCAAAACCCCCCCCTTTTTTACCACCAAAACCCCCAAAATTTTTTTTTTTTTTTAGAAGAAAATCATTTGTATGTGATGCCTTCGGTTAAAAATTTGTTGAAGTTTGGGCTTTTTTTCCCCCTTCACAAAAAAAAGTTGATTTTTTAGTGGCAGACCATACAAAATGACTTGATTTGTTCCTGGGGGTTTCAGTCCCTTTGTTTAGATTTGGGAAAAACACTCGTGCTCCAATCCATGCATTCAGGGGGTAAAGTGAATTTGGGGAAAATTTGTTTTTGCCCCGGAACACTGAAGTAAAAGTTATCTGTTGGGTTTTTTTTTTCCCTCGTTACCAGTTCTTTTAAAGGGGAAAAAAAATTTGCTTTTTTGGAGGGAGTGATCCGAATTTTTTTCATTTCTTTTTTAAAATAAAAAGTTAAAAACAAATTTTTTTTATTGAGGTTTTCTTTAGGAAAGTGCGTATGTGTTGTGGATTACCCTTTGGCTGGTTTTCACAGTCTACAGCAAAAGTCTGTGGTAGGAGGGGGAAATGAGTGTCATACAGAAACCTTTTCCGTAACTTTTTACCTTGGCTGCTTTCTTTAGTTCAAAAAAAAAGTAACAGTCATAAATCAGTTCCAGTGTTGTTTACACTATGCAAACCAAATGAACCAAAGTGACAACGTAATAGACCGTCTTTTTGTTAAAGAAATAAGGGTGACCTCCCTTTTAAGTCTACTTGAAAATACGGGCATTTTTCTTTAAAACATAGAAAGTAAAAATACTTCCTTAGGCCGACGCAGAAATGTGCGTTTTTCACCCCTTGCCCAGGATATCACTCTTTACACAGTTCTATCTGAAACATTTTTTTAAATAAAGACCTTTCAAAAAGTCAAAGTTTTAAAAACAAAAGCAATTCTAAAAACTTGACTTTTAATTTTAAAACAAAGCAATTCAAAAAGACTTGACTTTTATTTTAAAACAAAGGCAATTCAAAAAGCTTTGATTTTAAATTTTAAGAGCTCTAATTGTAGTTTTTCTCAAAAACAACGTAAAACTTATAGAACACTACCATACTCCTTTTTGGGGCCAGGTCTCAACACTGGGGGTGGAAAAGGAAAATTATAGTCCCAACCTACCCCTTTTTGGCCCAAAGGTCTAACACAGGGAGGGTGTAAAAGGGTAAACTTTAGTACACTAGCATACTCCTTTTGGAAAGGGTCCAACACATGGGGGGTGTGAAAGAAAAACTTTATCACTACCTACCCCTTTTGGGCCCAAAGGGGTCCAACACATGGGGGGTGTAAAAGGAAACTTATAGTACCTACACACTCCTTTTTGGCCCAAGGTCTCAACACCTGAGGGGTGTAAAAGGTAAATTAATACACTAGATTCCCTTTTGGCCAGGTCTAAAACACATGGAGGGTTGAAAGGTAAACTTATAGTACACTAGATACTCCTTTGGGCCCAAGGGTTAAACCCAGGGAGGGTGTGAAAGGTAAAACTTTAGTACACTAGCATACTCTTTTTGGGCCCAAGGTCTAACAATGGGGGTGTGAAAGGTAAACTTATCACCTAGCATACTCATTTTGGCCAAGGTTAACACGGGAGGGTTGGAAAGGAAACTTTAGTACACTACCTTTCCCCCTTTTTGGCCAAGGTTCAACCCCTGGAGGGTGTGAAAGGTAAACTTTAGGACATAGCATACCCTTTTGGCAAGGTCTCAACCTGGGGGGTGTAAAAGGGGGGGGGGAGGGGGGTGGAAGGAGGTTAAAGAAAAGGCGGCGGGATATCACTGCTGAGTGTAATGAAACCCTGTAGCCAAAGTATGTTCAGTTTTCGTCAGTCTTTTGGGTGATGTTTACTTCACTGTATTTTTTAATACTAAAAATACAACCCTGTATTTGGCCCCACTGATTGTTGTTTTTGCAGAATTGCTTTCAAACACCTGAAAGTATTGAATTTTTTTCCCTTCACTGTTACCGGAAAGGGGTTTGTTTCTCTTGCTCACCTTGAAATTCTCTGGAGCTGGTTTTCAGAATGTTTTTTGGGCCCCCAAGCTCTTCGGGTGGAGTAGAAAAAGGAAATCTTTTTCTAAAAAGTTAATTATTTCATCTTTTCTTCCTTATTTTTTTCTCTCTGATACGTGAAAAGATTTTGCAATACAAAAGGAAAAAAATTTTTCTGAGCATACAGGGATCAAAAAATGTCCAGAGTTTGGACTTTTCAATGAGACAAAACCCTTTTCTTTTATGCATAATACATAAAAATATCTTGAAATTTTTGGGTAAAAACACAAACATTCATTTCTTTTTGTCTAATAAAAATTTTCTGCACATCACAAATTAATTCACACTGAGCGTTTGTACGCTAATATTTCTGAAAGGAACTATTACCTATATGGCCCCTTTAAAAGGGGGAAAAAAGAAGGTGTACTTCACTATTTCACTGTTTGGCTGTATTTCATTTTTCACACACCACTTAAATATCAGTTGTAATTTTACCCAAAGAGGAAATCAAATGAGGGGTTAAAAGGGAAAAAAGTGGAAAAAAAAAAGAAAAAAAAAAAAAAAAAAAAAAAAAGCCCAACCACTTGTTATAAAAAAAAAGTTGTCCTTATCATCCCCCCCCCCCCCCCCCCCCCCCCCCCCCCCCCCAAAAAAAAAAAAAAAAAAAAAAAAAAAAAAAAAACACTGACTAAAATGAAAAGGTTGCTATGCACATCACGTTTCTTCTATTTTAATCATTCACTGGAAAAAAAAATATTCATGGTGGCGCTGTTTATGAAAAGTCAAAAACACATCTGGTAAATGGGATAAAACTTTGAAAAAAGGATTAAGCCAGATGTACTTTTTTTGTACTGTGAAAACAGTCATCGGAAAAAAATGCATTTTCCTTTTCCCTGCTTAGTTTTATGGTGAAAAAGGGGACTACACTTTCAACTTGCAAAACCTCCATTGTCCTTTTATCATAAATTTAAAACCCCCGAAAAGGATGCTTTTGACTAAATTTTTTCAAAAGTCCAGTTGGGGAAATTTTTTGATTTTTGTGCTTTCCCATAAACTGATCAAACTAACACCATTTTTACAACAATTAGGACAGAATAAAAACCTCAAAATCTCCACAGTAATAACTAGAAACTTAAGTGGGGAAAAAGGAAGAGATTCCATGTTCAACAAACAAAAAAACAATTCACACCACACAACTAAATATTTTTTAAATCATGCTGAATAGACTGGGGGGGGGAGGACTACGAAAAAAAAAAAAACACTCTTTCTGCCCAATTTTTTTGCTGCAATGCAAAAAAGTGTTTTAAAAGTCTAATTTAAGGGCACACCCCCAACAACAACACCACACATACCTGTTGATAAATGAGACCAAAAATTTTGTGGGGGGTTTTCCCAAATTTTTCAGGGTCAGGGTCAACGTTTTTTGAAAAATGGGTGGGAAAAGGAGGGCAGGGGGAGGGGAGGGGGCTTTTACATTTCTTGTAAAAAGCAGACTAATGGGAAAAGGGGTGGGGGTGGGGGATCTTCCAAATGTTTGTAGAAGACAGGGGGCGGTGTTGGGATTCACCCAAAATTTTGGCCAAACAAATCTTTCCCCAGTTGGTTTTTCTGACTGAAAGGAACAACTCAATAAGCCAAGGGGACAGATGGACTTCCCCCCCCATCATGTGGGCTGCCACAAGCTCATTTGATCAGGTTCCGCTTTTTGGAGCCCCTGTTGGAAGGGCATGTTGAACATGGTTGCTGTGCAAGACGGGAAAAAGCAGGTTTTTTCCCCGTACTGTCGCTATGATAATTGCGTATGATATGATCACTGACCAGCCATATGATTGGGAAAAAAAAATGTGCGAAAACAAGCCCGGGGGAAAATTTATGCATCAAACTGAATTTTAAATTAAAATTTAAATAAATCTCAGATGTCTCTTTGGGGGAAAACAGCTTAGTGTAGTTGGTCGCAAAATTTTTCTGTCATTGCTTGATAAGTCGAAACGGTCAATGCATAAAAATTTAGTCTCCATACCTTTCCCTGCTTTTTATCATATCACAATAGTCTGTTGTAAACGACCAAAAATTCATCCCAATTATAACTTAAAACTGAATTGTCTTTGTTTCCTTTTTTTTTTTTTTTTAAAAGGATATCCCGGCAAAAAATCGCATGTTTCTGTTCTGTGACCAGAGTAAAAAATTGTATTTGCCCCCAAAATTGGGCAAAAAGATAAATCTGCAAAAAAATCACAAACACTTCCTCTTTATTAAAAAGAAAATCTAAACCCTACAAGTACAAAAACCTTTCCAAAATTTTTCACACCCAAAGAGAACCTTTCAACTGTATACAAAAATATAAAGTGAAGCACAGCACCCCTAGCACGAAAACTGAACAGAAAAAAACACAATTTAATGAAAAGACCAAGATTATCAAAAAAAGAGAGAGGCAGGGGCAGAAGGAGCACGCATGTGCATGCAGTGTTGTGCAGGTCTGGGGGTTTCTTTTTCCCTGTGCCGCCCCCTGTCCCGGAAAATGTCCCCCCAGGACCGCACCAGCTTTGCTGCCTTGGCTTTGCTGACCACCCCCAGGAAAGGACGCACAAACTTGATAAGCCCTGCTAACTCTGCAAACAATGCAACATACAGAAAAAACTGAAATTAGACATGGCCTAACACAGCTGCCATTATTGTAAAACTCAGAACACTTCCTCCAGTATCAGCATACTGACAACTTGTAAACATTCTGAACTCTGCTTGCAGCCCTGACAAAAGGAAGGAAAACTATGAACAATCAAAGCAAACTGACCATAAAAAAAACTGATCAAATTAACACATCAATGCAAATAAGCAGACAAATAAAAACATCAACCATAAGCACATCCAGAAACAATTCCAGTATTACATTTCCCAACTTCTTACATACAAGCACACACACATGCATGTGCACATACGCACATGCACACACACACCATAGTGCACACACACACACACACACACACACACACACACACACACACACACACCATAGTGCATACACACACACACACCTTTGTGCACACAAACACACACACTTATTACTGAGGGCCCATCAAAGGCACCATAAATATCCATTTTTCTTATTCAGGCATATGACCTGATTAACTGATAAAAAGAAATAATTTCTAAGTCAACCACTACATTTACAAGGAAAAGAAAAAAAATCTCTTTATTTTACATCAGCATTTTACATTAATAATAAGTTATCAATGGATTCATCTGTATTTATTGAAGACCATAAATTTTCATGTCATAAAGAAACATTATTTATTTGTGTCAAAAATGACATCAAAATAATGTCCTATTGCTTCAAAAAAATAAATAAATAAATAAAAAAAGTGAGAGCGTCTTTTCCACAAATGAAATGCAAGTACTTTCCATCAACTTACCTGTAGCCTGCTTGGTTTCTGCAAAAAGATTGCCAATCTCCAGAATGGCTTGCTCTTTGACTCAAATTTTGCTTTCATCCAATGTTTTCACTTCTTGCTTCACTGCACATGCAAACACATACACAGTATTATAAAAGTAACATGACATCGCACTGAAGCCTGTAAGCAACCTTTCAGACTAAAAAACTGGAATAAACAAGGCATCAAGGTTGTGGTTAGGTTCATTTCAGTGGAGGTGAAAAAAAAGTAGGAAAGTAAAAAATACACAAACATTTCCATGCAATGTTCAAGTCAAGCCTAAGTAAAGATTTTTACAATGGTGTACATTTTACAATCGTCTGACGTTAACAAGCAAACAATATCATCATGCTCCTATTGAGGTCTAGCACCGCTACTACCTGAGTAACTGAAGAAATACGATCCAGCTCTCTCACTCTGCTCTGCATGGCTGCATGCACAAACCTTTGGTTCTGATAAGAATTCGCAGTAAAACAGCTGCATGCCCCTACTCCTCAAGGGGCTGGCTGTTGGGCAATGATCTTCTTTACCCTCTTTATCTTGAACTTTGCTGTCTTTCCTGCTTGGTCAGTATGGTTACATTCTTTTCCATTTCATCCTAATGGCATTTTGTAAACTTCATACACTTCAGTAGTGTTTATTCTTGCATCTGTGGAAATGCAGGGACAAGCACCTGTAACTTGCAACAGTCTGAGCATTAGCTGCAAAACACTGCGTTTGAACTAAAAGTAGATATTTCTCAATCTTCTTGCATTCTAATACCATAATCAATGATAAATTATAGTTAAGTAAATGCGCTGGCGTTGTGGCTTTCCTGACTTCATTTTCCATACTTGAACAAATAAATAACATGTGACCCTCACAACAGTCACTGAGATGTTTTGTCTTGTCTTTAACCTGACTGTGTGAGTCACTGAGTGTGATGTATCACCTCAATCCTTTCGCTCTCAAATTTCCCACTGACCCAGACCGCTATCGCTCACTCAGTCTCTGTTGTGTTCGAATTCATTATAAACATTTCACTTTCAATGTTACAAAGTTATATTGCCGTAAAAGTTGTCAGCAGAGACCATATGATCTAAAACTGTGATAGCATTATTCAGAGAGATGAAGTGCAGGCTTCCACGTCAACAAGTTGCAATCCAGCAGTACAAATGACGCCATGTTCTACAAATGATGCCATGTTCTACTGTCAGTCATTGGCATATTACCACCAGGTATACTGGGCAGTTTTTTAGCTGCTTGTTCTTACTGTCAGTCATTGGCATATTACCACCAGGTATACTGGGCAGTGTTTAGCTGCTTGTTTGACAACTGGTCTGCTTCTGTATGGTGACAATCAACCACTTCATTATTGACATTGGGAAATTATGGTCGACCTGATTTTCAAAAAGCTGATAAGATCTTTGAAAGTATGTTGTACTGACATGGGCAGAAGGAAATGAAGATAAAGAAGAGTCGACAAAGACAAGAAGAGTTTGAACCTGCGTATGAAATGGCATAGAAGACACAGGCTATTATAAAATGATCCCTCAACTGACATGTGCTGTAGTGTCAAGTATGATTGAGTAGCTGGGGGTGACCCTGGTCAGCAGAGAGCACATGGCTCTCAAAAGCCACATGGTCCTTGGACCCTATTTCATATCCTACAGGCATTGCACACACTGCTGCTTCAACATCTCCTCTGCTGGAGCTGCTTTCATCCAATCCCGTTTCCACCGATACTTCACACTGGAATCAGCAAAATCCACTCCTCTGTTCAAAATCTACCATCAATTGGTCAATTTCCAGAAATGTCTGTTTTTCACTTTTTTTCTTCATGCGGACACAAACACAAAATATGGTGAAAAAATTTCCCTTCACCTGACTTATCCTAACACTTGCCACCTCCCTCCCCCTCATCCCACCTTCCCATATTTTTCTCTAATGGGGAGGGGGGGAGGGGACAGCAGAGAAAAAACTGCACACAGAGAAGTTGTGACCAACACAGCAGATAATAGAAGAAGAACTCAAATTCTGGCAGATTCTTTCCGGGGAAAGCACTTACCAGCAGATGATAATTTCAAGCAACATGCGTTTGCTACTAAGGAAAAGGCCATGTTGCATCTATTATAGAAACAGAGGACGCAAAGCAAATCAGATATGGGCAAAATAAGCCTGCAGCATGATGCTTATTGTCGGTACCCGTATAACATGCTTTTGCTAGAAATAGCCTTTGAAACTATTTGGCACTTGAAGCCTTTTCATACCATGCACTGGTACTGTGAATCCTGAAACAGGCATACATTTCTTGCATTTTGAGCTGCTGGTAGTCACACTGTTATGTCACACTTGACAATCCAAAGTGGAAAGCCCCTTTTTAAGTTATTAACATGATGAAAACTTTTGTTTCGCATTGTTCTACACCATTACCACTTAAGTACCTGTGGGGTGAAGCAGTTGGACTCTGTGATACAGTACAACACACTGAATGTTTGATATTTGGCTGTGGGTTTTTTCATCAAGCGACATTCTATAACAAAGACAGCTTTAACATAATCATTGTTCTAACAGTTTGAGCTTAACCACAGAGGGCTTTTCATCAGAAAACTATTGTTAAGTGTTCTGAGACAAAGGCTTTTGTCAAACTCTCTTCTAACACAGCTAATCCACACAACACACACACACACACACACACCACACACACCCCACAAAACACACCACACACAGGATCTGACCTACTGTCCCTCCCCTCCAGTTTTTTTTTTTTTTTAATCATCCATGTTAATAAAACCTTTTGTTCACTTATGAAAAATCAAAAGAGGTGGTAAATTCTAACAGATTCCACCCCCTTTTCCTTTCCCTTCTTTTCACTCTTCAGTGCACTTTTTCTTTCCTAACGGGAAATAGTCATCAAATGATGGTAATTTACCACAAAGTTAGACCTTGAAGGCAGAAATAGATTTTTTGCAGTCCCAAACTTTTTATCAAACAGCAGAAATCCACACTTCACCAGACCACTTTTAAGCCCTGATGGTGTAATCCAGAAGTGTGGAGGCTTGTTTCTAAAGAAGTTTGTCACCAAAGGAGGAGGAGGAGATTTGGTGAACCAGTAAACCTCAAGTTTTGGGGTCCCCTATTCAAATACTCTTCACGTAAGAAAACTTCCTCTGGAAGACATTGAGACCCAGTCAGAGCTTCCTTCCTTCAAATCAAGATTGAGATAGTTATGCCAAATTCCGTGTTTCGGTTTGTGTTCATTTATGTCACTAACATCCATGTACTGGCATAGATGCAATGGTGGTAGCATGCAGCTCTGGCGCTGGGCCTTTACTGGGGTCTCATCACTGCGATGGCTGACTTTGAGGATTGTACACTTTTTGTGTGAACTGTGCCAATCGTAACTGTCCCGGGCCGTATTCAAGAACAGACTTAACTGGAGGTTAAACCCGACTTCCGCTGGTTAACTCTCTAACCGGAGGTTAACTCCCATAAACCGTGACATTCATGGCCATCGGTTACGGCTAACTGGTGGTCTTGACCGATTTGGGTTTTTTTAACGGAGGGGGCCCTCGCCGTTAAACTGCCTAATCAGAGGTCAAATATGGCGGCTTTCGTTGTACATGCGAAATTTCCGAAGGCGTGCTTTCCAAAAAGGAACGAGTGTTTTGTGATAGAAATAATCCAATTGACTGTCTGACGACGTGGAACTGTTCATAAGTTCAGATTTCGTTGTGAGCACATTTTGAGTCTCACAAACGCAAATAACGAGGAAACTGAACACCCGAATCGAAGGTTACCCCTGTTGCCAGGTACAGCAAGTGTGCTTAGCCCTTAATTTCTATGCAACTGGCACATTTCAAGACGCAACTGACTGCTTCAAGTCACCAGCCAACTGCATTCCATACAATTCATTCAGTGACAAATAGCATTGTTCTCTTGTACCAGTCTGGATACAGTTTGACAAGTCAGGCAGCGGCAGACAGGCAAGAAGAAAAACTCTCTGACATTGCCAACTTCTCCCAAGTGTTCGATTGTGTTGATGGCACGCACATTCCAATAGCACGCCCTCCTCAGGACATCGGAATGACTATGTGAACTGCAAGAATGTCCACTCCTCAACGTGCAGGTGAAGCCGTTTCATGTATTTGTGTTGTGCAATGTCTGTGTGCCTACGTGATTGAGTCAGTCTGGAGAGGAGAGAGAGAGAGAGAGAGAGAGAAGAGGAGGAGAGAGAGAGAGAGAGAGAGAGAGAGAGTGTGTGGTGTGTGTGGTGTGTGTGGTGTGTGTGTGTGTGGTGTGTTGTGTGTGTGTGTGTGTGCCAGCTCATGTTGCTGCTGGTAAAGCAGAGACACTGCAGTTGATCAACAGATACTTCTACAGTACAGTTTCCGTTTGCCAGTTTGTTCATTTGACTTCTAGTTCTAAAGTGTTTGATTCCTGCCCTGTCAGTTAAGACACATCAGTATTATTGTCAGTATTTATTATGTATGTGTCCATGTTAGATTCTGCAATTTTTTTTTTTTTTTATGAACAAGGTGGTCAATAATGTCATGTAGTGTGCAAACAAGAAGTTATCTGTAAAATAGATAAGTTTATGTTGTCATGTACTCAAACGTAAAAAACCTGAACATTGCTTGGAGTAAACTGAGTAAACAACAGAAGACAGAGAGAATGTTTTAGAGAAAACACATGAAATACACACAAACATATTCTCAGTTGAATGTTTATAGACAAACGGTGTCAACTTTTTTCATTATATATATAATATATATATATATATATTATATATACATCAACAACAAATACAATTTTGGCACCAACATTGCAAAATAAATTAAAGAAAAAAATGCTGAAGGGAAAAAAAGGACACTTGCAATTGCATGCATGCACTACTCACTGTAATAATTGGCGTATATCTTACCTTCACAAATAGTCATGAGCAAAACAATATTGTTTTACACCAACTGTTAAATTTTGAGACATTATTAATGCCTCTTGCAAAAATACATGGCATTAGCAAGCTTCATTTCATGTTGTTGACTTTCAAGTAGCTACCCTCATGGGACCCACCATTTAACTTGTCTTGAATTATAGCAGCGTTTTGACCACACAAAAATTGAAACAAAACCAAGAACAAATTTTCACACACAACACACACACACACAGAATACATGTGCACACAAGTAAGTGGGCTCCTCCCCTCAGCACAATCACACATATATACACAGAGAAAGTTTTACCTTTTCAGTCAATATTAGACACAGAGAGGTAATCTAGAAACAGCTTCAATTCTATTGCAGGCATGGAGAGGAAGAAAGGGAATGAAAACTAATCACTTTCTGTGGAGGTGGTTGGCTCTTCAGTTCCAAGATTTTTTGTTAACCATAATCTTGCCACCTTGGCTAGAGCAGTAAATGCCTTGTTTGTGGTGGTACCTGGGATAATAGCCGAGGTGAAGTAAGACAATTGGGCTGTGTAACACCTATACACTGTGCAACAGAAGTCGCTGATTTTGACATTTTTCAATGAAAAAAAAATCAGATTCTGCCTTCCTTGACCTCTTGGATAAAATTTTAAAATACAGTGAATTTGCGCAGTTTAACTAGATCTACCTCGTCAATCACACGTTGTCTGCAAGGAATGACAAAGCCACTTCACACTCTCAACAAAAGAGAAACTTGATATGTCTATTACTAAAAGCTCGTTCGATCATGATCTCTTAACAACAACTTGATTAATGGTCTCAGTTACAGTCATTACCGATTTTTGTGAGAATTTCTGAAGCATGCACTGTGTTCGTTTTTCTCAAATCAAACTGCTTGCTGCAACAGAACGTCCGTAGCAGCCATGTTGTTGATCATCGTTCTCGGGAAGTCTCGCAAAAAATTTGCGATAAGCCTATGACCTCTTCAATACTAACGATATCCGGAACCAAAGGAAACAGATTGGTAAGCTAGGCCTACCGACGAAGAAGAGGGGACCTGATTCAGATGTACAAACTTATTAAGGGAAAGGACAATGTTGATATAAATGAATTAGTGACCTTTAATAAAGGAAACAGAACACGTGGACACACCTTAAAGTGAAAAAATTAAATGGAATAAAAGATTGCAGAAAGTATCATTTCTCTGGAAGAGTCTTTCAAGACTGGAATAGGCTTAGCGATAATATAGTCCTGAGTACCAGACTGGATGATTTCAAAGACAAAATAGACAAAAAATCTTCAAGCCCACATTGGTGCCCAAAATAGTCCACATTTGCCAACAACTGGAAGCAAGTGAGGGAGCCCATAATAAGCCGCGAGGCTTAGGGCCCATACCTGATATTTTCGTTTCGTTTCTTGCACCATCACTACAGGAGTGATGGTGCAAGAAACGAAACGAAAATATGGCCGCGAGTGAGGAACATTAAAATTTTTTTTTATTTTATAACAGGCAACAATTATTGTTTAGTTCCCCCACCCCTCCCATCCCTTTCCTCGCTCCCGTAACGAAGTATTCATAGAAACCTTCTTTCACTGCATAATTTTTGCTTTGGACATGTTAAAAAAAGAACAAAAAATGAATAACTCCATAAACTGTTGCAGGGAATTTCAATGTACACGCATGTCTCCATTTATGTAGTAGTAGTAGTAGTAGTAGTAGTAATAGGGACTGGCTTCATTAGCCTAGACCTCGCGGTCTATCATGTGTCCCCTCTAAATTTCTTCACTTTTTGGGTCATATGGCATGCTACAATTAATATCTTCATTGCAATCCATCATAGTCATGAAACAATTCTCTAAATTTTGAATCATTATCTAGAAAATTCTTGAAAGTATTAATATCAGGTGCAAATTTAATGGTAGTAGGTATTTCATTCCAGTGGTTAGCAACTCTATAGAAAATGAAAATTTTACGTTGATTAGTGTTACAGTGCTTTATAAAAATCTTTCTTCAGAGTTTCTAGTACTCGAAGTTTGTGCAGCAGAAAAGAATGTCTCAATGTCAATATCATCATAGCCATTAAAGATCTTATAAACTTGAATTAGGTCACCTCTGATCCTTCTTCCCCTCAGCGAGTGCAGATTCAATATTTCAATCTTTCATTATATGATAAGTTTTTGCAATTGCTTCAGCAATTTGGTAGCTCGTCTTTGAACCTTTTCTAACATTATTGATTGACGCTTTAAAAAAAAGGGCTCCAAATCACATTAGCATACTCCAAATGTGGCCTGACAAAAGCTTTGTATAATTTCAAAAAAGTATCTTTATCTAAATAAGTAAAACTCCTTTTTATGATACCTAACATCTGGTTAGCTTTATTTACCACTCTCTGTAAGTGAGGGTCAAATGACAACCTGCTATCGAAGGTAACACCCAAGTCTTTTTCTTCAGTAAGAGCCTCTACTTGGTGATAAACATCATTCTCCATCATTTTTAATTCATTATTTTGATTATTATTCATGACGTGCAATACACCACACTTGGTCATGTTGAAATACAGATTCCACGACTCAGACCACTCTTGCAGTTTGTGGATATCGTTTTGAATACAAGTACTCTTTGATGTACAATTGTAAATCTTAGTATCATCTGCGAATATTTTACATGGACTGACAAGGTTATCTGGTAGATCATTTATAAAAATAGTGAAAAGAACCGGTCCCAGTATACTTCCTTGAGGGATACCACTAAGTACATTACATTTCTTGATTTGGCTGCCCTACTCTGACTTGTTGAGTTCTATCACTCAGAAAGTTTTTGATCCATTTTAATAAGTGCCACCAATACCGTATGCTGCTAGCTTTATAAGGAGTCTCTTATGCGGAACCGTATCAAAAGCTTTTCTAAAATCCATGTATATGATATCAATTCCTTGTCTGCCATCTAGCATTGTTGTTATATCCTCCATAACCTCTAACAGCTGTGTGACACATGATCGTTTTTTTCGAAAACCATGCTGACATTTAGAATATAAATTATTATCTGTAAAATAGGAGACCTTTGAGTCTCTGACAATACTTTCAAAAACCTTGCAAAAGGGAACAAGTAAGATTTAAAGGGTTTGTAGTTGCCGGTTCACATTTTGGGACCTTTCTTAAAAATTCGTGCCCACCTCTGTGCCCAGGTGCCCCGTACCCTCACTTAAAAGGCATGTGACGCTCCATCCCCAATAAATTTATGATATGAATCTTTCCCCCCCCGTGCCACAATTAAGGAAGAAATTCATATGGTTTGGACTATTTTTGGGGGTTTCCCCCCCAAAATAATTGTGATAGGGCCCTCATTAAAGGGAACAAATGTGGCTTGGGTAAAGGGAAACCACTGAGTGTAGTTTAAAAAAGGGGCGGGTTAAGGGAAGGGGGCGGTAAAGTGTTTTGAAAAATGAGTAGCACTCACTAGGAAAAGGGGGGGGAAAAAAGAGTCATTTTTAAACCCGCAAAAGGGCCCAGGGGACTCAAAACCTTGTCGGACGGTGGTCCCGTTGTGACCAGTCATTACCAGGTGGGGGAATATATTTGGGGAAAAGCACAGGGGGAAAATTTAAAAGAAGAGAAAAAGATTCATATTTAAATTGAAAAGCGGTTTTATTTACACGAACCTTATTCGTTTTAAACCCTTTCACCCTTTACCCTTCGCCCTTCCCCTTTTTCCCATTTTTTCCCCCCCCCCCCGTGAGGTGGTTAAAGATGGCCATGGGGGGGGAACCAACCGGTATTTCCCAGCCCCAGCCAGAAAAAAAGTCCGGGGAAAAGGATTTTAAAGCTGTCTTTTCGCAAGAGACAAAGAATTTCGGGGAAGAGAAGTCGAGACCGTATCTCCAAAAAGAAAATTTCGGGGGGGGCAGTAATTGTCCAGAGGGGAGAGGGGGGAATTGGGGGAAAGGGGGAAAAAATTTTTTTACTTAGCAGGGGGGGTTTCCTCAGGGGATACGGGGTTATGTTTTTCTCCTGGCCCCGGGGTTTTTTTGGATAAGGAAATTGGAAGGCCACGGCTTTATAAAAACGGAACTAATTTTTTTTATCTCTCATGTGAGGGAATACATTTAAGACTGGGGTTTTTTTCTCTCGGGAAAAAAAGGGAATTACCTTGGGAAATTGTTTTTGCCTCCCGAGTGGGGAAAGGATACATGTGTGCAATTTATTTGTCCTTCATTGGAAGAGATACAAGGTAAAATCTTTTACAAGGGGAGAGGGGATTTTTAAAATTTTTTTTTCCCCGAAGGAGAGGGGGAGAAAAAAACTTTTCGGAAAGTGCGCCTTTTGGTTTTTTTGGGAAAGTTTGCGTGGGGAAAGGGGAATAAATGCTGTCATAAATTTCGGGTATGCAAGGGGGACAGTGTGCCCTGGTGCCCCCGACCCCAGTTTCCCCGGGACTGGGGTTTTTTTCCCCCGGGGAAGGGGAAAAAAAAAAAAAAGAAAAAAAAAAAAAGGTTTTCCCTTTTTTGTCCCCCAAAGGGTTTGGGGAAGAAAAAAAAAAAAGGATTTCTTTTTGTGCCCTAAAGGGGGTTTAGGAGGAAAAAAAAAAATTAGTTGATTATTGATTGTGTATAATATTTGCTTTTTTTGTTTGTTTTTGCTTTTTTCCTTATGTGTTTTGGGGGGTTGACATTTCTTTTTGGTTCCAAACCCTTTAAAGGGGTTTTTTTTTGGGGGTTTGGTTTTCCCTTTTTTGCCCCTTCCCCCCCTCACCCCCGATACCTAAACCCTCCTCTTGCTCGAACCTGGCAGCAAGGGGGCGGGCGTTAAAGGATCTTTTTCCCCCCTTTCCCCTAGGGATTAGAATTTTTGCCCCCTTTTCCCCGGGACGATAGCCCCAACCTTCCTGCGTTTAGCGGGGGGACATGGCTTTTTGGGGATCCATAGCCTTTCCCTTCTCAAAAATTTTTCAAATTTTCTTTCGCTTTCCCTTTTGTTTCGGGTTGATTTTTCCCCTTGCCCCTCAAGTGGGGGATAAAACTTCTCCTCCTCACGCTAATATGAAGGGGGTGGAGTTGATTCCCGGGCTCGAAAAAATTTAAAAAAATTTTTACTTTTGACTTTTTTTTTTGGGGTTGGTGCGAATTTTCTTTGATTTTGGGGTAAATGTCATTTATTGTTTGTTTTTAAGAAATTTTGTATTATTACTGTAGTTGGTGTTTATTTTTGCAGTGATTTTTTTCCCCCCCGCCCTCCAGTTTCAGGGGAGACAGGGGCCCACTGGGGTGCTGTCGTGGGCTTCTTTTTTTTTCCCTGATTTCTGCTCACTTTTTCCGGTCCTGTTTCCTTTCTTTTCCCCTTTTTCACCCCTTTTAAAAAATCTCTTAAAACCCTTCTCCCAATACTCCAAACTTTTTTTTCTTTTAAACTTTTTCCATTTTTTGGGTTAGGATTTCCGCTATTTTGTGTCTTTTCCCCTTTTTTTAATTTGTTTGTGTTTCCCATTTTTTTTTGTAAATTTAAATTTTTTTTTATAAGGGGGTTAAAATTTGTTTTGTAAATTCGTTTGAAATTTAAAGTAAGAAAGAAAGCCCGAAAACAAGAACTTTTTGAAAACTAAAACTTTATAAAAATTTATTTTAAAAAAACCTTTATTGTTTTTTATTCTTTTTTTGGGGAAAAAACAGTTTTGTATTAAATTTCTTTTTGTTTTGTAAATTCCAAATTGAAAACCCATTTTCCCAAATTTTTTTTGGAAAAATACATTCCTTTTTTTTCATACTACCCTGTTTTAAAAGCGGTTTTTTGTTTACCCCAAAATTTTGAATTCGGGTTTTTTGTTTACTATAATTACGGGTTTTGTTTTTAAATAAAAACATCTTATATCCCCTTTATTTTTTTAAAATTTTTAAATTTGTTTGGTTTTTATTTTCTACGATTCATTATGGATGTTTTTGTTTAAAAATATTTTAAAAAAGGGGAACGTTGGGTTTTTGAGGGAGAAAAACTTCCCAACTATGGGCAACAATGAACAGATGGGGGCAAAAAAGGCTAAGAAGAGAGAAGAAAATAACTACAGGGGAACTAAAAAAATTTGACTACGGGGGAAGCGAACTGAAAAAAATTAATTTCAGAGGGAATGAAGAAAATAGACTACAGGGGGGAATTTAAGTTAAAAAAAAAAATTTTGGACTGACGGGAAATTAGAAGAATACAGGCTTCGGGAAAACCCTCCACCATTTGGCCCCCCGCACCAGCCTAAACCAAAAAGGGGCCCATATTTTAAAAATTGCCACCTTTTGGGGAAAAAAGGGATGACATTGATGTTTTCTTTTCCGTTTTAAAGTCACGCAACGTCTTGGGTTTGGCCCAAAGGAAAAGGGGCTTTGGTATATTGCTCGTTTTTTTTAAGGGGGTAGGGGTTTGCACTGAAACCACTCACTTGCAGCGAAACAAATTTAATTGGGATCGTTGAAAGAAGAACTCCTCAAAAAATTTTTAAATGTTCTGCTGATCTTTTTCACAAAACGTTTCCGTTCCCTGGCGCCCTGAAAAAGGAAAAATTTTTTCCATCTTTTTCTGACCCAAAATGAGTCTTGTTTGGATCGATGGTTCGATTTGTTTTTAAAAAGCCCCAAAATTTTTTAAAATATCGGCCCTTTTTAAGAACAACTTTTCCCAGGGGCTTTGAGAAAAAGATTGGCCATTTTCCCTTTTAAAAAAAGGGAAATTTTTGAAAAGGGGAGGAAATGGGGCAGATGGTGTTCATATTGTATCGCTAAACCCCCAAAGGGGGGCCCGGGCCCTGGGAAAGGAGTTTTTTCCCATTTTTGAGTCTCGGGTAAATGTACTATCCTTCCCATCAGGACGGGAAAGTTACGGGAAAGGAAACTGGGTCTTTTTTGAGTCCCTAAGGGATTTTACCTACCCTGGGAAAGGGACAGGGATTTTTTTCCGGGGTTCGAGTGACTTTCGCCCAATACCGTACTCACCCCCGGGAAAGCCCCCAACCCCCCAAAAAACGTTCCGGGGTCGGGGGAAAACGACCACCCCGTAATTTTTGGGGCCATTCGGGGACAAACAGAAGTTCAAAAAAAATCAGTGGGGGCTCCGATCAAAACAATGCAAATGTTTTTTTTTGTGATGGCAATTTTTCCCATTTGGGGAAAAATTCCCCTTTAAAACCAAATGATTAAAAACCCCTTTTGCCCACTGATTGTAAGAAAGGCCCCTTTTTTTTGGCCCCCAATAAATCGTTGAGGGACTGGTTTAAAGAAAACGGAGCTATCAAGGGTTTTTGCGGCTTTTTTTTTGCAAAGGCCCACGGGGTGCACTACTCGGGTTTTAGGGAAAATTCCTTTCTTTTTTTAAAAGGCCCATATCTCAACACTGCCCAAAAGTGAAGGTCTTTTGGGGGAAATTTTTGGGAAACGTTTCCGGGCAAAAATTTTCATCGATACACCGAAATACCCCGGTTTTTTTTCCGCCTGTGTTTTTGAAACCCGGGTCTGGATTGACCCTTGGGGGCAATTTCCCAAGGTTCGCAACGTACAGGGGGGTGCGGGAGGATCGTTTTTCCCTTTGGTCTTGGGGTTTTATAATAAAAACGTCATAGAGCGGGGAAAGGGCTAAAAAGCCGTTTTAAAACCCTAAAAACCGGGTTTTAACTCCAGTTCCCCCAGATGTTTTTAAAAAAAATGGGGAAAAGACAGACGCTAAAGGGAACAAATACTTTCTGCTCCCCAAAACGGAACTGTCATTAAATACAAACGGAAAAACCCAAAACGTAATACGGGACTCTGACATTCTTACGGGGTGTGTCCCGGGAAACGGGAAAACAGACAATTTTGGGGTTCCAAAACCACTTAGAGAAACAGTGCTGCACAGGGTCATATCATTGTTCGGGGTCATGGGGAATAAAAAGGAACTTTAAAGAATTTCTTGATTCTTTTTTTGGGCCAGGTGTCACAAAGGAAGTTACGAAATTTTTGCCCCCTCATTCCCCGGCCAAAAGACATCTCAGAAAGGTCGCGCCCCATGTGCACCTTTGCAAAAAACCCTCTCTTTTCCGTTCCATTTCGGAAGGTACTTTTGGATCTTGGGTTTGGACCGCTAACCCCTGTCTTTTCGGGGTATCGCTATATCCCTTTACTTTGGGGGATTCAGCCCAAAAAGGTATCCAGAAGCCCATTCCACTGAAATAATTGATACAGTATCTTCGCTGAAGCTTTACTTGCGATTTTTTTCCGAGTGGGTCTTCCAGCAAATTCCTCGGAAATTTTGGAACGCAATTCATTTCCCCATCTCATAGAGAAATTTTTCAGAAATGTTGTCAATCTCTTCCATTTCAACCAAAAGCCAATTTATCCCCCAAACGAATGGCATGGGTTTAACTTTTAAGGGAAAGTTAAAGTCCATTGAGAAAGGTTTAAGGGAAAGCCCCCGGAAAGGGTTTGTTTTGTACCGGCTTTGCTTTTTTGCATACAGGGAAAAAAGCCGAACGAAAAACCTGGGATTCTCACCATTTTTAATTCTTTTTTGGGCACTCCCAAGGGGGCCCTTTTGGGTTATTATGACACAATGGGCGGAAAAACGGGGCATACCCGAAGTAAAACTGTTTACCAATACGTTTATGGGAATGCATAAATTTTTGTTTGAAGGGTGCATGTACTTTCAACTCATTGGGTAGAAAAAAAAAATGTGAAAAAGGGCTTTGCAACAGAAAAACAAAGGAAAGTTCCTTCAGGGAAGGGGAAAAAAAGTTTTTTGGGGCTTTCTAAAATGATGAAAATAACAACTTCGTGTTTTGGGAAGGGCCTTTTTAGGGGGTCGAAAAAAAATTTTTGGGATAAATTTAAGATCAAAAGGGAAACACTGAGAAAGGGATTTCTTTTGAACAAAGTTTTAAGAAGTATGTTTTAACGTAAAAAATGTTAGTCAACCAATTGTTGAGTGGATTTTCATGTGTAAAATGAGTCAACATGACAGCATTTTTTCATTTATGAATTTGGGACCCCTTTTAACGTACAGGGACGATCAAAGGGTTTTGAAAAAAAGCAATTAGGTTGTTAAAAATTTTACCAGTGCAGATTTGTTTTACCCCCCCCTATTCCCGTCTATCAAAGGGGAAACCCATGAGGGGTTGGGGTTTTGTCAAATGATTTTTCACAAATCAAACCCGAAACCCGCTCCCAAAAAAAATTTTGAAAAACTTTAGGATTTTGACGGTTTCCCCGGTTTCAGTAATGGTATTGAACCCCATGTATTCAGTTAACTTCTGAAATTCCGGGGCGAACCAGCCCTACCCCCCCCCCATTTTTTCAAAAAAAAAAAAAGGGGTTTTAAGAGAAATTTAAAGGGAATGCTGGATTTAAAGGTGATAGAACCTTCTACATCCCGTACAAATCACCAGTGGGGTTTTTGGTGGGTAAACCTTTTATTGGGTCATCGTTTTTTTGCAACGATTAAGAACGTAAAAAAATCACGGGGGGGGGATGCCCCAGCCTTTTCCCAGACTTTAAGAACTTTCCCGTTTTTAGCCTCAGAAAGGGAAAAAATTTTGTGAAATAATTGACTAAAAGGGAAATTTTAATTTTCTGTTAACCATCTGGAAAACAAATGTCATGGCAAAATTTGGTTTTTCACGTGGCGTGGGAAAATTCATGGGAAAAAATTTAACGGGCTTTAAGGGGAAAAACTATTCCTGTTTTTTTTTTCTTTCTTAATGATTAAAGGTTTATCACTTTTTACGGTGCATTGTATTTCTACTGCGTTTTTTTTTTAAACAAGTGGTATTTTTTGCAATTTTTTTTTTTGAAGTGACTATATGTTTTTTGCAAACAAAAAATACTTGAGTTGATGGAATTTAAAAAAATTTTTTCTTGGTAAACAAAGGGAAAAAAAAAAGTAAATTTTTTATGTCTAATTTGCTTGGAAGATAATCTATTTATTGTGAAAGAGCAAAAACTCTTTAGAAAATTTTTTATACCCTTTTTGGTTTTGCAATGAGACAAACCAATTGTTTTCATTTTTCACTGTCAAAAATTGGGGAAAACAGGGGGACTTTTCAATGGCTATAACAACTGTGGAAAAAAAACTTTGTTTAAAAATATGTTTTTTTTTTGGGTTTCAGTCTATTTAGAAACATTTTTCACTTGGGAAAAATTCTCAAATTTTTATGAGGGTTTTTTAAACATAAAGATTTAGACAAAAACAAGGGAAAAATTTCTTCACATCTTTTAAAGTTTGAACACAATTTTTTGCTTTGAATTGTTGATATCCTAAATTTTTTTTCCATGTTAAATTTTTGAAATGTTTCTTTTGGAATAAAAATATCAATTAAAGAATTTTTTTTTTTTTAAAAAAAAATTTAAAAATTTTAAATATGTATTTTGGGGGATCTTTGGGGTTTTAATTTTTATACGTTGAATTATTAATTTTTGGGAACTGTGGAAAGGTTACACATTTTTTAGATTTAGGCTGAAGATGTGTTTTTTAAGGGTTTTATATCCTTTAAAAAATTTTCTGGAGAAAATTTTTTTAAACCCAGGATGGGGGGGGGTCATTGACGTACCTCACCCCAAGGCAGTGACCGGGTCCTTTACAAAGAATTTTGGGATTTGAAAACATTCCCGGGGCCAAAAATTTTAAAAGGGAAAAATTTTTATTTGGGTTGACTTTTGTGTAGCGGGCGTCCCCAAAAAAATTGTATATGACCCTTCAGGAACAAAAGTGGTCATTGGGGGAAAGTGACCCCGGGGTGTAGTTTAACAAGGGCTGGTTTAAAGGGAAAGGGGCTGGCAGTGTTTTGAAACCTGAGGGATGCACTCACTTGGAGAAAGGGGGGGAAAAAGTCATTTAACCCCGCAATGGGCCCAGGGGGACTCGAACCTTTTCAGGGACGGTGGGCCTCGTTGCGGGCCCGCAAAAACCAAAGGGGAGCGTAGATATTGGGGAAAAACTACAGGGGGGAAAAATTTTAAAAAAGAAAAGGGAAAAATTCATATGTTTGGGAATTAGGGAAGCAGGTTAAATTAAAACGAACCCTTTTTCGTTTTTTCCGCCCTTCCCCTTTAAAACCCCTTTGGGCCCTTTTAAACCCCTTTTTCTTTCACCCCCTTAGGTTTGGTTTAAGATGGGCCCTGGGTGGGGAACCCCGGTAGTTTACCCCAGCCAGTTCCAACCCCGGGGGAGGAGTTTAAGTCGTTTATTTTTGCAAGAGACAGAAAAGTGCGGAAGAGAAGTCAGACTCCCTAAACCCAGGACAAAAAAAATTCCCAGGGGGGGGGTTTTTTTTTCTCAGAGGGGGAGAAAGGGAATTTTAAAAAAGGGGAAGCTTTTACCTTTAAGGGGAAGGGCGGGGGCCTCATGATTACGGGGTTATGTATTCTCCTGGTCCGGGATTTTTTGGATCCGGGAATGTGAAGGCCCCGGGCTTATAGAAGCGGAAAAGATTATTTTATCTCTCAGTGGAGGGGGAATACATGTTGAAGATGGTTTTTTTTTCCAGTGTAAAGAGAGATAAGGGGAAAGAGATTTTGCCCCCCGACGTGGGGAAAAAAATGTGTGCAATTTATTTGCTTCTGGGAAGAGTAAAAGGGGAAAAAAAATTTTGTTTAAAAATGGATAGTGATTTAGAAATTTTTTCCCCGAAGGAAGGGGGAAAAAAAAACATTCGGTAGTGCCCCTTTTGGTTTTTGAAAGATTGGGGGGGATGGAGAAATGTGTCATGTCGGGTATGAAAGAGGACGTGTACACTCCCCGTTTTCAGTCTTCGGAAATACACCATTTAAGTGTTTTTTAAAAAAATAAACACGTGGAACAGATAGTTCCTCAAAACCCTTTTTTAGTACCTTGGTGGCAAAAAATAGACCGGGCCCTTTTTTGGGTTTAAAGTTGTTTTAATTTTTCTCACAGCTTTGGGAGTTTACTCGAATTTTTGTTAAACTTACCCTTTTGAATAACATCCTTCTTAAATCCGGAAGTCGCATAAATTTTTTTGGGTAAATACATTGAAAAAAATGTTTTAACTTTGAGCTTACCCATGGTCATCCCCCGAAATGTACCACAGGTTCTTTAATGCACTTATACCTTACTTTTTTCATTTGTGTTGCAATCCCTCCAAAATTTTTGGTTTTATTTTCCCTTCATTGGCGATCTGTTCTCATAATTCTTTTTATTTTTTTAAAAACAACTTTTTTAATTTTTTTTTTTTCCTTTTTTTTTCAGATAAGCATAAAACCGATTTATGGTAAGGGTTTTTTGAAAGTTTATATTTCTTTTTTTATACATCTGACGCTGTTAAATTTATCCATAAGGTTGTACTTTTTTAGTACCCTAAATTTAACTTTAGGGGTACATTTCTCCATACCCTTTTGCAGAAAATTTTTTTGTAGTTCAACTTCTTGCTATTTATTTTTGACATACGACCAAACAGAATTTACAATCTTTTTTAAAATTACAATAACCCCCTTGCAAGTTTTAAAAATACTTAAAATGTTTTTTTTATTTTTTTAGAAAACCCATTTTTTTTTTTGCTGTTCCTTTTTTTAGCTTGTTTCTGTTTTCTGACTCGAAAATATCCAGAAACTGGCCTTATTTTTAAAAAGGGGGTTTGGGATTTTTTGTTTAACAACAGAGGGGTTTTGGTTTCATAAGCCCGTCCACAAAATTTTACGTGAAAACCAAAACCCAAAATCTGCTGTCGCCAAAGGTTTTTTTGAGAGAAAGAGGGATGCATTCTTCGCAAACCGTCATGCATTACCCCTTGGAAGCCCTTTGTATCTCGGGGGGGGAAAAAAAAATTTAAAACACTGGAGTTAACCCCTATAATCATCGCTTTAAAAATTTTTGTTGATTCCCTCAAAAAGATTTAAAGTTGTTTTATGTGTAGTTTAATCAGTTCTTACTGCATGAAAATTTAAAAATTAAAAATTCATCGAGATGATCCTGAATAGCAATTTGTGCCCAATTTTCTCATCCGAGACACGAAATAACGTTTCTTTGGGTTTCCCTCCCATGTTGGGTTTCTCTAAAGAAAAGGTTGTTTATAGAGAGGAGGAGCAAAAAGATCATCGTTGCCTTTTTTTAACTTCTTTAAGTCGTGCAAGAGTACTGTATTTTGGTAGAAAAAGACAAATTTTTTTTTGTTTTCTTTGTAAAAGAGAAACTAGGTGTTTTGGGTTTTCACACGAAATGAATATTCATGAAAAGTTAGTTAAGTAAGTACGATCAAAACATTTATCGTGGACGCCAGATAAGTTCCTTGATCTGTAGATGGAAACCGGATTGTTTTAAAAGAAAGTATGTAAAAAATATACATTGTATGTGTGGTCATAGCATATCAACTAATCACATTCATTTGTGTAACTTACTGAAAACATTCATTCCAAATACGTCTGTACAGCCTATTCAGAATGTTTTCCTGTTAGCGAGCGAAATATTTTTCTTTTTCCACTTAGTTAAAAATCCAATTGGCAAATACTTATAATAGATAACAGTCAGTGGTGAGATGAGACGGAAGTGTTATATGTTCGTTTGTTTGTTTTTTCTCTTTGATTAAGTGGATTTTCTATTTTTGTGTTATAGCTGTAGTTAATTCTTTTGATTCGTTGTGTTAACCTTTGTTCCCCGCCCCAATTTAATTTCGACTAATATCATGTAATGTGAAAGACGTAAAACAAAACAACTACAACTACCACTTGGACGCAACACAAATCTACAATGTTGATGAAACGAGTATTTCAACCATTCCAAAGGCCCAGGAGCGAGTTGTTTCACTGGAAGGAAAACATCCAGTGGGAGTCCTGACGAGTGGTGAAAAAGGAACCAACACCACTGTGGTGTGCTGCCTCAGCCTCAGGCACCTACGTTCCGCCCATGGTCCTCTTTAAGCGGAAGAGGATGGTGCATAGTCTGATGGATGGAGCCCCACCAGGATC
>CM031617.1:67774520-67790438 GCA_018398815.1 Conus ventricosus | reverse complement strand
CGTTGCAACTGCTACTCCACACACTCGCGGCGAAACAAAATTTAACTTGGATCAGTTGAAAGAAGAACTCAAGAAATTTCAATGTTTTGCTGATCGTTTTCGCGAACGTTTCCGTTCTGTCGCCCTGACAAAGGAGAATCGTTTCCGTCGTTTCTAATTCGTATGAGTCATTGTTTAGATCGATGGATCGATTTATCAAAAACGAACAAAACTTTTCAATCACTGCGAGATCTCCTTCTTAGAGAACAACTTTTCCAGAGCGTGAGCAAAGATCTGGCCACTTTCCTTAAAGAAAGGCAATTTGAAAGCGTTGAGGAAATGTGTCAGATGGCTGATCAGTATTGTATCGCTCACCCAGATAAGGGCGTGGCTAGGAAAGGAGAATTTTCCATCTTTGAGTCTCATGCGTCATGTACTATCCCATCGGGACAGGGAAGTTACAGGAAAGGAAATCGTGGGTCATTTCTGAGTCCTCAAGGATATACTTATCCTAGGAACGGACAGGGATCTTTCTGCGGTTCGAGTGACTTTCGTCAGTACCAGTACTCACCGCCGGGAAAACCCGTTGCTCCTCAGCAAACGTTCCGAGGTCGTGGACAACGACCACCGCTAGACCTTTTGGGCCAGTTCGTGGACAGAACCGAAGTTCACAAAATCAGTCAGCTGCCGATCAGACAATGCGATGTTTCTTTTGTGATGGCAAGTTCCATTTGAAAAAGAATTGCCCTTTCAAACCAAATGATTCAAAATCCGCATTAGTCTCCACTGATTGTGAAGAAGGCCTTGTTTTGGCACCGCATCAATCGGTTGATGGACTGTGTCACGACCGACCCCTGGAGGCCTGCCCTGACAGGATCGGTCTAGATGGGAGTGAAGGGAGTGACTGACCTCACACGCCCCGCAAGAGACCACACAAGAAAGATTACAATGCAACACCCCATTTATTTACACCAACACACACATAGTCACGAATAAGCATTCCAACACACACAACATGCACAATCACAATCAAGCATTTCAACACACACGACATACACACAATTAAGCATTTCAACACACACGACATACCCATAGTCACAAACAAGCATTTCAACGCCCACAACATAACCATAATCATAAATAAGCATTTCTAGCACACATTCCTTTCCGTGCTTCATGTGGTTCCCCACAACCCTGCCTCTCCAAAGTCCACTGGGAGCACCGTGTCGCATCAGGTGCCCCAAACCGGGTCGGTTCTTGAACGAAGTGTCTTTCAATGCCGACAACATTGACACACACACACACACCCAAATTGCACGCCACAGAGCTAACCACACTGGTCACTTGGGCTGTATGAAGTCCGAGGACAGTGGAGAACGCATCCCGTGGGACGAGGCGTTGTCGCTGAAGGTCCGGACAGGGTTAGGACCCTCCAGCAAAGTCCACGTGCTCCTCAACCAGTGCGCGGCCCCAACAGCGCAAGCTTCGGGTGAATCCCCCGGGAGGAGAGGAAACGGAAGGAACTGGAAGGAAAGAAGGGTACTGGAACCCCGCAGTCAGTACGGTCTGACATATGCTGTTAAATCCTAACAGCCACTCGCATGATGGGCGAGGGGAGGTTTGCTGAATACATTAATAGCACCAGCTCAACACAGACCTGAGCATAACACAGTAAACAAACCAACTGAGGAATGTTCGCTAAAGGTTTCCTCACACGAAGCAGGTGAGAGATTACATTCACAGGCTAAACAAACGAATAGCAAATTGTATCTTTATCCTTCCCTCCTCACGTTCAACATTTTCCTTTCTTAGGAACTGAACTAATTTCAGCAACCATTGCTTTATAACTGCCACCACATTTGCAAATAATAATTCAATGGCACAATTATCACCACATTTTATAGCAACATTTCAAACGACACAATTCTCCAACCACGCATCCAAACGACTAATCATGCGTACGCACGCTCGCAAACATAAAACTCGTTCCCCTTGCACACACAAACAGACGGTGGCCGAAGAATAAGAGACCGGTGATTGTGACAGGGGCGGACGAGCGAGACCAAGCAAGTTCCAACCCTAAATCACCAGGTTCTCCTCCATCCCCACCGACTACCCCATCACCAGATGCATTGAAAGGAGAAAGAATTTTGGATATAATTAGAATGGCAGGTTAAAGATTGAATTAACAGGAAAAACGGTCTCAAACAATATTTCTTTTATAATTTTGAAAACAAAAAGGAAATTGCGCAAAAGAGAAGAATTAGCCGGCTAGCAACAAAAACAAACAAACAAACCACGAAACTGATGCTTACCAGCTACCCGTGGGTGACCCAAGAGTGGCGGGTCAAGCGACTCTCTGCCCTCTGTCCAGTCGAGAGGACCAGCAGAGCAGATGCGGAAAAGAGATGACGTCCCTCCCCTACAGGCCGACTGTAGGAATGAAGGTACCGACCGTACCTTCGACGAAGTGGTTGAGAACCAGAACCGGAGCAGGCGCTCCCAGGGACATCTTCCGCTTGAGTGAAGAGAAAACCTGCCTAACCGATGGCAGCCAACATGCCACCCTACGTCACAGTGAGAACACCTCAAGCCTAAGAGGAATGTTGCACGTGCGGCAGGTAAAAAGACAGGTGAGAGGCCGATAGAGACAGCCAGTACAAGAGAAAAGTGCCAGCCACCCTGAACCTGCAGGATGAATTGCACGGGCAGTGAAATTAAGAGAGAGAGAGAGAGAGAGAAGTAAACCTAACCTGAGCTGAGCCACATTAAGGTGCAATCACACCACAAGCCACATTAAGGGACGGATACACGACAACAACAACGACAATAAATAAATGAATAATTCCACCACCCTAGATGGGTCAATCGTCATAGGCCTCGTGACAAACTCGTGACAGACTGGTGTTAGAAAACGGAGCCATCAACGGATTGCAGGCTTCGGTTTTGCGAGACACTGGGTGCACCACCGCTGGTGTAAGAAAATCTTTCGTGCTTCAAAACCAGTATCTCAACACTGTCCAAAAGTGTAGGTCGTTTGGAGGCAAGATTGAAACGTTTCCGCTGGCGAAAATTTCGGTCGATACACCGTACTACTCCGGATTTCTTACCGCCTGTGTTATCGATGACCCAGTCTGCGACTTGATCTTGGGCAATTTGCCAGGTGTCGCTACAGTACATGGTGGTGCTGGAGGATCGTTCATTCCTTGTCTTGTGAGTACCAGATCAGACATCATAGAGCAGGGAAAAGCTAAAAAGCTGCTAAAAGTCTCAAAACTGGATGAACTCCAGATTACCCCAGATGATCTAAAAGAAATGCAGGGAAAAGACGAGACGCTGACGACAATACTTTCTGCTGCTAAACAGACTATCACTGACATACCAACGGACAAACCAACGTACATACTGGACTCTGACATTCTCTACAGGTGTGTACCTGGACAGGACAACAAACAAGTTGTCGTTCCAAAGCCACTTAGAGAGACAGTACTACACACGGCTCATGATGCATTGTTCGCTGGTCACTGCGGAATCAAAAGAACATTAAAGAGAGTTCTTGATTCTTTTTATTTGGCCAGGTGTCACAAAGGAAGTTACAGAATACTGCCGCTCATGTGACATCTGCCAAAAGACATCTCAGAAAGGTCGTGTCCCATGTGCACCTTCGCACAAAATGCCTCTCATTTCCGTCCCATTTCGGAAGGTGGCTATTGATCTTGTTGGGCCTTTACCGCTGTCTTCTTCCGGATATCGCTATATCTTAACTTTGGTGGATACAGCGACAAGGTATCCAGAAGCGATTCCACTGAAGAAAATTGATACAGTGTCTGTCGCTGAAGCCCTACTTGCGATTTTTTCCAGAGTGGGTCTTCCAGACGAAATTCTCTCGGATTGTGGAACGCATTCATTTCCGATCTCATGAGAGAAATTTACAGACTGTTGTCAATCTCTTCCATTTCAACAACGCCATATCATCCCCAATCGAATGGCATGGTTGAACGTTTCAATGGAACGTTAAAGTCCATGTTGAGAAAGGTTGCAAGGCAGGAACCCCATGAATGGGATCGTTTCATACCGGCTTTGCTTTTCGCATACAGGGAAATGCCGAACGAAACGCTGGGATTCTCACCATTCGAGCTTCTTTTCGGACACTCGCCAAGGGGTCCTTTGGATCTACTGATGACACAATGGACGAAAAAGACGGACATACCTGACAGTAAAATTGTTTACCAATACGTTTATGAACTGCATAATCGTTTGAAGGATGCATGTGAGCTTGCTCAACAATCAGCTGATAGAAAAACAGATGTGTACAAGGTCTTTGCAGACAGAAAAGCGAAGGCACGTTCCTTCAGTGTAGGGGATAAAGTCCTTGTACTACTCACTGATGAACATAACAAGCTTCGTGTTATGTGGAAGGGTCCTTTTCATGTGGTCGAAAAACTTTCTGCGGTTAATTATAAGATCAAAATGGCAAACACTGAGAAGGTATTCCATATAACATGTTGAAGAAGTATGTTGAACGTACAAATGTTGCCATCAACCAGTCAGTTGAATGGATATGTCCTATGTCAGAAACTGATGTCAAGATGACAGATATTATCATGATGATTTTGTACCCAATGTAACGTACAGGATAAAGTCAAAGGTTGTGAAATCAGCAAAGTAGGAGTGTTAACATCTACCAGTGCAGATGATGTTGTACCCCTTCCTACTCTGTCTATCAAAGGTGAAACCTATGACGATGTGGTTCTATTGAATGATTTGTCTGCAAGTCAAACAGAACAGCTCAAAAAATTTTTGAAAGACTTCCAGGATGTGTTGACAGATACCCCAGGTACAGTGACTGGTATTGAACCCCATAGTATTCAGTTAACTACTGAAATACCAGTGCAAACCAGACCATACCCCCTTCCGTTTGCAAAAAAAAAGAGGTTGTCGAGAGAGAAATCAAAGTAATGCTGGATTTAAAGGTCATAGAACCTTCTACATCTCCGTACAGCTCACCAGTTGTATTGGTGGACAAACCTGATGGCTCGGTGTGGTTCTGCATCGATTACAGGAAATTAAATAAGATCACTGTGTTCGATGCCGAGCCCATCCAAGACATTGAAGAACTTCTAGTGTCAGCTCTCAGAAGGAAATTATTTTGTGAAAGTAGGCTTGACTAAAGGATACTGGCAGATTCCAATGGCTGAAGCTGACAAGGAAAAGACAGCATTTCAAACAACCTTTTGGTCTTTCCAATGGACGAGAATGCCATTCGGTTTGCAAAATGCCCCAGCTTCTTTTGGCCAGAATGATGCGAGCCCTGAAACTCCATGAATGTGGTGCAGTCAGTTTTTTTGATGACATTTTGTTGGCTGCAAAGTCATGGAGTGACCTCCTTTCTAACTTACGAGCAGTTTTTTCCAGACTCAGAAGTTTTGGTTTAACTGCAAGACCATCCAAAATTCGTGCCGGTTTTCAAACTCTCGATTTTTTTGGGTCACATTATTTCAGTGGGGAAAATGATGCCAGAAGGAAAGAAAGTGGAAAAGATTTTATCCTTACACAAACCCACTACAAAGAAACAGATCAGATCACTCATCGATTGTTGTCTTACTACAGACGATATGTACCCCACTTTGCGTCCCTGACGGCCCCTTTGACTGAATTGACGAAAGGGACGAGGAACAAAAGTATTGTGTGGTCTGATGAGTGCCAGAAGGCTTTGGAGTGTGTTCAGAACACCCTCAACTCATTTCCTGTTCTTTTGTTACCCTCACTCTCAGAAGACTTTATTTTGAGAACCGATGCCAGTTCCAAAGGAATGGGAGCGGTACTGTTGCAGGAAAAAAGTGCTTTGTTACATCCCGTGCAATACGCCAGTAAAAAGTTCTCAAAGACACAGGAGAAAAGAAGAAAAAGAAAACACCCGAAGGGCTGGGGAGGACCCAGAGAAGCACTGTCTTCACCTGCCTTTAGAGCAGTCCTGTACCACCCTTGGAGGCCTGCGCTGTGTTGACGATGGGTACAGGCACGCGCAGGACACTCCATTAAGATATCAAGGGACATAACTGCTCCTGAACAGAGGTAAATCAGACTACAGGATGCATCCCATAACAACCTTAAAGTAGCATCCTCATGGGTGTACCAGCCCGTATTTCATGACTGCAGAGCCCACTGGCGAAAAAACACCACCCTCCAGCTGCCGAGCACACCCCACAGACCCAGCCACCCCTGCCCATGGACAGATGAAGACAGTGCCACTCCAGACACAGCCAAGCTTTCGCCATACGTCTTATGTGCCCTCAAGAGAGAATCCAAAGTTGTAGTCTTTCCACTGTCAACAGGACTTTCCCTGTGGTCAGTGGGTCTTTCCTCACCGCCACTGGACCTTTCCCAGGGTCAGCCTAGTTAAGGCAAAGAAGAAAAAGAAACACCCGAAGGTGCTGGGGAGGACCCAGAAAAGCACTGTCTTCACCTGCCTTTAGAGCAGTCCTGTACCACCCTTGGAGGCCTGCGCTGTGTTGACGATGGGTACAGGCACGCGCAGGACACTCCATTAAGATATCAAGGGACATAACTGCTCCTGAACAGAGGTAAATCAGACTACAGGATGCAGCCCATAACAACCAGACACAGGAGAAATACTCCACTATTGAGAGAGAGTGTTTGGCTATTGTATGGGCATGTGAGAAGTTCGCCAGGTTCTTGACTGGAAGAAAGTTTCGGTTACAGACTGACCATAGGCCATTGACGTTCTTGCAATCGTCAAAAACTAAGAACAGCAGATTGTTAAGGTGGTCTTTGGCATTGCAGGAATTCCAGTTTATTATTGAACCAGTGCCTGGAACACAAAATGTCATGGCAGATTTATTGTCACGTGTATGAATATTCATGGACAAATGTAACTGTCTTCAAGGGAAAGACTATTCCTGTTTTTTGTCTTTCTTTATGATTACGGAGTGTTCTACATTTGACAGGGCATTGTATGCTACTGACTGTTTAAATCAAGTGGTATTTATGCTTAATTTGCTTGTTGAAGTGACTATATGTTTTACAAGCAAACAACTACTTGATGTTGATGTAATACATAATTTATTCTTTGCTTTATTCTTTGATAAACAATGAAAAAATTCATCATGTACTATTTATGTCTAACTTGCTTGTGAAGGTGAATATATATGTATGTGTCATGACCAAATAAACTCTTTAGAAATGTATATACACATGTTTTGATTGTGCAGTGAGACAAACCTATTGTTTTCATTAGTTCGTTTTCAACAATGGAAAATGTTTCACTTTTCAATGGACTATACATTACATGTGGAAAAAACTATGTTTAAACTATGTTTATTTTGTTTACATGTCTAGTGAGAAACATTTACACTTAGAAATATTCTCATTTTCATGAGGGTTTTGTAACATATGATGTGAGACAAAGATCAAGGGAAAAAAGGTGCTTCACATCTTAATATATAAACACAATTTGTACTTTGAATTGATAATATCCCTAATTGTTTTGTCCATGTAATTTGTGAAATGTATTTTGTGAGATGTGGTGATCAATTATGAATTTCGTTTTGTTTTTTTTTGAAAGACTGAAAGTTTGAAATATGCTATTTATGGTGGATCACGATGATTGATTCTATACGTTGATTGTTAATTTGGTGAATCATGTGTGATGGATACACATTTTGAGATTCATGGCTGAAGATGTGTTTTAAGTGAAGTTGTATATGCGTAAAAAAAAAATTTCTGGAGAAAATTTTTCACACCCCAGGCTGGGGGTGTCATGTGACGTAGCCTCACATCAAGGCATGTGACGCTCCATCACATGTAGTTAGTGATATGAATCATTTCCCCATGCCACTACTAAAAAGGAAGAATATCATGTGGCTTGACTAGTGTAGCGGGCGTCCCCAAATAATTGTAAGAATGACTCATTAAAGAAAGAAGGGTGGTCATTGGGTGAAAGTGACCACTGAGAGATAGTTTAATAAGGCTGGTAAGGTGTGGTCATGTGTTTTGAACACTGAGTATGCACTCACTAGGAGGAGGGAGGAAAGAATCAGTTTTAGCCCAGCAGATGGCCTAGAGACTCGAACCTGTCAGGACGCTGGTCCTCACTGCTGACCCAGTCATTACCAGGTGAGCCATAGATAGTTGGGGAAAGCTACAGGGAAAACCTAAAGAAAAGAGAAAGAAAGAATTCATAATTAAATTGGGAAGCAGGTTACTTACAACACGAACCTTATTCGTGTTTCAGCCCTTCGCCCTTCACCTTCACTCTTCACCCAGTGAGGTGGTTAAAGTTGACCATGGTGTGGGGAACACACCGGTAGTTCAGCCCAGCAATTAAAGACTCTAGGAGAGGAGTTGGAACTCGTCACCTCTCCAGTGACAGGAGAATTCAAGGGAGAGGAGTGGGAACTCGTTACTCCAGTGACGGGAGAATTCAAGGGGGCGATATGTTGTCTGAGAGAGACAGGGAATCATGACAGTATGGAGCGAGTCTTATCTCTGATGCAGGCATGGCATCAGTGATTACAGGAGTTATTTATCTCCTGATCTGGATTTTGGGCTATAGTAATGTGAAGGCCATGACTTTATAAATCTTGAATGAGTTAGTTTATCTCTCAATGTAAAGAGAGATACATGTATAAAATCTGTTTTATAACTTGTTTGATGTGATTCAGTAAAGTGTTTTTCCCTGAAGGAGAGGGGAGAAGAAAAGACATTCGGTAGTGCGCCTTTTGGTTGATTGGAAAGATAGCGTGTGCGTATGGAGTAAATGCTGTCATGAATGCGTGTGTGCAAGAGTGACAGTGTGACATATATGTTCGTTGCTCTAGGTTAAATAGCGGTGAATGTTGTTTATATTCTATGTTCGTTGCTCTAGGTTAAATAGCGGTGAATGTTGTGTGTGGCTCTTGGCGTTGAAAGGCATTTTATGTGAGAAACTCGTGGGGAAAATGATCATCCGTTTTCCATGCTGTGTGATTATTCATTTATTCCGCTTACTTTAATAAACGCATGTAATGTAACTTATCGGTCTCCAGATGAATGTGTTTGCTTAGTAACTTTCGTCCAAAAACAGCGATCATCATGCTACGTATCTTTTGGAAAACCCATATCTATTTACCTAAAATTGGAGTAATCGTCACCAATCTTTAGTTGAACTGGCCTGTTACTAAACTGAAATAAGTATAAAGTGGCCTGAAAATCTAGAACATCTTAGCCTGTGTATCAATTTTACATGCCATATTTGATCGTAGGCTTTTGTAATGTAAAATGGTTGTTTCCCTTATGTCGTTATCCTTTAACCAGAGGATCAACTTTTGCTCTGCCTATTCAAAATCCCGCTTGGTTTACATGACTGTTTTTCCTCACAGTCATGGTAATTCTTTTAAGTATATTTCTTTCCATCAATTTCCCCACATTCCATAAAAAAGACGATTTTTTTTCTGATTGTCCCTGTCCGCGTTTAAGAAGTGAAACAATGGTCAATAGCTTCCACTTGGATAGCACGCTTCCATTCGACCAGCAGTTAAAAAAAGGAGGTAAAACTGATAAACAGCTATTTCGCAAATTTTTCGTCATGTCATGATAAGTCGACTCTGGCCCCTTTAAAGTTTTTTTTTAATTTCAAGCAGTTAAACAGCATCTTTTATTTCCTGTGAAGTTTTAGAAGCATTAATGTGATGATAATTTTTTTCGGGATCGGTGTATTTTACAACTGTCTATCTGAGCTGCTCTTCTGTTATTAAAACCAGTTGTCGAGCTGTTCCCTGCAAACATCTCTACAAATACCTCTGCCAAGAGAGCCCTGCCATCTACTTTTATAGAGTACTGTGGAAGATGTATACTATTCATCATTTCTTTGACTTTTCTCCAACACTTTTGTTCGTCTCTTTGGATCAGGTTCTTCTTTTTCACAGAATGTAGAGTGTGTGGTGTTATTTTTCAGCAAAGGACAATAAAAAAACTGTTACTTGGATGTATGTATAGAAGTCCTAGTTCATATGCTGAGAATGATACTAAACTTTTGGATATTTTACATTCAGATATTATTAAAAAGTTCGATCACGTCTGTATAATGGGAGACTTTAATTATCCAAAAATAAACTGGCAAGAACCCTCGAGGGAAAACGAAGTGCTTGTGGAAGCAGTTAATGATACATATCTGATTCAGTCTGTTCGCAGTCCAACTAGAAGAAGAACAGGACAAAAACCTAGCTTGATTGATTTGATTCTTGTAAACGACGATAACCTGATATCTGACATTGAACACCACAGTCCAGTTGGGAAAAGCGATCATGATGTGTTGATATTTGATGTATATATCGCAATTGATGACTGTGACAAGCAAAGCAAACATCATAAATATAATTATGCAAGAGGGAACTACAACAAAATGAGAGAGGATCTTAGAAAGGTTGACTGGACTGAGTTAGATAGTTTAGACGTGGAAACATGTTGGTCAAATATAAGAAATAAAATTCAAGAAGCAGTGGATTTATATATACCCAAAATTGGAAGTAAAGGCAACAAGAATTTAAGACCAAAGTGGATGAGGAAATCTGTATTAAAGAAAATTAAAAAAAGTACAATTTATATAAAAGATTTTGATCACACAAGATGGTGTAGATTACCAAAATTATATTAAGTTAAGAAATGAATGTTCTAGAGAGGTGAGAAAAGCGAAAAGAGACTATGAGCATAAAATTGCAAAAAATAGTAAGAAGAATCCTAAATGCTTCTGGAAATATGTCCGCTCAAAATTGAATGTCAACTCTTCAATTAGTCCCCTGAGAAAAGAAGATGGTAATATTGCAGTTAGTGATAATGATAAGGCCGAGGTGCTAAATAAATTCTTTTCTAGTGTATTCATACATGAAAATATTGAAAATGTTCCTGAAATCGACAGCGCCTCTTTATCTGATGGAAAAAACTCTGTGTGATATAGTCATTACACCATTAGCGATAAAGAAAAATTAAGTAAATTGGATGTTGCTAAAGCTTCTGGTCCAGATGGTTTACCAGCTAAGTACTAAAGGAGTTTGTGTAGAACTAGCAGTGCCTTTGTGTGTGCTGTTCAATAAATCAATAATGAAGGAGTGGTACCCATGATTGGAAGTTTGCAACTGTAACTGCTATATTTAAAAAAGGCACCAGGTCTGACCCAGGAAATTATCGCCCTGTAAGTTTGACTTGTATCCTTTGCAAAGTGCTGAGTCATTTGTGAGAGATGCAATAGTAAACCATATGAATGATTTTTCCTTATATTCAGATTGCCAACATGGATTTAGACAGGGTAAATCTTGTATGACACAACTTTTAGAAGTAATGGAAGATTTTACAAATATGATCGATGATGGGCTTGCTTTTGACGTAATTTACTTGGATTTTAGGAAAGCTTTTGACTCTGTCCCCCTACTACCGATTGTTAAAAAAATTAGAAGGTTATGGATAAATGGGAATATATACAACTGGATTAAGAGTTTTCTTTCTAATCGAGTACAAAGGGTGAAAGTTGGAAAAAATTATTCTTCAATATAGATGTTGTAAGCGGTATTCCGCAGGGAAGTATTCTTGGACCTATTCTGTTCACAGTTTTTATAAATGACCTGCCAGAATGTGTAATTAGTTCATGTAAAATATTTGCAGATGATACGAAAATATATGATTCTGTAAGTAACCATCTTAAATTACAAGATGATATTGATAATCTAATTAAGTGGAGTGAAACATGGAATTTATATTTTAATCCAGTTAAATGCAAGGTTATACATTATGGAAAAAAATAATCCGGAGTATACATATACTATGAAATATAATGATGCTGTCTCAGATGTTGATTCCGTTTCAGAAGAAAAAGATCTTGGGGTAATGTTTGATAGCAGTCTGAAATTTGACAAGCACATAAACAGTGTAATGATGAAAGCAAATAAAATGCTCGGCATAATCAGACGGTCTTTTTCATATTTGGATACTGAAGTTTTTACATTACTATATAAGGCATTAGTTAGACCCCACCTGGAGTATGGAAATGTGATATGGAGCCCTTATTTAAAAAGGCAATCAGCAAGTATTGAGAAAGTACAAAAAAGAGCCACCTTGTTAATTAAGGAATTCAAATATGTTAGCTATGCAGATAGATTGCGAAGGTTAAATTTACCATCGTTAAAGTTCAGACGAATAAGGGGAGACTTGATTGAGACTTACAAGCTATTTAAGGGACTTAACAGTACAAATTTTAACACATTTTTTCAACTAACCACTAATCAAATTACAAGAGATTCTGATAACAAAATCCAAATTAAATATTGTCGCACTAATATTAGAAAATTTTCATTTAGTAACAGAGTGGCACCGTATTGGAACAAACTACCTGCGCACATTAAAAAAGCAAAAGATTTGAATACTTTTAAAAACCTTCTGGATACTAACGCTGAGTTAAATAAGTGTTAAAATCTCAATTTGATTGATAGAAATAAGTAATAGAATAGATTAAAATATATCCTGAGCATATGCATGCATTAAGCAACCAATGTTTATGAAATAAGATGATTGGGACACAAAAAGCTGTGAGGCTATCAAAGTCCCAAGTGAACTGAACTGAACTGAACTGAACGACTCACGTTTGGCTTGATATACTACTCTGTTACAATGATGTTCAGCTCTTTTCGTTTCCTTCATTCTATCGTAATTCGTTTTGTCTTTGAGGCACATTTTGAAGCAACTACTCTAATGTTCTGTTACTTGTTGGCAAATTCATTCCACCAAACGTTCCCCTTTTGTCTTATTGCACTACTGTGAGGAAGGGGGCGTAAGCGGATCGTGATACTACTGCCATGAACTGGTCGTAGATTCCCTTTTAAACACCCTTATGCGTTTGCCAATTGAATACACATGGATTTTTTTCCCCGTTAGCATTCTGGTGACAATAATTAAGGATTTGTTATCGGAGGAATCGTTAGATACTGGTCTATCATTGATGGTTACAAACTATCGGTAAATAAGCACTGCCTAAGGTGTCTGTTCCTGTTTCCTGCTCAATGCCGGAAGCAAGCGTTGAAGAAATGAATAACAGATCAACTGCTGATTTTGTGGGAATTCTGGCTACAGTGCTTTTGTTCGAAAGATACAAAGACGACTGTAGGCCTACAGTGTTTTCGACAAAACAGTTATAAAATTTATGAATGCAAAGTGTGCACGTTTTATCCCCAAAGGGGAATGCGCACTGAAGTCTCCCCCAATCAACTATTTGTTTTCCTGATCTCGTTAGGCCATTCTGCATTTTTGTTTACTGGATCTTTGGGTAAGTAAACAGATACTACCATTAAAATCAACAGGTCATCAAGTTTGACCAGGCTTCATAAGCATTTACGTTTGCGTGTCATTTACATTAATCTGAAAATAATCTTTTTCTCTTTTTTTTTTCTCAAGAATTTAGATTTGTGTAGGGGAAAGTAGTCTTAATTGGAACCACTATAGAAACAGGTCAGTAGATTGAACATTTTTCAATGAATTATGTCCAGACTGCACACACAGGTGACTTACACCATTCGCATTGGCCATACCAAACTGACAAAGGATGGATTGAACTGAAATATATATATTTTTTTTCATTTTTGTGTTTTCTCAAAAAATTGTTCCAATTACAACGACAGGGTGGGCTAATTGGAACTACTTAGTAAGTCACTTAAAAAAATAACGAGAAATCATTTAGAAAACACACACACACACACACACACACACACACACACACACACACACACACACACACCACACACACAAAATGAGGTTTGCAAGCTGATGATGCTACATTTTTCTGTCTTTTATATGAAAAGGAAACTGAGAAAGAATTTTTCTAATATATGAATGATTTCAGAAAGGAAGTAAATAAAACATGATTTACAGATTATTCGTGCAACTGTGCAAAGTATGAACAACACAATTTCTACCAATCCTTTCATGAAAAAAGCAAACAATAACAATAGCAATCATGACAGCAAGAACATAATCGTATGGCTCCCTTCCTTTATTGTGTGTAAGAAACCAAAACAATAGACTAGCATTTGTGGCATCTGGCATCTCTTGCAATACCACTGGCCTTCACAACTTTTGTAAATTGTACAAGAACGTGTTCAATCCTTCGTGCAAAATTCGCCAAAGTAGTGGACAGTATTGTTTGAGATGCCAGAACACTCAACATGAACACATCGTCGACATGACTGACACTGAATTTATTTTGTTCACCTGTTTCTGCACAAATAAAGCAGAACCAAGCGCTCCTTTCAGTGGTCTTTGTCCTTGATCAGTTACCTTTTTGCTCTTTTGTTTGCGGACTGGTTTTTTTTTAACTTTGGAACTGAGCGATGCCTTCTTGCAAGGACTTGAGGCGAGTATTTCAGAGTCCATTGTTCTGGGTCTTCCTTTTCTGCAACAGGTGTTTTCTGTGGCAGCTGGACAACATCTTCCACACGCCGATAGTGCGTCACACAATCGTAGTGTCCAGCGTCTGGCCCCAGACGTACGAACTGGACTACCAAGGACTCTTTGTTCACAAACTCAGTACCATACACAGTCACCTGCTCAAACTGACTGTCCACAACCTTGATGGGCCTACCAAGACGTTCTGCTGTTGCAATCAGCTCAAGTTCTTCGGGCCATAGATTTGACCTGGCTCATGTAGTTAATGCGGTCTGACATCGTTTTGAATGTGATTCTGTGGGGCATATCGGCATTGTGGGTTGTAATATCCAAGTCTTCATAGCGTCCCCTGTTTTTCTTCATCTGCTCTACGACAGTTGCTCTTAATCCATCAGCAGCAACTTGTTCCGGTCTGAGAGTCCTCTTTCAAGAGGAAGCCCATCTCTGCCTCTCCTGGCACACTGAAGTTCTTCATCCAGTCCTGTGACAAGACTTTGAAACAGACACCGATCATTGGGGTTGCCTGACACAACTCTGTAATTAGTAGCAGAGAGGGGTGGTATGCTTGCAGGTGTGGCATGTGAAGTGGATAGTCTGCTGGTAGAGATTCTGGTAGAGAGTCGTGAGGTGGGTGGTCTGGAAGGTGGTTGTGGTGGGGTGAATGGTGAGAGCGGCGCAACATGCTCTGGGGGTGGTGAAGAAGATAAAATTCATGATCGTGGTGGTGGGATGGGCGACCTTGGCGGTTGGGTGGGTGACCTTGGAGTGGGGTGGGTGACTCTGGAGGTGGGATGAGTGACCTTGGAGGTGAGATTGGTGGTGGGATAGATGACCTTGGTGGTGGGGTGGTGACCTTGGTGGTGGGGTGGTGACTTGGTGGTGGGATGGGTGACGTTGGCGGTGGGGTGGGTGACCTTGGTCGTGGGGGGGTGACTTTGGCGATGGGATGGGTGACCTTGGCTGTGGGACGGGTGACCTTGACGGTGGGTGGGTGACCTTGACGGTGGGGTGGGTGACCTTTGTGGTAGGACAGAAGACTTTGCTGGTGGGAGAGATGACCTTGGTGTTAGGATGGGTAACCTTGGTGGTGAGGTGTGTGACCTTGGTGGTAGGACAGATGACCTTGTTGATGGGACAGATGACCTTGGTGGTGGGACAGATGACCTTCATAGGTGGTGGGATGGGTGAGCTGCCTTGTTCGTCTGAGAGCACAAAGAATTCATTCAAGGACTGGCAATGAAATCATCATCTACACTTTGGCTGAAATACAACTGCAGGGCCTGAAAAGGCAATGACCAGCGGTTGTGTGTGCAGTGTGACGGTAGAGACAGCAGGATCGCGCCGTTTTCACGTGCCAGGTCAACAGCTTAGAATTCCAGATTTTTCACATGTGAACTGCGATTGTCTAAGATCGGCAGAACTGGCTGGTCGCAGGTGACAATGGCAACAAAATGTCTCAGCCACTTGAGAAACGTTTCTTGGTCGATCCAACCACTTTCGTTGTTGGTGACGACA
>CM031617.1:67745591-67773520 GCA_018398815.1 Conus ventricosus | reverse complement strand
GTTCTAATTTTCAATATCTTTCATAGCCATTTTAAAAATGTTAAATTTTATCATCCTTGTTATTTAGGTCACCTTGATCCTCTTCCCCTCAGCGAGTGCAGATTCAAATATTTCAATTTTCATTATTTGATAAGTTTTGAAATGCTTCAGCAATTTGGTAGCTCTTTCTTTGAACCATTTCTAACATTATTGATTGACGCTTTAAAAAAAAGGGCTCCAAACACATTAGCATACCAAATGTGGCCTGACAAAAGCTTTGTAAAATTTTCAAAAAATTTATCTTTATCTAAATAAGTAAAACTCCTTTTTATGATACCAAATCGGGTTTAGCTTTATTTACCATCTCGAAAAGTGAGGGTCAAATGACAACGCTATCGAAGGTAACACCCAAGTCTTTTTCTTCAGTAAGACCCTCTACTTGGTGATAAACATCATTCTCCATCATTTTATATTCATTATTTTGATTATTATTCATGACGTGCAATACACCACACTTGGTCATGTTGAAAACAGTTTCCCACGACTCGGGACCACTCTTCCCATTTTGGGTGGATATCGTTTTGAATACAAGTACTCTTTGATTGTACAATTGTAATCTTAGTATCATCTGGCGAATATTTTTACATGGACTGACAAGGTTATCTGGTAGATCATTTATAAAATAGTGAAAAGAACCGGTCCCAGTATACTTCCTTGAGGGATCCCACTAAGTACATTACATTTCTTTGTTTTGGCTGCCCCTATCTGACTTGTTGAGTTCTATAACTCAGAAAGTTTTTGATCCTTTTAATAAGGTCCCACCAATACGTATGCTGCTAGCTTTATAAGGAGTCTCTTATGCGGAACCGTACCCAAAAGCTTTTCTAAAATCCATGTATTTTGATATAAATTTTCCTTGTCTGCCATCTAGCATTGTTGTTTTATCCTCCATAACCTCTAACAGCTGTGTGACACATGATCGTTTTTTTCGAAAACCCGTGACATTTAGAATATAAATTATTATCTGTAAAATAGGAGACCATTGAGTCTTGACAATCTTTCTAAAACCTTGCCAAGATCAAGTAAGACTTACAGGCTGTAGTTGCTCGGTTCACATTTTGTACCTTTCTTAAAAATCGCTGTCACCTCTGTGTCATGTGACGTAGCCTCACATCAAGGCATGTGACGCTCCAAACACATGAAGTTAGTGATATGAATCATTTCCCGTGCCACAATTAAAGGAAAAATTTTTCATAGGGGCTTAAATTGTTTTAGGGGGCCCGCCCCCAAAATTTAATTGGGGTTTGCCTAAACAAGGAACAAATGTGGCTTTGGGGTGAAAGTGCCCCACTGGTGTTAGTTTAACAAGGGCTGGAAAGGAAAGGTTTGCTGGTCTGTGTTTTGAACCTGGATTTGGGCCATCACTAGGAGAAGGGGGGGAAAGCCGCGTTTTAACCCAGCAGAGGCCCTGGGAAAACTCAAAACCTGTCGGGAAAGGGGGGCCTCGTTGCGGACCGGGTCTTTTCCAGGGGAGCGTTTTGATTTTGGGGGGAAGCTACGGGGGGGAAAAAATTTAAAGGGGGAAAAAGTTTTTATATGTTAAATTTGAGGGGGCAGGTTACTTACAGAACCTTATTTTTTGTTTCAGCCTTCCCCTTTCCCTTCGCCCTTCCCCTTCATCTTTCCCCCCCTGAGGGGGTTGAAGTTTGGCCTTGGTGTGGGGAACCCCGGGAGTTCACCCCCAGCCAGTACCAAGTCCGGGGCCGAGGGATTTTAAAGGGCCCCGTCATTTGAAGGGGACAGAAGAAGTGGGGGAAAAAGAAAAAGTCGAGACTCTTTCCCCGGACAAGGGGAATTCAAAGGGCCGGCCCGTATATTGCCCTCGAGAGGGAAAAGGGGAAATTGAGGAAAAAAAGGGAAAAGTTTTTACTTGGGGCCCCAGGGCAGGGTCCTCAGTGTTTTGGGGGTTTTATGTATTCCCCCTGGCCCGGGGGATTTTTTGGGATAAGGGGAATGTGAAGGGCCCACGGCTTTATGGGGAAGGGGAACTAGATTATTTTATCCCCTCAGTGTGAGGGAGGGGGGTACATGGGGGAAGACTGTGTTTTTTTCTCAGGGGAAAAAGAGAGATACATGTGGGAAGATTGATTTGCCTCCCGACGTGGGGGAAGAAAATGTGTGCGGGATTTATTTGTCTCTCAGTGTGGAGAGAGTTTAAGGGGTTTAAAAAATCTGTTTAAAAGGGTGGATGATGTGTTTAGAAAAATTGTTTTCCCTGAAGGAGAGGGGGGGAAGAAAAAACATTGGGTTTAGTGACGCCTTTTGGTTTTTTGGGGAAAAAATTGCGTGGGGCTTTTGGGAGTAAATGCGGGTCAAAAATGGGGGTTTATGAAAGAGTGACAGTGGGGACATGGGCCCCCCGACCCCAAAGTTTCCCCGGGCGAAAGTGCCGTTTTTTTCCCCGGGGAAAGGGGAAAAAAAAGAAAAAAAAAAAAAAAGGATTTCTATTTGTGCCCTCAAGGGGTTTGGGGGGAAGAAAAAAAAAAAAGGGATTTCTATTTTTTGCCCTCGGGGGGTTTTAAAGGGAGGAAAAAAAAGAAATTTAGTTGATTATTGATTGTGTATAAAAATTTGCATTTTTTTTTTTGTTTTTGCTATTTCTATTTGTTTTTTTGGTGTGGTTGAAATTTCTTTTGGTGCTCTATTTCCTTTTAAGGGGTTTTTTTTTTTGGTTTAGGATTTTTTTTTGACCCTTCCCCACCCAGGCCCCGGTTTGCCTAAACCCTCCTCTTGCTCAAAACCTGGCAGCAAGGGGGCAGGGCGTTGGGGAAACCCGTTTTCCCTTCCCCCCTTGGGGGATTAAAATTTTTGTCCCTTTCCCAGGACGTTTCCCCCCAAACCTTTCTTCCGGGCGTTTTGGCGGGGGGGGAACATGGGGGTTGGGGGAGTAAATAGTTTTTTTCCCTTCTCTTTAAATTCTATTTCTTTCGTTTTCCCCTTTTGTTTCTTTTTGGGTTTTCCCCCCTTGCCCCCTCAGGTGTGGGATCAACTTTCCCCTTTCACGCTAATAGTGTAGGTGGTGGGGGGTTGATTACCGCCTCCCCCAAATAAACATTTTTAACTTTTGATCTTTTTTTTCCCGGGGTTTTGGTCCCCGGATTTTCTTTTGAGTTTGGGTGAATGTGATTTATTGATTGATTGTTTAGAAATTTTGTATTATTTTGTAGTGTGGTGTAATTTTTAAAGTGTTTGTTTTTCCCTTTCCCCCAGTTTCCCGGGGGAAAGGACAGTGCCCATTTGGGTGCTGTTGTGGGCTTTTTTTGTTTTTCCTGATTTCTTTCACTGTTCCGGCCCTGTGTATCCTTTCTTTTCCTTTTAAACCCCCTTTTTCAAAATCTCTTAACCTTCCTCAATGGCTCCTATCTATTTTTCTTTTCAACATTTTCATCTTTTGGGCTTTTTTTCCCGGGCCTAGTTTGTGTCTTTCCCCCTCTTTTTAATTTTTTGTGATTCCATTTGTTTTGTAAATTTATATTCATTTTTTGTATAAGGCGGTAAATTTTTTTTGGGAAATTCGTTTAAAAATTAAGTAAGAAAAAAAAGCCTGACAAAAAACCCTTTTTGAGAACAAATTTTTTTAAAAAAAGGGAATTTATTTTCAAAAAATTTTATTGTGTTTATTTCTTTTTTTTTGGGGGAAAAAAACATTTTTGTAAAAAAACTTCATTTTGTTTTGAAAATTCCAAATTGAAAAACAGTTGAAAATTATTTTTTGGAAAAATAAAATTCCTTGGATTTCATTTTCTCCCCCTTGTTTTAGTAACGGTTTTTGTTTTACCCCCGGAAAAATTTTGGAATTCTGTATTTGTATATACTATAATTAGGGTTTTTTTGGGGAAAAACATAATTTCATCTATTTTCCCCTTTTTTTTATTCTTATTTGGAAAATTTTTTGGTTTGTTTATTTTCTGACGATTTTTAAAGGATGATTTTGTTTTAAATATTTTTAAACAAGGGGAAACCCTTGGGTTTTGAGGGGGAATAACTAACCCCCTTGTCCCAAACAAGGCACAGATAGGGAAAGACGGGGCTAAAAAGAGGGGGGCCCCCCCTGGGACTACAGAGGGAAGCTGAAAAAAAATAACTCCCGGGAATTTGAACCCAAAAATTTAAAACTCAGGGGGGAAAGCTAAAGAAAATAGATTTCAGAGGGAATTTTAAGGGAAACAGAATTAGAAAATGAGGGCTGAAATTAGGAAAAATTACAGGCATCGGAAAACCCCCCCCGTGGGGCCCCCGCAGCCATGCCTAAACCCAAAAAGCGGCATATTTCCCCAAAAGTTGAAACCTTTTGGGGAAAAAAACGGATGACATTGTTGTTTTCTTTTCCGTTTTGAAAGTCACGCAAGTTTGTGGTTGGCCAACGGAAAAGTGGACGGGGGTTTTTTGGCGTGGGTTTTTTAAGGGTCCCGTTTTGGGGCCCACTGTACCACTCACTTGCAGCGAAAAAAAAATTTAAAATTTGGTCATTTTGAAAGAAGAACTCCAAGAAATTTAAATTGTTCGGGCTGATCGTTTTCACGAAGTTTCTTTTCTGTGCGCCCGGAAAAAGGGAATCGTTTCATCTTTTCTGATCCGTTGAGTCATTGTTTGGTCGAGGGGTCGTTTTGTCTAAAACGAAAAAAAAATTTTCAATCACTGCGGGGAATTTCCCCTTTCCCTTAAAGAAACAATTTTTTCCAGGGGGGACCCAAAAGATCGGGCCCCACTTTCCTTTAAAGAAAGGCAATTTGAAAAACGTGGGGAAAATGTTTTTCGGGGGCTGCCCAGTTTTGGTATCGCTCCCCCAGAAAAGGGGCCCGTGGTAGGAAAGGAGAAATTTTCCCATTTTGGCCCAAATGGGTCTTGAAACTATCCCACAGGACGGGTTTTACAGGAAAGGGAAAAATTCGTGGGCATTTTTGCGCCCCTCAAGGTTATACCAAATTCCTAGGACGGAAAAGGGGATTTTTCCCGCGGTTCGAGTGACTTTGGGTCAATCCCTTTTACTCACCGCCGGAAAGCCCTTTAAACCCCTAAGAAAAACTTTCCCCCGAGGTCGGGAAAAAGGGAAACCCCCAAAGTGGGCCCTTTTGGGCCAGTTCGTGGACAGAACAGAAGTTCACAAAATCGTCGGCTGCCATGGGAAAATTTCGAGGTTTCTTTTGTATGGAAATTTCCTTTTTGGGGAAAAAAATTCCCCTTTTTAAAAACCAAATGTTTTCAAAACCCGCTTTAGCTCCACTGTTTGTAAAGAAGGCCTTGTTTTGGCCCAGACCCTTTCTGTTGATGGCGGGTTTTAAAGAAAACGGAGCTATCAAATGGTTTGCAGGTTGGGTTTTTGCAAAGACACGGGGTTTTGAAACTAGGCTGGTGTACGGAAATCTTTCGCCCTTTTAAAGACCAGTATTCAACAGGGCCCAAAAGGGTGGGTCGTTTGGGGGGAAGATTGAAAACTTTTTTTTTTCCCCCTGGCAAAAATTTCCCCAGTCGATACACCGTACCTCCGGTTTTCTTACCCCGGGGTTTTTGTTTTCCCAGTCTGGGGACTTGATCTGGGCAATTTCCCAGGGTCGTTTACGTACTGGTGGTGCTGGAGGTTCGTTTTGTTTCCTTGTTTGTGAGTATTTGATCAAACGTCATAGGCGGGAAAAGGCACAAAGCCCCCAAAAAAGTCTAAAAAACGGGTTTAAAACTCCAGATTCCCCCAGTGTTTTAAAAAGAAATGCGGGGAAAAAGGCGGACGCTGACGACAATACTTTCTGGGCTAAACAGACTGTCAATGACGTTTAAAAAAGGGCCCAAAACCAAAGTACCCTACTGGACTCTGACATTCTTACAGGGTGCCTTTTACCTGGACAGGACAACAGCCCAAATTGTGGGTTCCCCAAAAAAACCCCCAGAGAACAGTGCTGCACCGGCCCCATGATGCATTGTTCGTGGTTTACTGCGGAATCCAAAAAAAAACATTAAAGAGAGTTTTTGATTCTTTTTATTGGCCGGTGTCACAAAGGGGGAAATTACGAAATACTGCCCCTCATGTGCATTGCCAAAAGACATCTCAGAAAAAGGCGCGTCCCATGTGCCCTTTGCACAAAATGGCCTTTCATTTCCGTTCCATTTCGGAAGGTAGCTATTGATCTTGTTGGACCGGTACCACTTCTTCCCTTGGGATATCGCTATATCTTTTCCCTTTTGGGGATACGCAAAAAGGTTCCAAAAAGCGATTTCCCCTGAAGAAAATTGGGTTCAGTATCTGTCGCTAAGCTTTCTTGCGTTTTTTCCCGAGTGGGTCTTCCAGACGAAATTTTCTGGATTGTGGGGAAAGGGAATTCATTTCCCATTTTTGGGAGAAATTTAAGACTTTGTCCAAAACTTTCCATTTCAAACCCCGCCTTTTCATCCCCCCTCCCAAAGGCCATGGTTGAACCCTTTCCCCTGGGGAAAGTTAAAGTCCATGTTGAGAAAAAATTGCCCAAGGGAAGACCCAGGGGAAAGGGAACGTTTTGTTTCCGGCTTTGCTTTTTTCCCTTTCAGGGAAAAAGCCGAAACCGAAAACGCTGGGATTCTACCATTTGAGCTTCTTTCGGACACCCCCACCAAAGGGGGCCTTTTGGGTTATTGATGGAAAAACCAATTGGGCGGAAAAAAACGGGGCTTAAACCTTTTTCAGTAAAAAATGTTTACCAATAAGTTTATGAACTGCATAATCGTTGGAGGATGCATGTGAGTTGCCCCAACAGGGCAGTGATAGAAAAAAAATGTGGGGAAAGGTCTTTGCAGACAGAAAAGCAAAGGCACGTTCCTTCCGGGGTTTTGGGGATAAAGTTTTGTGCTACTAACTGATGAAAAATAACAAGCTTCGTGTTTTTGTGGGAAAGGGGCCTTTTCAGGTGGTCGAAAAAAAATTCTTTAGTAAATTATAAGATCAAAATGGCAAACACTGAGAAGGTATTTCATGGGAAATGTTGAAGAAGTAGGGTTTAAGTACAAATGTTGCCATCAACCAGCGGGTTTTAGTGGAATGTCATGTGTCAGAAACGGGTGTCAACATTTACAGACATTCCAAATGAAGAATTTGGGACCCAAAGAACGTTTCAGGGACCCGATCAAAGGTTTTTGAAAACGCAAATGTAGGAGTGTTAAAATTCCCGGGGCAAAATGATGTTGTTCCCCCCCCCTTTTTCTTCCCCCCCCCCCCCAAAACAAAGGGGAAACCCTTTGGGTGTGGTTCTGTCAAAAGATTTTTCTACAGTCCCAAAAAGGAAAAGCTCCCAAAAAAAAATTTTGAAAGACTTTCAGGATGTGTTGGGCGGTACCCCCGGTACAGAAACTTGGGATTGAACCCCCTAGTATTTTAGGTTTTAAATTCTGAAAAACCCGTGCGAACCCAAAACCCTACCCCCTCCCCTTTGCAAAAAAGAGGTGGTTGAGGGGAGAAAACAATGTAATGCTGGATTTAAAGGTGATAGAACCTTCTACATCTCGTACAGCCCCACCAGTGGTATTGGTGGATAAACCTGTGGATCAGTGGTTTCTGCATCGATTTCAGAACAGTAAATAAGATCACGGGGTTCGTTTCCGAGGGCCCTTTTCCCGACATGAAAAAACTTTTGTTTTCAGCCTCAGAAAGGAAAAAATATTTTTTGAAAGTTTTACTTGACTAAAGGAATTTCAATTTACTGTTGAAAAGTGCCTGGAACAAAAAAATGTCCTTTGGGAGATTTGTTGTCACGTGGGGGTGAATTTCCCTGGACAAATGTTCCCGTCTTCAAGGGGTAGACTATTTCCCGTTTTTTGTCTTTCTTAAGGGTTACGGTTGATCACTTTTGACGGTGGGTTTTTATTTTATGACGATTTAAAAACAAGTGGTATTTATGCTTTAAATTTTCTTATTGGGAAATGATATTTTTTTTTGAAAACAAAAAAACTACTTGATGTTGGGTGTAATACAAAAAGGATTCTTTGGTAAACAATGGAAAAAAAACAAGTAAATATTTATTCTTAAATTTTTTGTGAAAATGAATCAATTTTTTGTGTGATGAGCAAATAAAATCTTTAGAAATGGTTTTTTTTATACTTTTTTTGATTGTGCAAAGAGACAAAACCAAATTTTTTTCATTTTTTCAATGTCAACAAAGGGGAAAACAGGTGATTTTTTAATGGACTATTAAAAACCCACTTTTGGGAAAAGAAAAATATTTTTTAAAACTTTTGTTTATTTTGGGTTACTTTTCTTATTTAGGGAAAAATTTTCACTTTTGGAAATTTTCATTTTCATGAGGGTTTTTTAAAATTTTGATGTGAGACAAAAATCAAGGGAAAATGTGTTACATTTTTAATGTAAAGAACACAATTTTGTTTGGAAAATTTTTGTTTTCCCCAATTGTTTTTCCCTGTAATTTGTGAAATTTTTATCTTGTGGAATATGGTGATCAATTATGAAGGGTTTTTTTTTTAAAAAAAAAAAGAAAAATTTGGAAAAAAAGCTATTTTTGGTGGATCATGGTGATTGATTCTATACGTTGAAAATTTTTAATTTTGGGGAATCATGTCGATGGTTAAATTTGAGATTCATGGCCCGAAGATGTGTTTTAAATGAAATTGGATATCCCTTTTAAAAAAATTTTTGGAGAAAATTTTTTCATCCCGGGGTGGGGGGGGTTGTCATGTGGGCGTAGCCCCACATCAAAGGGATGTGGCTCCCCACTGAAAGTTAGTGATTTTGGGAAAACATTTTTCCCTGTGCCACAAAATTTAAAAGGGAAAAATATTCATTTGGGGTTGAACCCCTTTTTTAGCGGGCGTCCCCCAAATAATTGTTGAGTATGATCTTTAAGGAACCAATGTGGTTTGGGTGAAAGTGACCACTGAGTGGACGTTTAACAAAGGGGTGGAAAAGGGAAGGTGCCCGGTCATGGTTTTGAACATGGGGTTTGCACTCACAGGGAAGGGGGGGGAAAGAGTCAGGTTTTTTAAACCCGCAGATGGCTTTGAGCTCGACCTGTCAGGGCGGTGGGCCTCGTTGGCCCGACCTTTTATTAAACCCGGTGAGCGATGAAAAGTTGGGGAAGGCTAACAGGGGGAAAACTTAAAAAAGAGAGAAAAGAATTCATTGGGTTGGGAAGGGGAAGCAGGTTACTTACCCCCGAACCTTATTTGTGTTTCAGCCCCTTTACCCTTTACCCTTGCCCCTTTACCCTTTTTCTTTCACCCCGTGGGTGGTTTAAAATGGCCCATTTGGGGTGGGGAACCAACCCGGGAGTTCAGCCCCAAACCAGTCCAAATCCAGGGAGAGGGGGTTGAAATCGTCTTTTGCCCGGGACAAAAAAGAAGTCGCGGGGAAAAGAAGTCGAGGATCGTATCCCAGGACAAGAGAATTCGAGGGGGGGGCAGTATATTGTTCGGAGGGAGACGGGGGAATTTTGGGAAAGCGGGAAAAAAGCTTTTTTCTTTAGGCAGGGAGGTTTCCCCAGTGGTTTTCGGGGTTTTGTATTTTCCTGGTCCCCGGTTTTTTTGGGGTAAGGAATTTTGGGGGGGCCACGGGTTTTTAGAAGCGGAACAGTTTTTTTTATCTCTCAGTGTGGGAGGTTAAAGTGTGAAGACGGGGTTTTTTTCTCTCAGTTTTAAGAGAGTTTAAAGGGGAAGATTGATTTCCCCCGGGCGTGAGGGGAGATACATGTGTGAGAATTTTTTTTGTCCTCAGTGTGGAGAGAGATACAGAAAGGTAAAATCTGTTTACAAGTGGGTTTATTTTGATTTTTTAAATTGGGTTTTCCCCGAAAGGGGGGGGGAGAAAAAAAACATTGGTTTTGTGGCCTTTTGGTTGTTTGGAAAGATTGCGTGTGGTTAAAGGGTAAATTTTCTGGCAGGGAATGCGGGTATGCAAGAGTGACAGTGTGACACTCTGCCGTTTTCCAGTCTTCAGGTAATACACCAGTTTCAAGTGTCTTATTAAAAAATGAACACAGTGGAACAGATAGTTCCTCACATACCTCTTTTAGTACCCTTGGTGGCAATAAATCAGGACCTGTGCCTTATTTGGGTTAAGTTGTTTTATTTACTCTCCACAGCTTTGGGAGTTACTCGAATTTCTGTTAACATTACCCCATTTGAATAACATCCTTCTCTCAATGTCCGGAATGTCGCATAAATTTTCTTGGGTAAATACACTTGAAAAAAATGTATTTAACATTTGAGCCTTATCCATGTCATCCACCGCAAATGTACCATCAGGTCTCTTTAATGCACTTATACCTGTACTCATTTTTCATTTGCTGTTGCACATACCTCCAAAACTTTTTGGATTTATTTTACCTTCATTGGCGATCTGCTTCTCATAATCTCTTCTTATTCTTTTTACAACTTTTTACATTTGTTTCTTTCCTTTATGTTATTTCAGATAAGCATAACCTGATTTAGTGGTAAGGTATCTTTTGAATAGTTTATATTTCTTTTTGATACATCTGAACGCTGTCTTATTCATCCATACAGGTTGTACTTTTTTAGTATCCCTAACTTTAACTTTAGGGATACATTTCTCCATACCATTATGCAGTAATCTTTTTATGTAGTTCCAACTCTCTTCGCTATTCATTTCTGACATCACAGACCAATCATGATCATTTACAATCTTTCTAAACTTACAAATAATCACCCTTGCTAAGTTTGTAAATATACTTAACCTGTTTTTGTTACTTTTTTATTAGAATCCCATTTTTTTATTATGCTGTTCCTTTATTTTAGCTCTGTTTCTGTTTGCTGCACTCGAAAAGATATCCAGAAACTGGCACTTACTTAGCTTCTAAAATGGGATTGGCAGTTTTTCGTCTGAAGCAGACAGAGCTGGTATTATGGTTTCATGAAGCGCCGTCCACAACTTTCACGTAGAAAACCAAACCAACATCTGCTGCTCGCGCAGAAGGTTTTTCGAGAGAAAGAGGGAGTGCATTCTTCGACAAACACGTCACTGACAATTACACTTGGAAAGCCTTAGTATCTCGGGGGGGAAAAAAATCTATATTCACTGCCGAGTTAACCGCTATAATCATCGCTTTAAAGTTGTTGTTGATTACCCTCAAAATGTATTTAAAGTTGTTTTATGTGTAGATTTCAAGTCAGTTCTTACTGCAATGAAGAATCTTAAATTAAAAGTTCGATCTGAGATGATCACTGAGATAGACAATTTAGTAGCCTACATTTCCTCTCAGTCCGAGACACTAAAATTAACGTTTCTTTGGGTGCCCTCCCACTGTTGGTTACATCATAATGAAAAGGTTGATATTATTGCAGAGAGAGGAGCAAACGTCATCAGATTCGCATTTTTTTAACTTCTTTAAGTCAGTGCAAGAGTACTGTATTTTGGTAGAAAAGTACAATTTTTTTAGTTTTCATTTGATAGAAAGAGAAACTAGGTGTTTTGGTTTACACGACGAAATGAATATTCATGAAAAGTTAGTTAAGTAAGTACGATCAAAACATTTATCGTGGACGCCAGATAAGTTCCTTGATCTGTAGATGGAAACCGGATTGTTTTAAAAGAAAGTATGTAAAAAATATACATTGTATTGTGTGGTCTAGCATATCAACTAATCACATTCATTTGTGTAACTTACTGAAAACATTCATTCCAAATACGTCTGTACAGCCTATTCAGAATGTTTTCCTGTTAGCGAGCGAATATATCTTTTCTTTTTCCACTTAGTTAAAATCCAATTGGCAAATACTTATAATAGATAACAGGTCAGTGGTGAGATGAGACGGAAGTGTTATATGTTCGTTTGTTTGTTTTTTCTCTTTGATTAAGTGGATTTTCTATTTTGTGTTATAGCTGTAGTTAATTCTTTGATTCGTTGTGTTAACCTTTGTTCCCGCCCAATTAATTTCGACTAATATCATGTAATGTGGAAAGACGTAAAACAAAAACAACTACAACTACCACTTGGACGCAACACAAATCTACAATGTTGATGAAACGAGTATTTCAACCATTCCAAAGGCCAGGAGCGAGTTGTTTCACTGGAAGGAAAACATCCAGTGGGAGTCCTGACGAGTGGTGAAAAAGGAACCAACACCACTGTGGTGTGCTGCCTCGCGCCTCAGGCACCTACGTTCCGCCATGGCCCTCTTTAAGCGGAAGAGGATGGTGCATAGTCTGATGGATGGAGCCCCACCAGGATCTGTCGTCACCAACAACGAAAGTGGTTGGATCGAACCAAGAAACGTTTCTCAAGTGGCTGAGACATTTTGTTGCCATTGTCACCTGCGACCAGCAGTTCTGCCGATCTTAGACAATCGCAGTTCACATGTGAAAAATCTGGAATTCTAAGTGTTGACTGGCACGTGAAAACGGCGCGATCCTGCTGTCTCTACCGTCACACTGCACAACAACCGCTGGTCATTGCCTTTTTCAGGCCCTGCAGTTGTATTTCAGCCAAAGTGTAGATGATGATTTCATTGCCAGTCCTTGAATGAATTCTTTGTGCTCTCAGACGAACAAGGCAGCTCACCCATCCCCACCTATGAAGGTCATCTGTCCCACCACCAAGGTCATCTGTCCCATCAAAAGGTCATCTGTCTACCACCAAGGTCACACACCTCACCACCAAGGTTACCCATCCTAACACCAAGGTCATCTCTCCCACCAGCAAAGTCTTCTGTCCTACACCAAGGTCACACACCACACACCAAGGTTACCCATCCTAACACCAAGGTCATCTCTCCCACCGCAAAGTCTTCTGTCCTACCACAAAGGTCACCACACCCCACCGTCAAGGTCACCCACCCACCGTCAAGGTCACCCGTCCCACAGCCAAGGTCACCCATCCATCGCCAAAGTCACCCACCCCACGACCAAGGTCACCCACCCCACCGCCAAGTCACCATCCCCACAAGGTCACCACCCCACCACCAAGGTCACCACCCCACCACCAAGGTCATCTATCCCACCACCAATCTCACCTCCAAGGTCACTCATCCCACCCCCAGAGTCACCCACCCACTTCCAAGGTCACCCACCCAACCGCCAAGGTCGCCCATCCCACCACCACGATCATGAATTTTATCTTCTTCACCACCCCAGAGCATGTTGCGCCGCTCTCACCATTCACCCCACCACAACCACCTTCCAGACCACCCACCTCACGACTCTCTACCAGAATCTCTACCAGCAGACTATCCACTTCACATGCCACACCTGCAAGCATACCACCCCTCTCTGCTACTAATTACAGAGTTGTGTCAGGCAACCCCAATGATCGGTGTCTGTTTCAAAGTCTTGTCACAGGACTGGATGAAGAACTTCAGTGTGCCAGGAGAGGCAGAGATGGGCTTCCTCTTGAAGAGGACTCTCAGACCGGGAACAAGTTGCTGCTGATGGATTAAGAGCAACTGTCGTAGAGCAGATGAAGAAAAACAGGGGACGCTATGAAGACTTGGATATTACAACCCACAATGCCGATATGCCCCACAGAATCACACTTCAAAACGATGTCAGACCGCATTAACTACATGAGCCAGGTCAAATCTATGGCCGAAGAACTTGAGCTGATTGCAACAGCAGAACGTCTTGGTAGGCCCATCAAGGTTGTGGACAGTCAGTTTGAGCAGGTGACTGTGTATGGTACTGAGTTTGTGAACAAAGAGTCCTTGGTAGTCCAGTTCGTACGTCTGGGGCCAGACGCTGGACACTACGATTGTGTGACGCACTATCGGCGTGTGGAAGATGTTGTCCAGCTGCCACAGAAAACACCTGTTGCAGACGGAAAAGGAAAAGTACCAGAACAATGGACTCTGAAATACTCGCCTCAAGTCCTTGCAAGAAGGCATCGCTCAGTTCCAAAGTTAAAAAAAAAACCAGTCCGCAAACAAAAGAGCAAAAAGGTAACTGATCAAGGACAAAGACCACTGAAAGGAGCGCTTGGTTCTGCTTTATTTTGTGCAGAAACAGGTGAACAAAATAAATTCAGTGTCAGTCATGTCGACGATGTGTTCATGTTGAGTGTTCTGGCATCTCAAACAATACTGTCCACTACTTTGGCGAATTTTGCACGAAGGATTGAACACGTTCTTGTACAATTTACAAAAGTTGTGAAGGCCAGTGGTATTGCAAGAGATGCCAGATGCCACAAATGCTAGTCTATTGTTTTGGTTTCTTACACACAATAAAGGAAGGGAGCCATACGATTATGTTCTTGCTGTCATGATTGCTATTGTTATTGTTTGCTTTTTTCATGAAAGGATTGGTAGAAATTGTGTTGTTCATACTTTGCACAGTTGCACGAATAATCTGTAAATCATGTTTTATTTACTTCCTTTCTGAAATCATTCATATATTAGAAAAATTCTTTCTCAGTTTCCTTTTCATATAAAAGACAGAAAAATGTAGCATCATCAGCTTGCAAACCTCATTTTGTGTGTGTGTGTGTGTGTGTGTGTGTGGTGTGTGTGTGTGTGTGTGTGTGTGTGTGTGTGTGTGTGTGTGTGTTGTTTTCTAAATGATTTCTCGTTATTTTTTTAAGTGACTTACTAAGTAGTTCCAATTAGCCCACCCTGTCGTTGTAATTGGAACAATTTTTGAGAAAACACAAAAATGAAAAAAAAATATATATATTTCAGTTCAATCCATCCTTTGTCAGTTTGGTATGGCCAATGCGAATGGTGTAAGTCACCTGTGTGTGCAGTCTGGACATAATTCATTGAAAAATGTTCAATCTACTGACCTGTTTCTATAGTGGTTCCAATTAAGACTACTTTCCCTACACAAATCTAAATTCTTGAGAAAAAAAAAAGAGAAAAAGATTATTTTCAGATTAATGTAAATGACACGCAAACGTAAATGCTTATGAAGCCGTGGTCAAACTTGATGACCTGTTGATTTTAATGGTAGTATCTGTTTACTTACCCAAAGATCCAGTAAACAAAAATGCAGAATGGCCTAACGAGATCAGGAAAACAAATAGTTGATTGGGGGAGACTTCAGTGCGCATTCCCCCTTTGGGGACAAAAGTGCACACTTTGCATTCATAAATTTTATAACTGTTTTGTCGAAAACACTGTAGGCCTACAGTCGTCTTTATATCTTTCGAACAAAAGCACTGTAGCCAGAATTCCACAAAATCAGCAGTTGATCTGTTATTCATTTCTTCAACGCTTGCTTCCGGCATTGAGCAGGAAACAGGAACAGACACCTTAGGCAGTGCTTATTTACCGATAGTTTGTAACCATCAATGATAGACCAGTATCTAACGATTCCTCCGATAACAAATCCTTAATTATTGTCACCAGAATGCTAACCGGGGAAAAAAAGTCCATGTGTGTTCAATTGGCAAACGCATAAGGGTGTTTAAAAGGGAATCTACGACCAGTTCATGGCAGTAGTATCACGATCCGCTTACGCCCCCTTCCTCACAGTAGCGCAATAAAGACAAAAGGGGAACGTTTGGTGGAATGAATTTTGCCAACAAGTAACAGAACATTAGAGTAGTTGCTTCAAAATGTGCCTCAAAGACAAAACGAATTACGATAGAATGAAGGAAACGAAAAGAGCTGAACATCATTGTAACAGAGTAGTATATCAAGCCAAACGTGAGTCGTTCAGTTCAGTTCAGTTCAGTTCACTTGGGACTTTGATAGCCTCACAGCTTTTTGTGTCCCAATCATCTTATTTCATAAACATTGGTTGCTTAATGCATGCGTATGCTCAGGATATATTTTAATCTATTCTATTACTTTATTTCTATCAATCAAATTGAGATTTTAACATATTTAACTCAGCGTTAGTATCCAGAAGGTTTTTAAAAGTATTCAAATCTTTTGCTTTTTTAATGTGCGCAGGTAGTTTGTTCCAATACGGTGCCACTCTGTTACTAAATGAAAATTTCTAATATTAGTGCGACAATATTTAATTTGGATTTTGTTATCAGAATTTCTTGTAATTTGATTAGTGGTTAGTTGAAAAAATGTGTTTAAAATTTGTACTGTTAAGTCCCTTAAATAGCTTGTAAGTCTCAATCAAGTCTCCCTTATTCGTCTGAACTTTAACGATGGTAAATTTAACCTTCGCAATCTATCTGCATAGCAACATATTTGAATTCCTTAATTAACAAGGTGGCTCTTTTTTGTACTTTCTCAATACTTGCTGATTGCCTTTTTAAATAAGGGCTCCATATCACATTTCCATACTCCAGGTGGGGTCTAACTAATGCCTTATATAGTAATGTAAAAACTTCAGTATCCAAATATGAAAAAGACCGTCTGATTATGCCGAGCATTTTATTTGCTTTCATCATTACACTGTTTATGTGCTTGTCAAATTTCAGACTGCTATCAAACATTACACCAAGATCTTTTTCTTCTGAAACGGAATCAACATCTGAGACAGCATCATTATATTTCATAGTATATGTATATCCGGATTATTTTTTCCATAATGTATAACCTTGCATTTAACTGGATTAAAATATAAATTCCATGTTTCACTCCACTTAATTAGATTATCAATATCATCTTGTAATTTAAGATGGTTACTTACAGAATCATATATTTTCGTATCATCAGCAAATATTTTACATGAACTAATTACACATTCTGGCAGGTCATTTATAAAAAACTGTGAACAGAATAGGTCCAAGAATACTTCCCTGCGGAATACCGCTTACAACATCTATATTTGAAGAATAATTATTTCCAACTTTCACCCTTTGTACTCGATTAGAAAGAAAACTCTTAATCCAGTTGTATATATTCCCATTTATGCCATAACCTTCTAATTTTTTTAACAATCGGTAGTGGGCACAGAGTCAAAAGCTTTCCTAAAATCCAAGTAAATTACGTCAAAAGCAAGCCCATCATCGATCATATTTGTAAAATCTTCCATTACTTCTAAAAGTTGTGTCATACAAGATTTTACCCTGTCTAAATCCATGTTGGCAATCTGAATATAAGGAAAAATCATTCATATGGTTTACTATTGCATCTCTCACAAATGACTCAAGCACTTTGCAAAGGATACAAGTCAAACTTACAGGGCGATAATTTCCTGGGTCAGACCTGGTGCCTTTTTTAAATATAGCAGTTACAGTTGCAAACTTCCAATCACTGGGTACCACTCCTTCACTTATTGATTTATTGAACAGCACACACAAAGGCACTGCTAGTTCTACACATAACTCCTTTAGTACTCTAGCTGGTAAACCATCTGGACCAGAAGCTTTAGCAACATCCAATTTACTTAATTTTTCTTTTATCGCTAATGGTGTAATGACTATATCACACAGAGTTTTTCCATCAGATAAAGAGGCGCTGTCGATTTCAGGAACATTTTCAATATTTTCATGTATGAATACACTAGAAAAGAATTTATTTAGCACCTCGGCCTTATCATTATCACTAACTGCAATATTACCATCTTCTTTTCTCAGGGGGACTAATTGAAGAGTTGACATTCAATTTTGAGCGGACATATTTCCAGAAGCATTTAGGATTCTTCTTACTATTTTTGCAATTTTATGCTCATAGTCTCTTTCGCTTTTCTCACTCTCTAGAACATTCATTTCTTAACTTAATATAATTTTGGTAATCTACACCATCTTGTGTGATCAAAAATCTTTTATATAAATTGTACTTTTTTAATTTTCTTTAATACAGATTTCCTCATCCACTTTGGTCTTAAATTCTTGTTGCCTTTACTTCCAATTTTTGGGTATATATAAATCCACTGCTTTGAATTTTATTTCTTATATTTGACCAACATGTTTCCACGTCTAAACTATCTAACTCAGTCCAGTCAACCTTTCTAAGATCCTCTTCATTTTGTTGTATTCCCTCTTGCATAATTATATTTATGATGTTTGCTTTGCTTGTCACAGTCATCAATTGCGATAATACATCAAATATCAACACATCATGATCGCTTTTCCAACTGGACTGTGGTGTTCAATGTCAGATATCAGGTTATCGTCGTTTACAAGAATCAAATCAATCAAGCTAGGTTTTTGTCCTGTTCTTTTCTAGTTGGACTGCGAACAGACTGAACAGATATGTATCATTAACTGCTTCACAAGCACTTCGTTTTCCCTCGAGGGTTCTTGCCAGTTTATTTTTGGATAATTAAAGTCTCCATTATACAGACGTGATCGAACTTTTTAATAATATCTGAATGTAAAATATCCAAAAGTTTAGTATCATTCTCAGCATATGAACTAGGACTTCTATACATACATCCAAGTAACAGTTTTTTTTATTGTCCTTTGCTGAAAAAATAACACCACACACTCTACATTCTGTGAAAAAGAAAAACCCTGATCCAAAGAGACGAACAAAGTGTTGGAGAAAAGTAAAAAGAAATGATGAATAGTATACATCTTCCACAGTACTCTATAAAAGTAGATGGCAGGGCTCTCTTGGCAGAGGTATTTGTAGAGATGTTTGCAGGGAACAGCTCGACAACTGGTTTTAATAACAGAAGAGCAGCTCAGATAGACAGTTGTAAAATACACCGATCCCGAAAAAAATTATCATCACATTAATGCTTCTAAAACTTCACAGGAAATAAAAGATGCTGTTTAACTGCTTGAAATTAAAAAAAACTTTAAATGGGCCAGAGTCGACTTATCATGACATGACGAAAAATTTGCGAAATAGCTGTTTTATCAGTTTTACCTCCTTTTTTTAACTGCTGGTCGAATGGAAGCGTGCTATCCAAGTGGAAGCTATTGACCATTGTTTCACTTCTTAAACGCGGACAGGGACAATCAGAAAAAAAAATCGTCTTTTATATGGAATGTGGGGAAATTGATGGAAAGAAATATACTTAAAAGAATTACCATGACTGTGAGGAAAAACAGTCATGTAAACCAAGCGGGATTTTGAATAGGCAGAGCAAAAGTTGATCCTCTGGTTAAAGGATAACGACATAAGGGAAACAACCATTTTACATTACAAAAGCCTACGATCAAATATGGCATGTAAAATTGATACACAGGCTAAGATGTTCTAGATTTTCAGGCCACTTTATACTTATTTCAGTTTAGTAACAGGCCAGTTCAACTAAAGATTGGTGACGATTACTCCAATTTTAGGTAAATAGATATGGGTTTTCCAAAAAGATACGTAGCATGATGATCGCTGTTTTTGGACGAAAGTTACTAAGCAAACACATTCATCTGAGACCGATAAGTTACATTACATGCGTTTATTAAAGTAAGCGGAATAAAATGAATAATCACACAGCATGGAAAACGGATGATCATTTTCCCCACGAGTTTCTCACATAAAATGCCTTTCAACGCCAAGAGCCACACACAACATTCACCGCTATTTAACCTAGAGCAACGAACTTTGAATAAAAACAACATTCACCGCTTTTTTAACCTAGAGCAACGAAATATATGTCACACTGTCACTTTGCACACACGCATTCTTGACAGCATTTATCCATACGCACACGCATTTTTCCCAATCAACCAAAAGGCGCACTACCGAATGTCTTTTCTTCTCCTCTCCTTCAGGGAAAAACACTTTACTGAATCACATCAAAAAAGTTATAAACAGATTTTTATACATGTATCTCTCTTTACATTGAGAGATAAACTAACTCATTCAAGATTTATAAAGTCATGGCCTTCAATTATATAGCCAAAACCAGATCAGGAGAATAAAATACTCCTGTATTCACTGATCCCATGCCTGCATCAGAGATAAGACTCGCTCCATACTGTCATGATTCCCTGTCTCTCTCAGACAACTTTATCGCCCCCTTGAATTCTCCCGTAAATGGAGATACGAGTTCCCACCCCTCTCCCTTAAATTCTCCTGTCACTGGAGAGGTGACGAGTTCCAACTCTCTCCTGAGTCTTTAATTGCTGGGGGCCTGAACTACCGGTGTGTTCCCCACACCATGGTCAACTTTTAACCACCTCACTGGGTGAAGGTGAAGGTGAAGGGCGAAGGGCTGAAACACGAATAAGGTTCGTGTAAGTAACCTGCTTCCCAATTTAATTATGAATTCTTTCTTTCTCTTTTCTTGGGTTTTTCCCCCTGTAGCTTTCCCCAACTATCTAGGGCTCACCTGGTAATGATGGTCAGCATTTGGGACCAGCGTCCTGACAGGTTCGAGTCTCTAGGCCATCTGCGGGGCTAAAACTGATTCTTTTCCCCTCCCCCTAGTGAGTGCATACTCAGTGTTCAAAAACATGACCAACCTTACCAGCCTTTATTAAACTATCTCTAGTGGTCACTTTCACCCAAATGACCACCCTTCTTTCTTTAATGAGTCTTTCTCCAATTATTTGGGGAGGGCCCGTACACTAGTCAAGCCACATGAATATTCTTCCTTTTTGGGTAGTGGCATGGGGAAATGTTTTCATATCACTAACTACATGTGATGGAGCGTCACATGCCTTGATGTGGGCTACGTCACATGGACACCCCCCAGCCTGGGGTGAAAAAATTTCTCCAGAAATTTTTTTTTTTACGATATACAACTTCATTTAAAAAACACTTTCTTCAGCCATGAATTCAAAATGTGTATCCATCACATGATTCACCAAATTAACAATCAACGTATAGAATCAATCATCGTGATTCCACCATAAATAGCATATTTCAAACTTTCGTCTTTCAAAAAAAAAAAAAACGAAATTCATAATTGATCACAACATCTCACAAAATCATTTCCAAATTACATGGACAAAACAATTAGGGATATTATAAATTCAAAGTAAAAATTGTGTTTTATATTAAAGGTGAAGCACCTTTTTTCCTTGTCTTTGTCTCCATCATATGTTAAAAACCCTCATGAAAATGAGAATATTTCTAAGTGTAATGTTTTACTAGACATGTAAAACAAAATTAACTTAGTTTAAACATAGTTTTTTCCCACATGTATTTTTATATTCCATTGAAAAGTGAAACATTTTCCATTTTTGGGAAAACGAACTAATGAAAACAATGGTTTGTCTCATGCACAATCAAAAACATGTGTATTTTACATTTCAAAAGGTTATTTGGTCATGACAACATACATTTATATTCACCTTCACAAGCAAGTTAGACATAAATAGTACATGATAATTTTTTCATGTTTATCAAAAAATAAAAAGCAAAGAATAAATATGTATTACATCAACATCAAGTAGTTGTTTGCTTGAAAAAACATATAGTCACTTCAACAAGCAAATTAAGCATAAATACCACTTGATTTAAACAGTCAGTAGCATACAATGCCCTGTCAAATGTAAAACCACTCCGTAATCATAAAGAAAGACAAAAAAAAAGGAATATTTTTTTCCCCTTGAAGACAGTTACATTTGTCATGAATATTCATACACGTGACAATAAATCTCCCATGACATTTGTGTTCCAGGCACTGGTTCAATAATAAACTGGAATTCCTGCAATGCCAAAGACCATTTAAACAATCTGTGTTCTTATTTTTTGGGACGATTGCAAGAACGTCAATGGCCTATGGTCAGTCTGTACCGAATTTCTTCCAGTCAAGAACCTGGCGAACTTCTCACATGCCCATACAATACCCAAAAACACTCTCTCTCAATGTGGGTATTTCTCCTGTGTTGGTTGTTATGGGCTGCATCCTGTAGTCTGATTTCCCTTTTGTTCAGGAGCAGTTATGTCCTTGATATTCTTAATGGAGTGCCCTGCGCGTGCCTGTACCATCGTCAACACAGCGCAGGCCTCCAAGGGTGGTACAGGACTGCTCTAAAGGCGGGTTTGAAGGACAGTGCTTTTCTGGGTCCTCCCAGCCCTTCGGGTTGTTTCTTTTTCTTCTTTGCCTTAAATAGGCTGCCCCTGGAGAAGGTCCAGTGGCGGTGGGGAAAAGACCACGGGACACAGGGAAAGCCCTGTTGACAGTGGGAAAGATTTACAACTTTGGATTCTCTCTTGAGGGCACATAGACCGTATGGCGAAAGCTTGGCTGTGTCTGGAGTGGCACTGTCTTCATCTGTCATGGGCAGGGGTGGCTGGGTCTGGGGGGTGTGCTCGGCAGCTGGAGGGTGGTGTTTTTCGCCAGTGGGCTCTGCAGTCATGAAATAGGGGGTGGTACACCATGGGGATGTACTTTAAGGTTTTTTATGGGTGCATCCTGTAGTTGATTTACCTCTGTTAGGAGCAGTTATGTCCTTGATATCTTAATGGAGTGCCCTGCGCTTTGCCTGTCCCCATCGTCAACACAGCGCAGGCCTCCAAGGGTGGTACAGGACTGCTCTAAAGGCAGGTGAAGACAGTGCTTCTCTGGGTCCTCCCCGCACTTCGGGTGTTTTCTTTTTCTTCTTTTCTCCTGTGTCTTTGAGAACTTTTTACTGGCGTATTGCACGGGATGTAACAAAGCACTTTTTTCCTGCAACAGTACCGCTCCATTCTTTTTGGAAATTGGATCGGTTTCAAAATAAAGTCTTCTGGAGTGGAGGGTAACAAAAGAACAGGAAATGAGTTGAGGGTGTTCTGAACCACTCCAAAGCCTTCTGGGACTCATCAGGGCCACACAATACTTTTGTTCCTGTCCCTTTCGTCAATTCAGTCAAAGGGGCCGTCAGGGACGCAAAGTGGGGTACATATCGTCTGTAGTAAGACAACAATCCGATGGTGATCTGATCTGTTTCTTTGTAGTGGGTTTGTGTAAGGATAAAATCTTTTCCCTTTCTTCCTTCTGGCATCATTTTCCCCACTGAAAATAATGTGACCAAAAACTCGAGAGTTTGAAAACCCGGCACGAATTTTGGATGGTCTTGCCAGTTAACCAAAACTTCTGAGTTGGAAAAAACTGCTCGTAAGTTAGAAAGGAGGTCACTCCTGACTTTGCAGCCAACAAAATGTCATCAAAAAACTGACTGCACCACATTCATGGAGTTTCAGGGCTCGCTTTATTCTGGCAAAAGAAGCTGGGCATTTTGCAAACGAATGGCATTTTTCGTCCATTGGAAAGACCAAAAGGTGTTTGAAATGCTTTTCTTTTCCCCTTTTCAGCTTCAGCCATTGGAATCTGCCAGTATCCCTTTTGTCAAGCCTACTTTCACAAAATTTTTCCTTCTGAGAGTGACACAGAAGTTCTTCAATGTCTTGGATGGGCTCGGCATCGAACACAGTGATCTTATTTAATTTCCTGTAATCGATGCAGAACCACACCGAGCCATCAGGTTTGTCCACAATACAACTGGTGGGCTGTACGGAGATGTAGAAGGTTCTATGACCTTTAAATCCAGCATTACTTTTATTTCTTCTTCGACAACCCCTTTTTTTTGCAAACGGAAGGGGGTATGGTTCTGGTTTGCACTGGTATTTCAGTAGTTAAATGAATCTATGGGGTTCAATACCGTCATGTACCCGGGGTATCTGTCAAACAACTCCTGGAAGTCTTTCAAAATTTTTTGAGCTGTTCTGTTTGGGCTTGCAGACAAATCATTCAATGAACCACATTTGTCATAGTTTTACCTTGATTGACGAGTAGGAAGGGGTACAAAAATCATCTGCACTGGTAGATGTTAACACTCCTACTTTGCTGATTTCACAACCTTTGACTTTATCCTGTACGTTACATTGGGTACAAAATCATCACTGATAATATCTGTCATCTTGACATCAGTTTTGACATAGGCATATCCATTCAACTGACTGGTTGATGGCAACATTTGTACGTTCAACCCTACTTTTTTCAACATGTTAATATGGAATACCTTCTCAGTGTTGCCATTTTGATCTTATAATTAACCGCAGAAAGTTTTTCGACCACATGGAAAAAGGACCCTTCCACATAACACGAAGCTTGTTATGTTCATCAGTGAGTAGTACAAGGACTTTATCCCTACACTGAAGGGAAAAGTGCCTTCGCTTTTCTGTCTGCAAAGACCTTGTACACATCTGTTTTTCTATCAGCTGATTGTTGAGCAAGCTCCATGCATCCTTTTAAACGATTATGCAGTTCATTAAACGTATTGGTAAACAATTTTATGTCAGGTATGGTCCGTCTTTTTCGTCCATTGTGTCATCAGTAGATCAAAGGACCCCTTGGCGGGTGTCCGAAAGAAGCTCGAATGGTGAGAATCCCAGCGTTTCGTTCGGCATTTCCCTGTATGCGAAAAGCAAAGCCGTATGAAACGATCCCATTCATGGGGTTCGCCTTGCAACCTTTCTCAACATGGACTTTAAACGTTTCCCTTGAAACGTTCAACCTTGCCCTTCGATTGGGGATGATATGGCGTTGTTGAAATGGAAGAGATTGAAACAGTCTGTAAATTTCTCTCATGAGATCGGAAATGAATTGCGTTCCACAATCCGAGAGAATTTCGTCTGGAAGACCCACTCTGGAAAAAATCGCAAGTAGGGCTTCAGCGACAGACACTGTATAATTTTTTTTCAGTGGAATCGTTTGGATACTTGTCGCTGTATCCACCAAAGTTAAGATATAGCGATTCCGGAAGAAGCAGGGTATAAAGGGCCCACAATTCAAAAGCCCCCTTCCGAAATGGGACGAAATGAGGCATTTTGTGCGAAGGTGCACATGGGACCGACCTTTCTGAGATGTCTTTTGGCAGATGTCACCTGAGCGGCAGTATTCTGTAACTTCCCTTTTTGACAACCTGGCCAATTTAAAAAGAATCAAGAACTCTCCCTTTAATGTTCTTTTTGATTCCGCAGTGACCAGCGAACAAGCATCATGAGCCGTGGGGTAGTCGTCTCTCTAAGTGGGTTTGGAACGACAACTTGTTTGTTGTCCTGTCCAGGTACACACCTGTAGAGAAAGTCAGAGTCCAGTATGTACGTTGGTTTGTCCGTTGGTATGTCAGTGATGTCTGTTTAGCTGCAGAAAGTTTTTGTCGTCAGCGTCTGTCTTTTCCCTGCATTTCTTTTAGATCATCTGGGGTTTAATCTGGAGTTCATCCCGTTTTGAGACTTTTAGCAGTTTTTAGCTTTTCCCTGCTCTATGATGTCTGATTGGTACTCACAAGACAAGGAATGAACGATCCTCCGCACCACATGTACTGTAGCACACCTGGCAAATTTTCCCCAAGATCAAGTCGCGAAAGGGTCATCGATAACACGGCGGTAAGAAATCCGGGTAGTTTCGGTGTATCGACCGAAATTTTCGCCAGCGGAAACGTTTCAATCTTGCTCCAACGACCTAAAACCCTTTTGGACAGTGTTGAGATACTGGTTTTGAAGCACGAAAGATTTTCTTACACCAGCGGTGGTGCACCCCGTGTCTTTGCAAAACCGAAGCCTGGGAATCCGTTGATGGCTCCGTTTTTTAACACCAGTCTGTCACGGTTTGTCCGAGGCCTATGACGATTGACCCATCTAGGGTTTGGTGGAATTATTCATTTATTTATTGTCGTTGTTGTTGTCGTGTATCCGTCCCTTAATGTGGCTTGTGGTGTGATTGCACCTTAATGTGGCTCAGCTCAGGTTAGGTTTTTCTTTTCTCTTCTCTCTCTCTAATTTCATGCCCGTGAATTATCCTGCCCGGTTCAGGGTTGGCTGGCACTTTTCTCTTGTTACTGGTGTCTCTATGGCCTCTCACCTGTCTTTTTACCTGCCGCACGTGGACATTCCTCTTAGGCTTGAGGGTTCTCACTGTGACGTTTGGGTGGCATGTTGGCTGCCATCGGTTTTTGGCAGGTTTTCTCTTCACTCAAGCGGAAAATGTCCCTGGGAGCGCCCGCTCCCGGTTCTGGTTCTCAACCACTTCGTCGAAGGTCGGTCGGGGACTTCATTCCTACAGTCGGCCTGTAGGGGGGGACGTCATCTCTTTTCCGCATCTGCTTGCTGGTCCTCTCGACTGGACAGAGGGCAGAGAGTCGCTTGACCGCCACTCTTGGGTCACCCAAGGGTAGCTGGTAAGCATCAGTTTCGTGGTTTGTTTGTTTGGTTTTTTTTGCTAGCCGGCTAATTCTTCTCTTTTGGGGCCCAAATTTTCCCTTTTTTTTTTCAAATTAAAAGAATTTGTTTGAGACCGTTTTCCTGTTAAATTTAATTTTAACCTGCCATTCTAAATTATATCCAAAATTCTTTCTCCTTTCAATGCATTGGTGATGCGGGTAGTCGGTGGGGTTTGGGGGAGAACCTGGTGATTTGGGGTTGGAACTTGCTTGGTCTCGCTCGTCCGCCCCTGTCACAATCACCGGTCTCTTATTCTTCGGCCCCGTCTGTTTGTGTTGTGCAAGGGGAACGAGTTTTATGTTTGCGAGCGTGCGTACGCATGATTAGTCGTTTGGATGCGTGGTTGGGAATTGTGTGCGTTTTGAAATTTTTGCTATAAATGTGGTGATAATTGTGCCATTGAATTATTTTTTGCAAATTTTGGTGGCAGTTATTAAGCAATGGTTGCTGTTTTTAGTTCAGTTCCTAAGAAAGGAAATGTTGACGTGAGGAGGGAAGGATTAAAGATACAATTGCTATTCGTTTGTTTGGGCTGTGAATGTAATCTCTCACCTGCTTCGTGTGGGAAACCTTTAGCGAACATTCCTCATTTGGGTTTGTTTACTGTGTTATGCTCAGGTCTGTGTTGAGCTGGTGCTTTAATGTATTCAGCAAACCTCCCCTCGCCATCATGCGAGTGGCTGTTAGGATTTAACAGCATATGTCAGACCGTACTGACTGCGGGGTTCCAGTACCCTTCTTTCCTTCCATTTTCCTTCGTTTCCTCTCCTCCCGGGGGATTCACCCGAAGCTTGCGCTGTTGGGGCCGCGCACTGGTAGAGGAGCACGTGGAATTTGCTGGAGGATCCCCACCCCTGTCGGGACCTTCGCGACAAGCCTTGTCACGGGGACGCGTTCTCCCCGGTCTCGGACTTCTACATGCCATGGGGACACCCAGTTGTGGTTCGCTCCGTGTCCGTGCAATTTGGGGTGTGTGTGTGTCATTGGTGTCGCCATTGAAAGGACCCACTTAGTTCAAGAACCGACGGTTTGGGGCACCTGATGCGACCGGTGCTCACAGTGGACTTTGGAGAGCAGGGGTGTGGGGGAACAATAATGCACGGAAGGAATGTGTGCGGAAAGGCATATTTTGAATTAGGTTATGTTGTGGGGTTGAAAGGCTTGTTATGATTTTGGTTTGTTGTGTGGCGTTGAAATGCTTGTTTGCGACTCTGGGTATGTCGGGTGTGTTGAAATGCTTAATTGTGTGTATGGTCGTGAGTGTTGAAATGCTTGATGTGATTGTGCATGTTGTGTGTTGGGAATGCTTATTGTGAACTATGGGTGTGTTGGTGTGAATAAATGGGGTTGTTGTATCGTAATTTTCCTGTGTGGTCTCTTGCGGGGGTGTGAGTTCAAGTCACTCCTTCACTCCATCTAGACCGATCTGTCAGGGCAGACTCCAGGGGCTCGGTCGTGACTGTGTGATGTGTGTGTGTGTTGTGTGTGTGCGCGGCGCGAGAGAGAGGAGATATTAAGAAAGAGAGTGTGTGAGTGTGTGTGTGTGTGTGTGTGTGGTGTGTGTATGTGTGTGTGTGTGCGACAGAGTATCAGAGGAAGAATGGGGGGGGGGAAGGGGGAGAGAGAGTTGATGTGTAGATGTGGAAAGAGGAGAGAGGTACGTCTGTCAATTTAATTTCGCCCTAGGGCAGGTTATTTACTAGACATCACATTGAGGACGGAATGAGATATGAGGAGATGGCAGAGTGAGAAGTGTGTGTGTGTTAGGGGGGATGGGGAAGGAAGGGCAATTCGGTGGACGTGGGGAAAAGGGGGGGGGGGGGGGGGGGGATGGTGGTTGATGGTAGTGGAGGACGCGAACTGGGGGGGGGGGGGGGAGTCGAGAAAGAAGAGAGAGGAGCGTAATGGGACTGAGAAGAGGGTGTATGTGTTTTTATGGGCGCAGCGCTGGCGCGGTGTGTGTGTGTGTGTGTGTGTGTGTGTGTGTGTGTGTGTGTTTCTAGTGGGTGCATTGTACG
>CM031617.1:67680965-67745491 GCA_018398815.1 Conus ventricosus | reverse complement strand
GCCACTTGTCACGACCGACCCCTGAAGGTCTGCCCTGACAGGATCGGTTAGATGGGAGTGAAGGGAGTGACTGACTCACACGCCTCGCAAGAGCCCACACAAGAAAGATTACGATACAACACCCCATTTATTCACATCGACACACACAATCGCAAATAAATATTTCAACACACGCACCATGCACAATCACAATCAAGCATCCCAACACACAAACATGCACAATCACAATCAAGCATTCCAACACACACAACATGCACAATCACAATCAAGCATTTCACTATACGACATATACACATAAATAAACATGTATAAATAAACATTTCCAGCACCCATCCCTTTCCATGTCATGTAGTGCCCCCACACCCTGCCTCCCCGAAGTCTACTGGGAGCACCCTGTCGCACTAGGTGCTCCAAACCGGGTCGGTTCTTGAAGAGAGTCGTTCAAGGCCGACACCCTTGACACACACAAACAGACGGTGGAGAGTGCGTCCCGGGGGGGGGGGGGGGGGGGGGGGGAACGTGGCGTTGTTGCTGGAGGTCCTGGACGGGGATCAGGACCGGCCAGGTCAAGTCCACGGGCTTTTCCACCAGTACGTGGCCTCAACCAGTGCGTGGTCCCAACCAGTGCGTGACACCAACCAGTGCGCGGTACCAACCAGTGGCGGGTCCCAACCAGTGCGTGGCACCAACCAGTGCGTGGCCCCAACCAGTGCGTGGCACCAACCAGTCCAAGCTCCGGGTGGAGCCCCCGTGGAGGAGGGAAAAGGTAACAGCTAGGAAAGAAGAGAGGAGGGAAGGGCACTGGAACCCCGCAGTCAGTACAGTCTGACCCATGCTGTTAAATCCTAACAGCCACTCGCATGATGGGCGAGGGGAGGTCTACTAAATACACCAAAACACCAGCTCAACACAGACCTGAGCATAACACAGAAACCAATCAAATCAGGAATGTTCGTTAAAGTCTTCTCACACGAAGCAGGTAAGAGACTGCATTAAATTAACAGGCTATAAAACAAATATGAATTATCTTCATCCTTCTCTCACTCACGTTTAACATTTTCCTTTCTTAGGAACTGAACTAATTGCTTTACATCTGCCACCACATTTGCCAATAATAATAATTCAATGGCACAATTATCCCCACATTTTATATCCATATTTCAATGCATAAACAAATCTCCAACCACACATCTAAACGACTAGTCATGCGTACGCACGCTCGCGAACATAAAACTCGTTCTCCTTGCACACACAAACAGACGGTGGCCGAAGAATAAGAGTCCGGCGAATGTGACAGGGGCGGACGAGCGAGACCAAGCAAGTACCAACCCTGAATCACCAGGTTCTCTCCCATCCCCACCGACTACCGCATCACCAGATGCATAAACAGGAGAAAGAATTTTGGATATAATTTAGAATGGCCAGGTTAAAGATTGAATTAACCAGAGAAAAGGTCTCAAACAATATTTCTTTTACAATTTTGAAAACAAAGAAAATTGCGCAAAAGAGAAGAATAAGCCGGCTAACAACAAAAAACCAAAACAAACAAACCACGAAACTGATGCTTACCAGCTACCCGTGGGTGACCCCGAAGAGGCGGGTCAACGACTCTCTCTGCCCTCTGTCCAGTCGAGAGGACAGCAGCGCAGATGCGGAAAAAAGATGAAGTGATGTCTCTCCCCTACAGGCGACTGTAGGGATGAAGGTACCGACGTACCTTCGACGACGTGGTGGAGAACCAAAAACAGAGCAGGCGCTCTCAGAGACATCTTCCGCTCGAGTGAAGAGAAAACCTGCCTAAGCGATGGCGGCCAACATGCCACGCTACGTCACAGAGTGAGCATGCCTCAAGCTAAAAGAAATGAAGCACGTGCGACAGGTAAAAGACAGGCGAGAGGCCGATAGACAGCAAGTTCGAGAGAAAGGTACCAGCCACCCGTGAACCTGCAGGTGAATTGCCGGGCGTGGAATTAGAGAAGAGGGGGAGAAAGCAAACGAACTTGGCTGAAATACACCAAGGGCAACCCCCACCACAAGCCACAAAAGGGCGGACACGCGCAACAAAACGATATAAAAAAATTTTAAAAAATTACCCCCTGATGGGTCAATCGTGTGGCCCCGTACAAACTCGTGAAATCTGGGGGGGCGCGGAACGCATGGACTGGTTTTCTTGTCCCTTTGTCATCGTTGTGCTGATGGCAACGCATGGAAGGTTTGCTTGTCTCCCCTTTTCTATGGGTGTGCTGCGGCAAGCCCAAAACGGTTTTCTTGTTCCTTTGTTTTCGGTGTGTGACGGCTGGACAGAAAAGGAAGGGGTGGTGCAGAAGACTGAAAAGGAAGACGTGAGCGGGAAAAGGGGGGGAGGAGGGAAAGAGGAGGGGAGGAGAAATGGGGAGGGGAGAAGAGGAGGGGCAGGGGGGAGAAAAAGGGAAAGAGGGGAGGAGGAGAAAAGGGGGGAAAAAGGAGCAGGGGGAGAGGGGGAGGAGGGGGGAAAAGGGAGGAGGAGAAGAAGAGAAGAGGAGGGGGAGAATTGGCAGAGGAGGAGAAAGAGAAGGGGGAAGGAGGAGGGGTGAAAGAGGAGCGAAAGGGGGAGGAGAAGAAAGAGGAGGGGGGAGAGAGAAAATAGAAAGGGGGAGGAAAAGGAGGAGGGGAGAAAGATTTGAAGGGGAGGGAAAGGGAGGGAAGGAGAAAGGGAGGAGAGGAGAAAAGGGGAGGAGGAGGAGAAAGTTTGAAGGGGGGGAGAAAAAGGGGGAGGGGGAGAAAGAGAAGGAGGAGGGAAGAGGGGAGGAGGAGAAAAGGGGGAAGGTTTGAAGGAGGAGAAAAGGGGGAGGGGAGGAGAAAAAGGGAGAAGGAGGAGGAGAAAGAGGGGAGGGGAAAGGGGGAGAAAGAGAAGGAGGAGGGGGGAGGAGGAGAAAGGAGGGGGAGGAGGAGGACGAGAAAGAGGAGGAGGAGGAGAAAGAGGAGGAGGAGGGGCGAGAAAGAGGAGGAGGAGAAAAAAAGAAGAGGAAGAGGGGGAAGGAGGGAGAGTACGAGGAAGACGAGAAAGAGGGGAGAGGTGGAGGAGAAAGAGGAGGAGAAGGCGGAGGGAAAGAGGAGGAAAGAGGAGGGGAAGGTGGAGAAAAACGGAGGGGAAAAGAGAAAGAGGGGGAGGGCGGAGGAGAAAGAGGAGGGGGGCGGAGGTGAAGGGGGAGAAAGCGGGGGAAAAGGGAAAAAGGAGGAGGGGGGGGGAAAGAGAGGAGGAGGAGAGGATGAGAAAGAGGGGGGGGGGGGGAGGAAAGAGGAGGGGTGGGGGGAAGAAGGAGGAGGGGGAGGATGAGAAAGAGGGGGGGTGGAGGAGAAAGAGGGGGAGGGGGGGAAAGGGGGGGGGGGGGAGGGAAAGAGGAGGGGAGGGGGGGGAAAGAGGGGGGGGGTCGAGGAGGGGGGGAAGAGAAATGGGAAATAAAAGAAAGTGGAAGAAAAGAGGAAGGAGAGATCCCTGACGTGAAGGGGCAGGAGCTAAGAGAAAAGGAAGGAAGGAAAAAGGAAGTGATGAAAATGTGATGATGGAAGAAAAACAAAGCGGACATGAAGACCACGAAGAGTTCGAGCGGGGGGAGGGGAGGGGAGGAAAAGAAAGAAAGAAGAGAAGAAGAAGAAGAAAAGGGAAAAGAAGAAGAAGAAAAGAAGAAAAAGAAGATATGATCATGAAGATGTGATGAAAAAGGTGTGATGATGAAAATGATGATGTGTTATGTGATGACGTCGATGATGGACAAGGAGATCAGGCTGGGAGAAGTAAAGAAGCAGGAAAAAGACGACGAATACCTTACATTTTTGGCTAGCTATACCCAGCTGTGACTGGCGCTCAGACGACGAATACCTTACATTAGTGGCTAGCTATACCACGGCTGTTGACTGGCGCTCAGACGACGAATACCTTACATTAGTGGCTAGCTTTCCCACAGCTGTTGACTGGCGCTCAGACGACGAATACCTTACATTAGTGGCTAGCTTTACCACAGCTGTTGACTGGCGCTCAGACGACGAATACCTTACATTAGTGGCTAGCTATACCACAGCTGTGGACTGGCGCTCAGACGACGAATACCTTACATTAGTGGCTAGCTTTACCACAGCTGTTGACTGGCGCACAGACGACGAATACCTTACATTAGTGGCTAGCTAAAACCACAGCTGTTGACTGGCGCTCAGACGACGAATACCTTACATTAGTGGCTAGCTATACCACAGCTGTTGACTGGCGCTCAGACGACGAATACCTTACATTAGTGGCTAGCTATACCACAGCCGTGGACTGGCGCTCAGACGATGAATACCTTACATTAGTGGCTAGCTATACCACAGCTGTTGACTGGCGCTCAGACGACGAATACCTTACATTAGTGGCTAGCTATTGCACAGCTGGTGAATGGCGCTCCGGCTGTTTCACACACCGTGATGTCATCAAACCCCGGCTTCTTCCTCTTTCCACCTCCTTAACTGTCTGTCTGTCTGTGGGTATCTGTCATCCACTTTCTACGAGCAGTCTCTCTCTCTCTCTCTCTCTCTCCCCTCTCTCTCTCTCTCTCTCTCTCTCTCTCTCTCTCTCTCTATCTCTCTCTCTCTCTCTCTCTCTCTCTCTCTCTCTGTGTGTGTGTGTGTGTGTGTGTGTGTGTGTGTGTGTGTGTGTGTGTGTGTGTGTGTGTGTCTGTGTCTGTGTCTGTGTAAGAGAGAGAGAGAGAGAGAGAAAGTGTGTGTGTGTGTGTGTGTGTGTGTGTGTGTGTGTGTGTGTGTGTGTGTGTGTGTGTGTGTGTGTGTGTGTGTGTGTGTGTGTGTGTGATAACGTATGAGACATCCACACACGTCACGGCATAATAAAACACCTGACACAAGACAATGCACGGACAATAACATCACAACACGTTACCATTTCATACTAACCACACAACATCACAACACGTTACCATTTCATGCTAACTACACAGCATCACACAGTACATCACACAGTACATCACACAGTACAACACACAGCCAGTACACAAGTCTCCTGGACCATCGGTAGTACCTGTGGTATATGATACGGACAGTTCCTTGTCGCTCATCGTGGCAATTTCAGCATCAGATGGAAAGTTCTTCACCTGAAAATTCAACTACTCCAACAACGATGAAAACAACTCATAGTTTGTCTCCGGGCAGGCGAGCACTTCACGTGCAGACGTGAAGGTGGTATGTGTAGAGACCACAATGAAATAAGATTTTAGCATGGATTTAATTAGACAATTTTCGGAAATCTGCAAGGAGGTAATCTGTGGTAGGAGCGAAGCGAGAGTGACTTCAGCCGTGTTCGTGGGACAGATGGCGTCACAGGGCAGCTCAAAGCAATGCTGCTTCCATCAGCCATCTTGACAGTTCATCAGAGAGGAGAAGATGCCCTCGATGTGGACGTGAACATGGTGTCTGTAATGCAGACAGTCCATACTTTCGACATTGTCCTGGTGTGCGCTTCAAGTTTGAAGAATGATTTACTCACTGGATATAAAGCGTTGAGCTGAGAAAAGGTAAATCCATTTTACAATGGAAAGACATGCTCCAGTGGAGGTCAGCAGTATAAAGCTTTAAAGAGACACACATTTGCGAAAGATGCAGCATGTAGCAATAACATTACACAGGGGCATGCATACATATATACATACAAATAAATAGAGGGAAAAGGGTGGCAAAAATATATACATACATACACGCGCGCCACAGACCTCACCGGTTAGTTTGTCTGTCTGTCTGTTATCTATCTGTCTGTCTGTCTGACTTTCCGTTGTCTGTCTGAATATCTCTCTCTCTCTTCTCTCTCTCTCTCTCTCTCTCTATCTCTCACTCTCTCTCTCTCTCGCTCTCTCGCTCTCTTCTCTCTCTACTGAGGCAGGTGGTCGGCTCAGGCACGGCAAGGGGTCTCTCTGCTTTCCGGTATCCATAACGAGTTGCAGGACGTGTTTAGTGGTTTGCAGGATTTATCAGCCGAAAGTTTTTTTCAAAGTGAATGTGGCAATGCAAGGTAAATAAGACAGTATGTTTATGCCATTTCATCTCTAACTTCCTCCGAGTCAGTGAGTGATGTGATTGTTGTGTGCATTCAACGATTAACGTGGATTGTGTATTGAAAACCAAAACGACTAGATGTCGGCAGTCTACGTGTTTGGATGATACTCGCAAGCAGGCCATCATGCCATAGTTTCCCTTAGCCAACTGCCGCCCGCAACTGGGTACAGTTGCAGTCATGGGTCCATCTCGCGATACATGACTCTGGGAAAGGGAGAGCGACGATCGGGGAACTTTTTTCTGAGGTATTATTCATACAATGGTCCCCACCAGAAAAAAACTTTTGATAACATCCTCAAGCAATTGCATCAAGGAGATACACGTTATTTCATAGTGATACGTTGGTGCTTACAAAACCAACTGGCAACACCAGCTCATGGATCGGACTATACACCAGACCACAAAATTCACAACTTAAGTTTACCCACTACTGCACCAGGACTATCAACTGACCTATTTCAGCATCCTTGAATTACGACTTACATTAAAACCAAGCTAAAAACTCCTCAAGATAACCTCTACTACACACCAAACAAAATCATAGTTCAGGGCAGAGCTTGCCAAGACTGGGTCAAATGAGGAGTTCCGAAAACTGCGTGACATTGTACAACGCTGACCGCGGCGCCAGAATCAACACAAGGCCGACCAAGTCTCTGAGCACTCCGTCGCTACAGTGTTGTAGCGAGACCGGCAGAAAGCCTTGTGCGCTCGACGGCTCAGGCAGACACGCCTACACAGCACCGGTGGAGCTTGGAATGTGAGGACTGCCCCTTTCAGAAATAACAGGATGTTTCCACCGTCTTCAACGGCCTGCAATTTCTTCAAGCGCCTGTGTTGTGTTCCCCATGTCCATCCAACACCACGCCCTCCTTTCTCTACCTTCCACCATGACGATATAGTAATTCACCCCTACATCACCATCCATCCTCGTGACGGGAAAACATACCTCTTTCCCTTTTCCCTTTCATGGACATTACACCCAGGAGTAGACAATACAAACATTAAAACCCCTGTCACTAGCACATTGGACAGTGGAACCCTAACGATATCACTGACTATCATCTGAAGACAGCACTTCAACAAAAGCTGACAGTCGGGGAAGATGTCGAAAAATCAGTGGGACAGCTGATGACAGCACCCAGCAAAATGGACTCAGTGAAGAAACTCAGAAGCTAATGGCCCTTGAGCAAACCTGTGTGACAAACGACAACAAAACACTGTCGATAGACGTCAAACGACACAGACGATTGTGACAGCTCGGTGAAAGGGACTGACACGACGCTGACATACAGTCCCACAAACTGTTGCATGTAGTAGTCAGGACGACTGTGTGCCCAGGAAGAAGTTCCTTCAGGATCACTCAGTCCTCCGTGACGAATATCTCTCCCCTCAGATCAACACGACAGGAAACCCAGACAGACCTTCAAATAGAATCGACGCCTAACGACCAACTAAGTCAATGTCTTCATCTGACAACGACAAATCATCCTCACGCAAAAACATAAGCCAATATAAAATTTAATGTAAATCACATTCATACTCTCGCCACCAACAAAAGCATTTCTCTTCCTCCCCAGACAACAAAAACTCCCCACCTTCTTCAATGACCACACTGTATACAGATGCACCACCCCATTCAGCCCCCATACCAAACAACTCTCTGTGACAAAGTACGGAAACCTCCACCAATGTGACAAATCCTTGACTCCCCTTATCCAACCTCCTCCCCATTTGTCAGGCGAATATCCCTGAAAAAATTATCTCCTCAAGTGTCCTCCCCATCCTCTTCATAAGGTTCATGGAGAGACCGGACTCAACAATATGCTGAGTGACGGCAACCCTGTGATATATTCCTATCCTAGGGCCAGCGCCTCGTTGGGAGGTGGCAACGATCTATCCGGTCGCCAGTCTGACTCAGTGGCTTGCAAAGCAGGACACCCAACACCCCCCCCACCAATAAAAAAACCGTGAGCAGGCTACCTTCCATGTTGGGGGTGGTGACTGCACGAGCTCGTGGAATCACAGCCAGTGGCTGTCAATATCATCGCAGCATTGGCGAGAGCCATTGTGAGTGCCACCGAGTCTTCCCCAAGCCCAACTTCAGGCCTCTGCAAAAATTTTTTTTTTATTCCCGGCAAACGAGGGCGGCCACCCTTGATCACCATTCATTCGCCCCAGCAACGACACCTTCAGGAGGCCTGTTTCAGCAAAATGGGGGTTAAATTCATCAGCCATTGTGACACCTTCTCTCACCCTGCGCGGTGCCCGAGACTGGCGTTTTATACAACTCTAACACAACCAGCAGGAAGGGAGAGTGGAACGTGTTGACGCAAAAAACTCTTCCCCCTAACGGACAGGCCCTCTACCCACACCTACTAGCCACACCGTCTCATGTTTACCAACAGCGAACGAATGCCCCAGATCCCCCATCCTCCTCCCCATTTCACCCTCTCAGAATTCCCAACTCCCGTTCCAGGTTTACGCAACTTCACTATCGTCTCCCCCTCCCCCCTCCAGGAAGCCCCTCCAACACCATCCAGCTCAACTCCTGTGCGGACACAGAGTGACCACGAGAACGTCAAGCAGCTCTCGCTCAACTAGGCCTACCCAAATAACACCAAACTAGGTTATTGACACATCCTTCCCCACCGCCACCCTCCCACTCCAGCAAAGCAAGATCCTCCAAGACCCGCCGACCAGATGTGTATACGAGCAGTGACAGCTTCCCTGGTCCAAGTCACTCGTTCCAGACAACGAAGTTACACCCCGCTATGTGTTCTGCAGGGAGAGCGCTCTTCCCCCATTCTCCCTGGTTCAACAGGTCTGTCCCTCCCCTCCTATGCCGTTCCTCCTCCTTCAGAGTTATTTACGGGGCATGTCTACTTCACATCATCTTGGTATGGCCACTTTCCTACCCCCTCACCAGCACCCCATGCTTCCCCCCACTTCTGATGAGGTTCCAGTTTTGTTGTTGTCGAGGTGAGCACAAAATGTTTAATTGTTTTTGCTTTGTAGGGCCGCGGATTAAGTTTTTCGAAATGGTGACGACAGTTTCGTTTGAGTGTGTTTTTGTAGGGGGGATTAGTAAGTGTGTGTGTGTGGTGTGTGTGTGTTGGTGTGTGCGTTGTGTGTGAGTGTGTGTGGGTGTGTGTGGGTGGTGTGGTTGTGTGTGTGTGTGTGTGGTGTGTGTGTTTCGTGTGCGCACGGTGCGTGCGCGCGTGCGCGTTTGTGTTTTTGTATGAGTGTGCTGTTTGATATGTGTGTGTGTGTGTGTGTGTGTGTGTGTGTTGTGTGAGAGTGAGAGTGTGGAGAGAGAGAGAGTGAGAGAGAGGAAACAGGTGAGACAGATGGAGAGAGTTAGAGAGAGAGAGAGAGAGTGCGTGCCACGAGTCGGAGTGAAGAGATGCTCATATTTGTATGTATGTGTATGTCTGTGAATGTATTGTTAATTGTGCCGTATGAATTGTTAATGATCGTGTGTGTGTGTTGTGAGTGTGTGCGCGCACGCGCGTGATGTGTGTGTGGTGTCTTATATGTGGTGTATTCTGTGTCTCTGTGTGTGTGCTGTTGTGTGTGTGTGTGTATGTGTTATTATGCGTGCTACTGTGGCTCCATGTCTGTTTGTGTATGTATGTCGATGTACGTTAACTTTTTACCATTCGTTATATTTTCCGTGGAGCCAGAAATGCAACAAAAACACCTCCTCTGCAACAGAAGACTGTGCTGGGAATGTTAGACCAAGGTACTGTGGTACTCAAGGCTTCCACCTGGTGGTTTTCCTCACATTCCTTAACACGTTTCTTTTTTTTTTTTTTTCATGCAAAATACTAGCGATGCTTGGTTTCCTTAACCTTTACTATGTGTTGTGTGTTTGTGTGTGTGTGTGTGTTCGTGTTGTTGTGTGTGTGTGTGTGTGTGTGTGTGTGTGTGTGTGTGTATGTGTGTGTGTTGTGTGTGTGTGGGTGTGTGTGTGTGTGTGTGTGTTGTGTGTAACTTTACCCTGTGCCGGCAAGTGCTGATTCCTGATATCTAAGTGAACCTTTACCAGTATATATAAGGAAGTTTTCGTAAAAGTGCGAGTCTGTGAGCTTAGCAAAGAAGACTGAAAAAAGACTCTGCAGCAGGAGACTCCAGGAAAAACTGCTATTTACTGCGGAGCGAGGCAATTTGTGCATGCCAACTCGCCACTTTACAAGTGCGGCTTTGTGACTTGTGAAATATAAGTGACTTTTTGCACTCTCTTTTTTAAAATTTGGTCTCGTTTTGATGTTTGTTCTTTGCATTTTTTGTCTTCAGTTTTACTTCTTTTTTCCTCTCCTTCGATCCCCTTATTTGTAATTTTGTTCAAATTTACTTCCTTTATTGAGTGACTGTTATATTTTCCTTTCAGAACAGTGTTATCCATCAGTACCATCTGATCGAGGAGCTTACTGAATTATACTGTGAAGATTTTCTTTTTTTTCTCATACTTTTTTTGGTATTCCAAAGTTGTCACAGTGTTTGTCGTAAACAAACCCATTTTCTTCTCCTTATATGTGATTTATTATGTTCCTTGATCTACAAACACCAACGTCAGTTTAAAGTGCGAAATCGTCTCCTACTATCATCAATCAGTGCACACTACAAATGGCAAGAACCAGTCTGTATGGCATGGCAAAGAAAGGACTTCGTATCTGTCACCTTAAATCCAACATGCAGTGTTAACAGACATCAGAATATCAACACTGATTTGTGAAACCATGGTAAACCTTTTCATATTTTGGGCTCTCTGAATCCAGATTATCTACACACATTCCGACAATGATTAGCTATTCCAGGATATAACGTAATCCGGAAAGTTCTGCCAAACGAAAGTCGGAGGGTCTTCTTATCTTCATCAGCGAAACTTAGCTTCAAAAGACTTCTACACCTAGACGTAACGTGTGTAGAATGTGTTTCTGGATAGAAGTAAAGCTGAAAAGAAACCTTCCCTTTTGGTTGGATTCTGCTACAGGAACCCATCTGAAAAGAGTAAACTGGGTCAACATATTTATTCCGAATGATGGTGCAAGTCTCACTAGGAATCCAACAGGAAATTATTTTACTCGGAGACAGTAACAAAGACCTTCTGAAAGACACAATCATTGGACGCAAGCCATTCAATCTGTTTAACCTGCATTCAATCTAATCGAATCCTCCAACGAGAGTCTACTCCAAAACTCTAAGAACTTATCGCCATATTTATGTTTCAGAATAAACCTAACATAGCAGAAGCCTGTGTCCCTGATTGTAAACTGTAGTGACCATACCCAGTGTGTGTCACATGGTCCAAAAAAGGAGAAAGTAAAAATTCCCAAAAACGGGACACAAGACAATATACTACGTTGCCTTCACAAACTTTAACAAACCAGATTTTCTACCATGGTCTTGCTTAAGCTCAAAATCTCTCATCCGGTTTACAAATAAATGATCCAGATGTTGCTGTTCGGATTTTGGATCAGTAATTTTCAGAAATAATGATATAAAACACGCCCCTCTAAAAACGATTAGAGTACAACATAATCCCAAACGGCTGGTACAACTAAAGAGTTACAGGAGGCAGGTTTTATTTAGAGATCTGCTTAAACAACATGGCTATGTAGGGAATCTAAATTATGAGAAATGCAAATAAATTCCACAGAAGCGCAGAGAAAAAAAACGAAAATACTATCGAGAACTAATTTCATCAAATCAGAAACCCAAAATTGGTATGGAGAGCAATTAAACGAGCTTACAAACAATCAATCTTCTTCAAATCAACTATAAATTAAAGGACATCTCTGTCGAACAACGAACACCCCACTTTTGAATCTTTAGCTCAAAGAAAGTTGTCACGGCTGATTCGTCAAGATCAAACGACCTTCAAAAAATGAAAACAATATTGCCATGATTAAAAACATCAGTCTGAACTTTATATTCCAACATAACAGTATTAGAAGTCTATCACGACCTAACACACCTAAAAACAGTCAAGTACTGCGGGGTGGATGGCCTAGACGGCTAAATTTCAAACTATCAGCTCTGCAATTACAGATCGTTGAATACGTCTTCAATATATGTATTCGACAAAAATCATTTTCCCAATAGTTACAAAAAAGCAAAAGTGTCATTCTATCTACAATGCAGGGTTGACAGCTCAGACCCTCAAAACTACAGTCCAATCTCAATCATTTCCACTCTTTCCAAACCTTTGGAAAAAACACCTTAAACAAAACACACATTACATCCTTAATTCATACACTTGGCTTCATCCAAAGACAGTCCGGGTTTCGACACAACCATTCATGCCAACAGCACTTATCCAACCTCGTTGATGACTGGATAAACAGCATTAACAACAACAAATATTGGGGTGTCCTATTTATTGTTTTCAAAAAAAGCACTTTGATGGGATAGACCTCACCTTCTTTTAGAAAATTAAAATTGTATGGTTATCCACAGGAAACTCTTACGCTTTTTCATCATATTCTCACAAATAGGCAACAATGTGTGAAATTAATACAACCTTCTCTTCATTTTCAAACACTTTCCTATGGACGTCCCACAAGTCTATCTTGGGGTCCGTTATTATTCACAATTTAATCAATGTTCTCTCTACATATCACTCCACTTGTGAACTTTTTGCTGATGACACAACAATCCACACAAATCATTTGATGGTTATGTTCTTGCACAAACTTTACAAGGAAAGTGAGAATGATCTCGTTGAAAATGGACTGAACTAAATCACATGTCGCTTCACCCTCAAAAAACTAAATCCTGCTTATCACTACAGCCAAAAAGACAAAAATCTCACTTCTTAAGTTTTCCTCCTCTACTTCTTAAAATTGTACCCGTTGAACGGTTACATGCTCAAAGTGCTAGGAATAGAAACAATTGATTACAATATGAGTTGGCAAGCTCAACATAACTCACTATGCAAAAAAGTTTCACAGAAGTTTATCAATCTCTCCAAATCAAACGCTTCCTCGACCTACATTCACCCGGCAAGCTCTTTTTCAGTCTCATATTAATTATACACTAGACTATGGATCTACTGCTATGGGATTGTGCTAGCGTAAAACACTCTCATACCGTGTTAAGCCGCACAAGCGAGCCACTCAAATTAGTCTCTAAAAAGCAGTAGTCTTCTGGACTCGGGACTATAAAAGATTCAAGGATTCTCCATTAGTCTGAGATTTTTAAAGAAATACAACAAAAGGGGATCATAATGCACAAGAATTGGGTCTGGGAAGGTGCACCCTCAACTTAGTTTCACAGTTTCTCAATAAATTCTCATGGGCTCTACCCGAACTCAGTCCCTGTTCCTAGTAATTGACTTATTCAAATCCTGGTTATCTTATTCAGGTTCCTGTCAATGAACTCGCTCCATGAATCAACCAAACAGCGCAAATGCATATCAACTTTCTAACACCTATTATTTCAACCATCTTATGTGCCAGTTTATCTTTTTCTCCGTATAAATCCACCACCAATCACCACCTCCCTCTTAGCTTATGTATGTACCTGACTATTTAAAAAAGTGTTTTTGTACTTTGAAATTGCACATGTATGTTATTTTGTTAGTAAGTATGTTTATATGAGTACATGTGTTGTGTGTGTGTGTGTGTGTTGTGTGTGTGTGTGTGTGTGTGTGTGTGTGTGTATGTGTTGTGTGTGTGCGTGTCGCGTGTGTGTTTCCTACTACCTCTGACTCTTGTCATTTGTGAAATGCTTGTGTTCTTATTGTGACTTTCTCTCTCTCTACTCTCTCTCTCTCTCTCTCTCTCTCTTCTCTCTCTTCTCTCTCTCTCTCTCCTCTCTTTTCTCTCTCTCTTCTCTCTACTCTCTCTCTCTCTCTCTCTCACGTTCTGCTGGAATGGACTTGATTTTGTATCATTTGATATCCATTCCTACCGTGGCGACTGGGCTATCATTTGCATTTCCACCTAATTTGTGCCTTTATGTCTCCCCCCCCCCCCCCCCCCCCCCCCCCTCCCCAGTGTTTCAAATGATTGTTTGTAACTCTTTGAAAATTTTTTTTGATTGTCAGAGTGTTCTAAACATGCTCCTCTTATCGCACCCACTCTAGCCTCTTTCGCCCCCACCCTCTCTCACTCTCTCTTCTCTCTCTCTCTCTCTATCTCTTCTAGCTCTCTCTCTCTCTCTCTCCTCTCTCTCCCTCCCTCCCCCTTCACTCTCTCTTCTCTCTCTCTCCCCCCCCTTCTTCTCTCTCACTTCTCTGCGGCTTACCCGCACTCCTTCGCTCCTGCGCTCTCTCTCTCGATCTCTCTTCTCTCTCTCTCTCTCTCTCTCTCTCTCTCTCTCTCTCTCTTCTTCTCTCTCTCTCTAATGGTTAATCTCAAAAAAACAAAAATCATGGTCTTTAGATAAGGATGATACCTTGGCAGACTAGAAAATATGGAACTACAAAGGGGAAGAAATTGAGGTAGTAAAACAGCAACAAATACTTAGGTTTTCTCTAACGATTAACTTCTGTAGATATTTACTTTAGGAATATGCAGGAAGGGCCGAAAGGGAAAAAATAGGTGAAATAATGAAACAAGGTATGCTGAGGGACATTTGGATATTAACATATTTTTAAGCTAATGTGATTCACAGGTCAAGCATGTACTGGTACGCAGCAGAAGTATGGGGTCTTTTGACTCGTTATTCAGCGGTGGACAAAATATTCTTCTTTGCATGTAAAAGATACATGTTGGGTTGGGAAGGGAAAAAAAGCCAAACAACTTTAGTATACGGTGAACTAGGAAAGATATCGATGAGTATAGATAGTTAAATAAAAAGCAATCAGATATTGGTTCAAATTAATGAAGATGTCTCCAGACTGGATACCTAGACAGGCATATGAAAGAGAAAAAATTAGAAAATTGACAAAACACAGAACTGGTCACTGGAAATTAAACGCTGTTTGGATACCATATGGCTTCTCTGATGTGTTTGGCTGAAAACGAAGGCGTAGGAAACGAGAAAACATTTATCATAACAACTAAAACAAAGAAATCTTGATTGTTACAAAACAGAATGACATAACCAAAATAGGCGAACTGTGAACGATTTATAAATATAATAGTTTAAAACTATAACCAAACTGAAGAATACTTTCCGGCCAATCACAACGCAAAGTTCAGAAAAAGGCGTTTGACAAGACTACGATTAGGAATAAAGAACTGCATGGCATAAAAAAAATAATAGACAATGAAGCTATAACAAATGCCCCTTCTGACCCAACAGTAGAAACAGAATGATTCTTATGTGGTGTCCAAAGTACAGGCAATTACGACAAAAATACATTTTCAAACCACTTTAGTAACAGAAAAAAGCATTAACATTTGGGAAAGTTGCTACAAAACGATACACCGAAACCATAAGAGATATTGCAATATGCCGCGCTATCTTCTATGCCTTAAAAAACAGAGAATCCCGTAGTATTAGTAATACTTATAGGAAGAACAGAAAATCTTAATCAGAAAACAAATTTATGTTACAATCAAACGTTTCAATCAAAACGTTTGTGTCTTGTTGAAATGTTTGTTGCGTAATCCTGTGGAAGGGCGAGGCTCACAAAAAATGGCGCGGCGTGGGAAGCGCGCGTCAAGGAGTCAGAGTCTCTCTCTCTCTCTCTCTCTCTCTCTTTCTCTTTTTAAATTTTATTTTAATCCCTAGTGTATTGTAGTTTATGTCACTTTTGCATGCTTCCTTTGTTGCTTTTATTTATATTGTTGACCTACACAGGGCGAGGACGGGATGTAAAAAAAAGCACATCAGTGCTTATCATATCCTCGTAAAATAAAGATATTTTGTTCTTGTTTGTCTTGTCTTCTTTCTCTCTCTCTCTCTCTCTGATATGTGTGTTTGGGTGAGTGGTGGTGGTGGTGGTGGTGGGTGTGTGGGGTGAGAGTGTGTGTGTGTGTGGTGTGTGTGGTGTGGTGTGTTGTGTGAGTGTGGTGTGTGTGTGTGTGTGATGTGTCGTGTGTGTGTGTGTGTGTGGGTTATGGGAGTAGAAGAGAGTGAGAGTGAGAGAGATGAGTGAGATGGAGAGAGAGAGGGAGAGAAGAGAGAGAGAGAGATATCAAGACTAGACAAGACAAAATTCTGTATTTACGAGGATAATGATAAGCACTGATGTGCTTTTTTACATCCAAGTCCTCGCCCTGTGTGGGGTCAACAATATAAATTAAAGGCAACAAAGGAAGCATTGCCAAAGGTTGACTAGAACTATATACAATAGGGGAGTAAAAAAAAAAATAAAAAACAGAGAGAGAGGACGCAGTGGCGAAGGGATGTGCGGGGTTAAGCCGGCTGGAGAGAGATGAGAGAGAGGTGATAGGAGAGAGAGGGGGGAGGGTGAGAGAGAATGAAGGTGAGAGAGAGGGATTTGAGGAGAGAGAGAGAGGGGGGGGAGGAGAGAGAGAAGGAGTGAGAGATGGGGGAGGGGAGGGGAGGGAGAGAGAGAGAGAGAGAGTGAGAGAGTAAGACGAGAGAGAGTGAGATGAGGAGGTGGAGGAGAGAGAGGAGAGAGAGAGAGTGAGAAGGAGAGAGAGTGAGGAGAGGAGGAGGAGAGGAGAGGAGGGTGGGGAGAATGGGCTGAGTGGGTGCAGATAAGAGAGCATGTTTAGAACAATTCTGACAATCAAAAATTTTCAAAAGTGATACAAAACAATTAATTTTGAAAACCGGGGGAGGGGGGGGGAAATAAAGCACAAATGGAGGTGGGAAAAATGAATAAGGATAAAGCCAGTCGCCAGGGTAGGAAGGGATATATATGGATAAAAAAAATAAGTATTCCAGCAGAGCCGTGAGAGAGAGGAGAGAGAGAGAGAGAGAGATAGAGAGGGGAGAGGAGAGAGAGTGACGAGAGAGAGAGGAGAGAGAGAGAGAGTAGGAGTGCATCGTGAGGGGAGAGAGAGAGAGAAGATGAGTAGGTAGAGGGAGAGAGAGAGAGAGAGAATGTCACATAAGAACACTAGCATTTCGACAGAATGACAAGAGGGCAGGAGGTTAGTAGGGTAAACTACACGCACTCACACACACACACACACACAAACACACACACACACCACACACACACACACACACACACTCACACACACACACACACACACACACGCACGCACACCACACAACACACAACACCACACACACACACACACACACACTCACAACACACACACCACACATGATGTACTCATATAAGGACATACTTACTTAACAAAATAAATACATGTGCATTTCAAGTACAAAACACTTTCTAAATAGTCAGGTACATACATATGGAAAGAGGGTGGTGGTGATTGGTGGTGGATTTATGGCAGGAGTTGTAAGTATGGCACATATGATGGTTGAAATAATGGTGTTTGAAGGTTGATATGGCATTGGCGCTGTTTGGTGATTCAGGGAGCGAGAGTTCCATTGACAGGAACAGAATATGTTAAATGGATTTGAATAAGTCAATTCTAGGAACAGGGACATTGATGTTTGGGTAGAGTAGAGTCCTTGAGGAATTTATTGATAATCTGTGAACTAATGTTGTGGGTGCCTATTCCAGACACAATCTTGTGGCATGATGATCCCTTTGTTGTATTCTAATCTCAGACTTTAATGGGAGAACTTGAATCTTTTTATAGTCCGAGTCCAGGAAGGACTACTGCTTTTTAGGAGGGACTAATTTGAGTGCTCGCTTGTTGCAGGCTAACAATGGTTTGAGAGTGTTAGCGCAGCACTGTCCATAGATTAGATCATAGTCTATGTATAATTGAATATGAGGGACTGGGAAAAAAGGAAAAAGTGCGTGCGTGAATGCAGGTCGAGGAAGCGTTTGATTTTGGAGAGTTGATAACTTTCTGTGTGAAACTTTTTTGCATAGTTGAGGTTTTAGGTGAGCTTGCCAACTCATATAGTTATCAATTCCGTTATACTAGCACTTCTTTTGAGGCATGTAACCTGTTCAACGGGTCATTTTTAAGATGTACAGGAGGAAACGTAAGAGGTGAGAGATTTTGTCTTTTTTTGCTGGTTGTGATAAGCATGGATTTAGAGAGAGAGAGAGAGAGAGAGAGAGAGAGAGAGAGAGAGACAGACAGACAGACAGACAGACAGTCGACAGAGACAGAGTCCCATAGAAGTTGATCATTGTCTATGTTTTTAAATTGAATATGAGACTGGAAAAAGAGCTTGCGGTGAATGCAGGTCGAGGAAGCGTTTTGATTTTGGAGAAGTTGATAACTTTCTGTGAATTTTTTGCATTGTGAGGTCTATGTGAGCTTGCTAAACTCATAGTGTTTAATCAATTGTTATTTCCTAGCACTTTGAGGATGTAACCTGTTTCAACGGGTTCATTTTTAGATGTACAGGAGGAAACTTAGAGTGAAGATCTTGTCTTTTTGGCCTGGTGGTGATAAGCATGGATTTAGAGGAGAGAGGAGAGAGAGAGAGGAGGAGAAAGAGAGAGAGAGAGGGTGGTCGAGAGAGAGAGAGGAGAGAGACAGACAGACAGACAGAAGACAGAGACAGAGAGAGAGTTGAGAGATGAGAGAGAGAGAGAGAGAGAGAGAGAGAGAGAGAGAGATGGAGAGAGAGAGGAGAGGAGGAAGAGAGAGAGTGTAGAGAGAGAGAGAGAGGTGAGCAACGTTGTTTACGCCACCGATTACTACACCACTCCGATTTGCTTACCTTTCCATGACATGCATAATTAGACATCACGTTCGAGGGGGTTTTCCCGATGGGCGTTCTTTATCCCGCGTATGACAAGGCCCCGCACTTTTTAGCACAGTGAGAGGGGGTGGGGTGGGGGGAGCTATTTCGATTTCCGATAAACGCCTCGGCGTTATCGATTTATTTCAAGATTTGGGATTCTTGTTTTCAGTTTGCCAAAGAAACAGGACAATAAAGTACATTTTCTGTATCAAGGGCTCTCAGGGCATGCAGTACTCTATCATAAAAAAACCTTGTTCTGCCGGCGTGAAGGACAGAACAAATATGCAGACAAAAAGCATGAAATAGTGGACGTTTTCACCTATGAGACAGAAAATGAATGTGTATTACTGTTAAGTAAGCCTAGACCTGAAAACAATGAAAAAACAACAGAACAAAGGCCACAGGTCCGTTTCAAAAATAAGCATCTCCAATATTCAGATTAACAGCCGTGTGTTATACAGTGAAAGACACGAAGAAGAGCATAGCTGATCTAAGGGTCATATCAGCTATAGCTTAACCTCCATGCACTGTTACACAGCGTTATGTCGAGCGGTCCAGCGCAGAGAATGTAGCCCATGCATAATCCAGGTTCCGCGTAAAACATCTGCGGACACAGGAAATTCCATCGCCAACCTTGAAGAGGAAGGCTAGTTTGGCCGTTGGTATGGATGACAACCATGCGTGAATGAATTGAAACATCGAAAATTTGAGGTTGAACTGTGAGATCGACAGATTGACGGTCAGGCCCTCTCTACCCAGGGGTGACAGCCCATTGTGTCAACGAGAGCTGGAGTATGAAGCGCTGATCTAACATGGATTGGCGTGTCATAAGAACTTCAGTAATGATACTATTTCAGCCGATATGAAGGATGGCTAGTTATTTATCGGTACATGCTCAGGTAGCCCTGTGTCACGAGTTTGTCACGAGGCCTACGGACGTTGACCAATCTGGTGGCGGAATTATTCTGTGTTTTTAATATCGTTGTTGTTGTCGCGTGTCCGTCCCCGGGTGTTTGGCTTGTGGTGCGGTTGCACCTTGGTGTAGTTAGCTCAGTTAGGTTTGCTTTCTCTCTCTCTCTCTCTAATTTCCACTGCCGTGCTATTATTCTGCAGGTTTCACGTGGTGGCTGGTACCTTTCTCTCGAACTTGCTGTACTTGTCGGCCTCTCGCCTGGTCTTTTTACCTGTCGCCCAGTGTTCATTTTGTTAGTTTGAGGTATGCTCACTCTGTGACGTTAGGGGGGCATGTTAGGCGCCAATCGCTTAGGCAGGGTTTCTCTTCATTCGGCGGAGATGTCTCTGGAGGCCTGCTCCGGTCCTGGTTCTTCACCTTTTCGTCGAGGTACAGTCGGGTGCTTCATTTGCTACAGTCGGCCTGTAGGGAGGGACATCACTTCCCTTTTTCCGCATCTGCGCTGCTGTCCTCTCGACCGGACAGGAGGGCCAGATAGAGAGTCTGTTTGGACCCAACCTCTTTGGGGTCACCACGGGAGCTGGTATGCATCTGTTTCGTGGTTTGTTTGTTTTGGTTTGTTGTTGTTAGCTGCTTATTCTTACTCTTTTGCGCAATTTCTTTTGTTTTCAAAATTGTTATAAAAGAAATAGTGTTTGAGACCTTTTCTCTTGTTAATCAGTCTTTAACCTTGCCATTCTATTTTATCCAAAATTCTTTCTCCTGTATTTATGATCTGGTGATGCGGGTAGTCGGTGGGGATGGGTGAGAAAGAGACCTGTGTGATTCAGGGTTGGTACTTGGCTTGGTCTCGCTCGTCCGCCCCTGTCACATTCGCCGGACTCTTATTCTTCGGCCACGTCTGTTTGTGTGTGCAAGGAGAAAACGAGTAGTTTATGTTCGCGAGCGTGGTGCGTAATAATTGATTGTGTTTAAGATGTGTGGTTGGAGGATTTGTTTATGCAATTGAAATAGGATTTAAAATGGGGGATAAGGATAATGTGCCTTGAATTATTGTTATTGGCAAATGTGGTGGCAGATGTAAGCGATTTGTTCAGTCCTAGAAAGGAAATTGTTTAACGTGAGTGAGAGAAGGAGATGATAATTCATATTGGGTTTAAGCATGTTAATTTAAGGCAGTCTCTTACCTGCTTCGTGTGAGAAGACTTTGACGTACATTTACTGATTGTTGGTTTGCGGGTTATGCTCGGTCTTGTTGAGCTGGGGTTGTTGGTGTGTATTTAGTAGACTCCCTTCGCCCATCATGCGGGAAGTGGCTGTTAGGATTTAAACAGCATTGGGTCAGCTGTATGTACTGACGGCGGGGTTCAGTTGTACCCCTTCCTCCCCTTTCTTCTCTCCTCCCAGCTACTTTTCCTCTCCCGTGGGGGCTTCTCCGGAGTTGGACAGGTTGGTGCCACGCGATGGTTGGGGGGCCACGCTTGGGTTGGACCGCGGGACTGGTTGGTGCCAGCGCTGGTTGGGCCACGCTCTGGTGGGGACCCGCGCACTGGTTGTTAACCGCACGCTGGTTGGGATCACGCACTGGTTGGGGACCACGCACATGGTGTGGGAAAAAAGCCGTGGACTTGACTGGCCGGTCTGATCCCCGTTCTGGACCTCAGCAACAACGGCCACGTTTTTCCCCCTCCCCCCCCCCCCCCCCCCCCCTCACGGACGCGCTCTTCACTGTCTGCTGTGTGTGTGTCAAGGGTTGTCGGCCTTGAAGACTCTCTTCAAGAACCGACCGGTTCGGTGCACCTAGATGCGACAGGGTGCTCCAGTTAGACTTGGGAGACGGGAGGGGTGTGGGAAAGGGATGGGTGTGGAAATGTTTAGTTAATAATTGTTGTATATGTCATTGTGTCGAAATGCTGTGATTATGTTTGTGTACGTCGTATGGTGAAATGTTTATTTATATTGTGCATGTTGTGTGTGTTGGAATGATTAATTGTGTGTATGGTAGTTGTTGAAATGCTGATTGTGGATTGTGCATGTTGTGTGTGTTGGAAATGCTTAATTTGTGTGTTTTCGTTGTGTTTTGAAATGCTTGATTGTGATTGTGCATGTTGTGTGTGTTGGAATGCTACTTTAGACTGTGTGTGTTGGTGTGAATAAATGGGGGTGTTTGTTGTAGCGTAATCTATGTGTGTGGTCTATTGCGGGAGGTGAGGTCATCATCCATTCACTCCCACCTAGACCGAATCCTTGGCAGGGCAGACCTCCAGGGGTCGGTTGTGACAATTGTGGAGGGCTCGTCCGGGATGTTGTGAAGGGCTCTGACTGTCTCCTCTCGTTTCGCGGAGGAGAAGAGTACCTGTCCAGTTCTGTTGTTTTGTATACGTTTAGTCAGTTTGTCGTGGATGTTTGTTGGGTGGTTGGCAGGGTGACTCTAGCGTGTAGGGAGTCTTGGTGGACTGAAGGAACATTGGTGATGGCTGGGGAGTCGAGGTGAGACCAGGGGAATCGACCGCGTTCCAGACCTCCTTCCGCGGGTGCCTCACGCAGGATTCGCCTTTAAGTTCGCCTTTTGGTGCCCCTCTGATCAGCTTTTCCTGTTTTGTGGTTAACCAGTTTTTTTTTTACCGGGTGGTTATTGAGTTACAGGTGGGTGTATCGGACGTTAGTGTCACTTTTTCCCTTCTCCAGATTTAGTCTGAAGTTTGTTTGTTTTCCGGTGAGCCCACCGCACTGTTGTCGGTGTGTGGAGCGCGGTGGGGTGTTGCCTGAGTGGGAGCAGCCGGACATACTTTTTTTTTTTCTAGTTTTTTTCGGTGAGCCCCACCGCATGTTGCTCGTGCTGTGGAGCGCGGTGTTGCCAGGAGTGGGGCAGCCGGAAACACATCCGCACACACACAAACACATCCCTAAAAAATATTTGTTTCTTTCTAGTGGAATTGTCTTTCCCCTGTATTTGTGAACCGTAGGGTATAGTTGGCATGGCAAACGTCCGTGGCTTGTGGTATGGCGACGGTGCGTCAAAGAAGGGGAAGGGTCTTCAGGAGGTAGTCCCTACTTTTTTGAACCAGTACTTCGAACTACAGTGGACTTCCACTTATTCCAGTGCTGTAGCGTTTGTCCTGTGAGTATTTTACTTACTTCTTCGCTAGGGATCTTCTGTTGAGACCCCGACTGGCACTTCCGCTCGGGAAGCGTCAGAGTTATAGCGAAGCAAACTGTGGGCTTCTGTTGAGTCGCAGAAGAAAACCAACGCCTTCTCTTTTCATGCTTCCCCTCGTAAGGAGTATGCCCCTGGGGATTTCCCTTCATGGGAAAGTCGAGGACCCAAGGGTCGGGTCAAACGGGACATCCTCCCGTGTCAGGAGTGGTGAATCCCGCCAGGATATGCCTCTGTCCTGATGTTTCTAGAGCTACAGCGACGAGAGGATGCTGCCAGAAAGGATGGCCCTTGTAAGGAGAGGCAACGCTCGTAAGATGAGGCTCTCAGGGGCAGGAAACCCTGCGTAGGGAAGAGGCGGTCAGGCAGGAGGCCTCCCGTAGGGAAGTGCTATAGATAGGAGGAAGCTCTGGCGTATGGAAGAGCGCAGAGAGGAGGGCTGCTAGACAGGAGGCCCAGCGTAGGGAAGAGGTGCTCAGGTAGGGAAGTGGGCTGTCAGACAGGAAGCTCTCCGTCGGGAAGAGTTGGGATCCAGTGTAGGGAGGAGATGGAAAACAACTTCTTTTCACGGACTCCCGCGTCTGTAATTCAGGGGGTTGATCGGACAGGCATCGATTAGAGTTAGAGGCCCAAAGTAAAAGCTTCCTGTGTTCAGACCTAGTGAGGACATGATATGTTCTTAGAGCTTTTTGACAAAGTTGGCTAGTTCATACCAATTGTTCTGAGGAAAAAGGCCATGCACCTTTTTTTTGGATTTCGGGTGCTTGCAAGGGAGTGTGTACTCATCTAAAATGAAGGCTGCGACTTATTGCCGACTGCAGTATTAGCTCTGCGTAAGCGTTTCCACCTTACCCCGAGACGTACAGGGAGGAAGTTAGGTCCATGAAGAAGGAATAACGACGAGACCTTTCGTGCAGTTTTCAGTTTGGAGATAGGCTGGCAAAATACGCTAGGGTACTGGCGGTCAGTTGGCTAAGCTGGAGCTGGAGGATTGTTTCTCATGGAACAGCTCACCAACACTGTGTCCCCAGAGTTTGAGGATTCCGTATTGGCGGAGGGACAGCACCCTCAGGGGGACGTTCCGCGGCTGCGCTGACGATTCATACGTGAGGTGGTTTGCTGAAGCTCGCAGTGTTATGGGATCGCCCCAGATACGGATGAGGAAGGACCCCCACGGATTTAGTGGCAATAAGGACGCCGACGACTGCTAGCGGGTGGGACAAAGGAGCAGTTCATCGGGGATTTCAGCACCCGTTCTGTTTTCTTTGTGGTCGTCCGGCAACATTAGCAAGATTGCCCTAAAGCCGCCGGGAGTTATGGGGCTTAGTCCTTTCCCCAGCGTCCTCGTGCTCGGCTTAACGTGGAGGTCAACCCAGCTTCTAGTGGTTTCAGAGTGACCAGTGTTTTCTCTCTGTTGTTGGTTCTCCTGGGTCGACACCATCAGGGATTCGGGGCATCAACGATCTTTGTGGATAGGATTTGGTTTCCCCTAGGCCCGTCGGGGCGCCAGTTACGATGTGTGCGGGGTGGAGGTTGTTTTTACCTCCACCCGTCCCTTCTGTACTCATTTCTATCGCACCCCCTACTTCTGTGGCTAGTATGGGCCACGCGGTGGAGCGAACTCTGTATTCCCTTCTCATAGGGAAATACTATCACCTTTTGCGGACGGACGCAGTCAGTCCGTTGTCTTCGGATCTGCCCGTACAGGCGTGTGTGGGAGTTAACCACAGCGCCAAAGCTAAGAAAGCAGGTGCAGGAGGAATTGCGTTCCGTTCTACAGCCGATCTCTGACGAGGTTCTGGCCAGGGGTCGACCCTGCTACCTCATGGTCCGCCTCCGGCCTGGGACTTGGATGTCAACGCCGCGGACAACTGGTGGATCGTTCCGCTCAGTCTGCGACCGCAAGGTGAGCTTCAAGCTCACAAGGGGATCTCTTTGGGGTTTTCACGCGGGCAGGATCGGGTAGCCAAGCAACTAGATGTTCCCCAAAGCTTGATGAGGAATCTGTTCTCCGGCAGGCCCCATGATTCACATTTGGCAGGTCATATGGGGCTTCATAGCGGACTCTGAGCGGTAAGGACTGGACTGCTTCTGGCCAGGATGAATTTAAGGTTAGAAGGCGTACTGCCCGCAGTTGTGAAGGTCTGCCAACGGCTCAACGCTAAGTGGGTCGCTTGAAGCGTGTTCCCCTAGGGTCAGTGCATCGGTTGGGGGGCCTTTCAGAAGGTTGGGGTTCGACCTGGTGGGACCCATTAAATCCACCATCCAAATCGGGGTAACAGTCTACATTTCGGTTTAGCGGTAGACTATTGCGACTCGATGCCCAGAGGCTGCCCCGCTTAGGGATTATCGCTACCCTACTATTGGGCTTTTTGAAGCTCTCCGGCAGTTTGTGACGCGGCAACAGGGCTTGCCCAAGAAGAAGTACGGCCGGAAGTTTGTACTGAGAGCGATCATCATCCTCTCCAGTGCCTGGACCGGTATCCGGCAGAGTCAGTCGTCGACTCATGAGTTAGGCAGTGGAATGCAGAGTCGTTTTCGTCATAATCAAGGGTTCTCCTGTAGTTACGGATGCTGAATATCTTCGCCGAGCTCCGTAGTCAGGCTCATTGGTTAGAAAATCAGGCGAGGGACACTTCCCCTCAAACCAGGGTATATTCATTTTTGTTTCTGTATCAGGTGTAGTGATAGTTTTCACTTCCTGTGATGTTAAACGATAGTGAATCACCAATGGTTCGGGTTGTTACTTTCTTTGTTGGAAGGTTTGCATCGTTGTTTGATGAAATGTAGTATTATGTATTTCCCTGGGTGATTCTATCGTGGATTGTTTGTATTGGATATATTCGTACTCTGTCGATCACAGAGGGTTGGGTTCGGTCAATTGTTGTGAATTTGCACATGCGTCGAGGTTCAAAGGGAGCACTGTCATCTCAGAGAATAAATGCTTTTAGTAGGGGGTTTGTCACGAGTTTGTCACGAGGCCTACGACGTTGGGACCTTCTAGGGTGGCGGAATATTATGTGTTTAATTGTACAGTTGTGTTGTCGCCGTGTCCGTCCTGGTGGGCTTGTGGTGCGGTTGCCATTGGTGTAGTTTCAGCTCAAGTTCGGTTTGATTTCGCTCTCTCTCTCTCTCTCTAATTCCACTGCCCGTGCTATTCTTCCTGCAGGGTTACCGGTGGCTGCGTACCTTTCTCTCGAACTTGGTGTCTGTCGGCCTCTCGCTGTCTTTTTACCTGTCGCACTGGTGCTTCATTTTCTGTTAGTTTGAGGTTTGCTCCTCTTGAAGTAGCGGGGCATGTTGGCCGCCATCGATTAGGAGGTTTTCTCTTCACACGAGCGGAAGATGTCTCTCTGGGAGCGCCTGCTCCGGTCCTGGTTTCTTCACCTTTACGTCGATGGTACAGTCGGTACCTTCATTTCCTACAGTCGGCCTGTAGGAGAGGGGACAATCACTTCACCTTTTTCCTGCATCTGCGTGCTGTCACTGCTCGAACGGGACAGAGGGAGTGAGTGTTCGTTTGGACCCACATCTTTGTGGGTCACCCACGGGTAGTGGTAAGCATCAGTTCGTGGTTTGTTTGTTGTGTTGTTGTTGTTAGCCGGCTATTCTTCTCTTTTGCGCAGTTTTCTTTTGTTTTCAAAAATGTAAAAAAAGAAAATATTGTTTTGAGACCTTTTCTCTGGTTAATTCATGTCTTTAACCTAGCCATTCTAAATTAGATCCAAAATTATTTCTCCTGTTTCTGCATCTGGAGATGCGGGTAGTCGGTGGGGATGGGAGAGATCCTGGTGATTCAGGGTTGGTTATTTGCTTTTGGTCTCGCTCGTCCGCCCCTGTCCCTGTCACATTCGTCCGGAATCTTATTCTATCGGCCACCATCTGTTTGTGTGTGCAAGGGAACGCGTGTTATGTTCGCGAGCGTGGTCGCAATGACTAGTCGTTTAGATGTGTGGTTGGAGATTTGTTTAAGCATTGAAATATGGATATACTATGGGGGGATAATTGTGCCATTGAATTATTTTATTGGCTACAGGTGGTGGCAGATGTTTAAAGACGATTAGTTCAGTTCCTAAGAAAGGAAAATGTTTAAAAACGTGAGTGAGAGAAGGATGAAGATGAGATTTTGTTTTATAGCCTGTTAATTTAAAGCAGTCTATTACCTGCTTCGTGTGAGAAGACTTTGACGGTCGTTAACATTCCTGATTTGGTTGGTTTGCTGCGTTATGCTAAGGTCTGTGTTGAGCTGGGGGGTTGTTGGTGTGGATTTAGTAGACCTCCCCTCGCCCATTCATGCGTGTGGCCTGTTAGGATTTAACAGATGGGGTCAGACTGTACAGGGACGGCGGGGTTCCAGTACCATTCCATCCCTTTCTTCTCTCTCCCAGCTACCTTTTCCCTCCTCCCGGGGGCTTCACCGGAGCTTGGACTGGTTGGTTGCCAGCGCTGGTTGGGGCCACGTCAGGTTGGGACGCGGCTGGTTGGTGCCGCGCTGGTTGGGGGCCACGCTCTGGTTGGGACCGCGCACTGGTTGGTACGCGCGCTGGTTGGGATCACGCACTGGTGGGGACCACGCACTGGTGGAAAAAGCCGTGGACTTGACCTGGCCGTCCTGATCCCCGTCCAGGACCCTCAGCAACTAGCGCCACGTTCAACACCCCCCCCCTCCCGGACGCGCTCTTACTGTCTGCTTGGAGTGTGTCATGGGTTGCGGCCGTGAAAGGACCTCTCTTCAAGAACGACCGGTTCGGAGCACTAGTGCGACAGGGTGCTCCCAGTAGACTGGGAGATGCAAGGTCTGTTGTGGGAAGGGTGGGTGCTGGAAATGTTTAATTAAATTGTTGAATATGTCTTTTGTGTCGAAATGCTGTGATTGTGTTGTGTACGTCGTATAGGTGAAACTGTTTATTTTAATTGTGCATGTTGTGTTGTTGGAATGCTTATATTGTGTTTATGTCGTGTGTTGAAATGCTTGATTGTGATTGTGCTGTTGTGTGTGTTGGAATGCTTAATTGTGTGTATGTCGTGTGTTGAAAATGCTTGATTGTGATTGTGCTGTTGTGTGTGTTGGGATGGATTGCTTTTTATGACTGTTGTGTGTTGGTGTGAATAAATGGAGGTGTTGTATCGTAATCTTTCTTGTGTGGTCTCTTTGCGGGGCGTGTAGTCAGTCCTCCCTTCACTCCCACCTAGACGTTCCTGTCAGGGAAGCCTCCGAGGTCGGTTCGTGACACAGTATAACTGCTCTCCACCACCCCCCCCCCCCCCCCCTCCCCTTTCCTACTCCAAATTTACCTCCACCCCCTCCCCACCCTCCCCTCCCACCTTCCCACGCTCTTACCTCCCCATATCCGCTCCTCTCTGTTCCAACGATTGCACCAATGAGTGAATAAATTGGTTAACAAAATATGTGCGTAAGTCGGCGAGGGATGTAATCTGTGCAGACTCTCGTTCGGTGAGAGGACCACGCCGTTTCATGGGGAACAAATGGCGCTGGTGGGCACGCCCAAAGCACTGTTGCCCAGTTAGGCAGATAACGTTCAGGTCACACAAAAGTCCATAACATGGGTGTGAAACGGTTCGCTGGGAGCGCAGGTCAGTTGATATCATGATGGTTATTCTGACATGCGATTCCAGTCGTTTTTTTTTTTTTTTTTTTTTTTTTTTGCTCTTTAGAGTTATTGCAGTGCCAAAGACATGAGTTATCTTTCTTGAATTTTCTTTTGTTCTGCTCAAAGAAGATTTTTTTAAGGGAGCCGGGTACGTAGACTCCCTCTTCATCGGTCTAGTCTTTGACGCCTTCTTCCCAGGAGAACTGTAATATGTTCCATTCTGGCCAAAACCTCCCTCAACTCGTTTCGGATGGTTGGGCAAAAATAAAACATATTACAGTTCTGACAAGTAACACATTATCAATCGGAATTAAAAAAAATAATCCATCACATATTCTTCTTTCAATAACCAAAACAATAACGATTATCTACAAAACATACATACTGTGTAGGATTATGTGTTTTCACACATACATTCAATCAAATGCGCACACCTGTTAGTTGTACTTAAAGGATGACTTAATTACATCTTGAGATGACTTGAGGACGACTTGAGGATGACTTGAGGACGACTTATGAGTAAGAACTTAGAGTGACTTGGTTGACTGAGGAAGACCTTGAGTAAGAAAGTAAAAGTGACTTGAGTCAGAACTTGAGGAAACTGAGTATGAACTTGAAGTAAGAACTTAGAAGTGACTTGAGTGTGTGCATGCGTGGGGGTGGGGGGTGGGCGGGGTGGGGGAGGTCGGGGTGTTGGGGACACGTGCGGTGCGTGGGGTGGGGGTGGTGATGCTGGAGTTACCTCCCTTAGTGCCCGTGGTTGGCCTACTTTATTTACGTTTCAATTCACCTGCTAAAAGCTCTGTTTCAGAGTGGTTTGGGTTTCAGGGGAGGTGAAGTAAGGAAACCTTAAATTTTATTTTACTGTTCGATCCGAAACGGTTTTACCAGTTCACCAAAGGCGCACGCCCTCAATCACCACTAGGCCAAGCGATCACAATAGGGTCGTTTGGCTAGTTTGCACGCTGAGCTTTGCACGGTCAACGTGATCACACCAGGATCGTTTAGCCCTAGTTTTGCCGCTGAGGCATTGCAGTGTCAAGTGATCACCAGCGGGGTCGTTTGACCTAGTTTGTGCTGTGCTGCCTCTTTTCTCAACTGCCAGGCGTGTTCAGTGGCTTTGGCAGAGGTACAGCAGGTTACTGCTGTAGCCGAGCTATTATGGCGGCTTAATCGCCAGTAGTAGAGTAGTAGTACATCCGTCATTGTATATTTGGAGCATTTAATATGGAGTAGTGCTGGCTAACCTCTAATCCTCTCCATACTGATAGATGTCCTAAGGTTTGCCTAGACCCTATCTAGTTTGTTTGCCAGAACACCCGTAGAAGCGCTACCATTTGCATGAGCTTAATGATACTTTGACGTTGATACACAGTTCATTTATATGTTTCCTAGCTGTGAAATTGTAGGGATAGTTGATAGTTATAAATAAACACACCGAAAGTTGGAATGAGTTTCCTAGCATACGAATCAGCTATGTTTTACTTGCGTCTTTGAAATGAAACGCCCATGTTGAGCGGGTTTTGTTCGTTTGAACTTGAACTTGAGCTGTCTCAAGCCAGCGCCCAGCAATCAACGCGTGTGGATTGTTTTGCTTCGGCTACTTTCAACAACACAGCGCATTTTTTTTAGATATGGAAACCATTTATCAATAGGCAAACAAATATTGAAAACGGCTACATCTTGTTCAGCAATTATTTCTTTTCAGCCATTTTTCATTTTCTTGAACCAACAAACTTTTAGATAGTGGTGATTTCCAAAAGCAGTCGGTTCACTTTTTTCTTTTCTCGCCTTCTAAAAAGCAAAGGTTCTTTTCTGTGTCTCTGGCAGAGAAACTTGGCTTCGCCTAGTTCCTTTTTTGACAAATACTCTAAATTTGCAGTTAAAGTAAAACTTGTGGGTCTTGGAATTGTGCGGAGCCTGTCTTCAGTAAATCGTTAGCCTTTGTTAAAATAACACCAAAAACAGTAGTCAACAGAGCACTGTAGAAAAACAGCCTTCTTGTTTGCAGTCAGTGGAAGAATGGTGAAATAAGCAGGGGCGTTTGCTGAGGCAATATAGCTTGCGACTGTTACTATAAACTGCACGATTACGGAAATTTCCTAGCCAAGTACATGCAGCAAGCTGCTAATTATCTCTCCCTTTACATGGTTTTTACTAGCAGCACTAGCAATTAGGGGTGTGGGCCTCGTCATTTACCCCTTTCATATACTCAGTGACAGGAGGCCCACAGTCGGGTAATAAGTGACGCGTGGGGGGAAAAACGCTGGAATAAGAGTGCTGATTTTATGTCAGAAATATAACTCGGTTTTAAAAGACTATAGAGAACAGTTTAACATTGAAAAAAATACAATTTATGTTTTTATCTTAATATAGTAGTTCTAATATAGTCACACAACGCCTCAAAAAAAGCGTCTTCGTTGAGGATGTCTTGCTCCGCGTCTTTGGCACGAAATCGGTCAGCATAAATCTTATGAAGTTCTTACCATGTAAGCAACGCATTATGATTAAATTCTGGTTATGGAATTGTCTTTATAGATCCATGTCTTTATTTATTGACTCCATCATTTTAAACAAAAATATTAATCCGTCATGATCTATTTTTATCAAAAAAACAAAATATTTAAAAAATTATTATTGCATTGGAATGGATCAAAATGATCTTTTGTTGTTGGTGGTTATGGCATGCTTTTTTGTTTGGCTTCTATAGTTAGTGGTCAGATTTTTTTGACTGCTTTCGTTTTCGCCAGCGTTGTTTATATATTTTATAACAGTAATAACACCCCAGCAGCAAGGGCGCCATAAAATGACAACTGTTTTAAGTTCTTATTCATGATGACTTTGGGCTGCTGTAGGTCTTGAATCAACTTGTCTTGTTCTGGCGTTTTTATAAATAGCTGGCATTGAAACAATGTTGGGTGGTTGGCGGTGTTTGTTTTCATTATGAGTTATATTCTGTGATTGTTTACAATTAATTTTTTTTGTTGTTCCACTCTGCTAATTTTTTTCCTGCTGCAACCGCGCCTGGATGAGGTAGGCTTTTTACTGGACACTTTCACCGCATACTCAAATGTTTGCTGATTCTGATGATTTTCAGCTCGGTCATTTTGAAGGGTAACAAAATCTATATGATTAAAAGTAATTATACCTGCGATCACTTGGCGACAATAATGTTCCAAATCTGTAATACGATCACACCTAGAGACTCTATGTCTTAGTAAAAACTGGATCCTGCGTTTAATTCATACATAACAATTCTTGTTCAGTTTCATTGGGAGCAAATTATAATAGTTTAGTGTACAAACTAAGAACGTTTGTCCTACACTTTTTACATTCTTGATCCTAGTTGCGCTTCATAACTGTTAAGTTACTTTTCAATGTCTTGTGGCGAACATCTGTGAATTGTTCTATGCTGTGAATTTGCATTTCCGAGGAAACTGTTTTGTTTTTCCACATGCTGCCAAAGAATACAGCCTTTCCTTTTGGGGCATAATAGCTGGTCATCAACTTGATCATCATAAGTTCAGGAAGGTTTAGGTACCCTGTAGCTGTTAGTAGATCTTCGCTGTTCTGTTTTTTTATTAATTATAATTATTTTATTTTTTTAAAAATGGAGCACCGAAAAAACTGTTTCAACCTTGTATACCATTCTGCTGTTTATTGGAGGCCTAAGTGTTGGTACACGATGCTTGGTAAAAGCCTGTAAAAATTAAACAAGCAGAATCTTGGGCAAACTAGACTTCGAGGATTCGGGACAAAGCTGATTGTGTTATTACAGCTTCGTTCGCTACGAAAGAAATATTTTCTAGTTAAGCAAGGAATAATTCCTGAAAGTATTAATATGTAAAAAAAAAAATACATTTATAAAATGGCTTCACTCGTAATGATGTTAGGTGGCGCTGTGGTTTAATGGCTTGCTTTTAGCGGAATAATTACGCATTTAGTTAAACTGTGGGATGACAGTGAGAGAAAAAGACATAACAAATCTGTGAAGCAACTAGCCGCCAGCACAAGATCACTATGAAAAGCAGAGAAGTGAATTGAGCAGTTGGGGGATTTTATTAACGACACACTGAAAAATCACTGGGCATGCAGCTTACACATTTACAGATGTTGATCAAGGCGATAAAAGTCCATAAGTCTATCTTGAACAGGCAAGCCAATCGAGCTCATTTGCCCCCACAAAATTCAGAAACTTTTATAAGCCATCAGAAAAACAAAAGATGCAGAAATCGTGTGTATCGTCTTTGGTAATGAACGTTGTGTATTTTGTTTGCACATATATTGGCTGAATAAAAAATGACGAACAAAATCTATTATTCGCCAAAAAGGATATTGGAAGGGAATCACAGCAATCAAAAAGCTAAGCAAGCAGTGTGTGTCAGTGAACAAATCAGCAAAGGAAGGGTTATCTAATATCTAGGCGATTTGGCAAAATTTATTTACAGCGACTAAACGAATACAAAGAACACACTTTGTGAACACAACGCCCAAAACGACACCATCAAATGGGACCTTCTATATTTACCCCATGACACGATTAGCGAAAAAGAATTTAGTACGCACTTCAGTCATTGTCGTAGGCTTCAAGATACAAAGATGCGGAACCATTAACAACAAAAGAAGTGCTTTTTGCTGTTGTGTTGCTATACAACTGATATATCAACGAGGCCCCCGTTAACTTATCACTCGCATGATTCAAGTCGATGATGGAAAAGAATTTAAAGGGCAAGTGAATCATTTATTGTTATCAAACATTGAGTTACCATTAAAAGAGGCATTCGGGGAGTTCACAGATCACAGGCCTTAGTTGAAAACTTGAACTAAACTGTTATCTGATAGGCTTTTTCTTCTACCTGTATCCAAGAGAGTGATTGACATTTCTCGCAACACAGAATGGGTTAGAAGACTGCCCTCAGTTCTACGTGCAATGAAATAAAGAAGAATTTAAATTAAAACAGGCCTTAAAAACCAGTACAGGCAATCAAAAAACAAACAATAAATGCTGTTGTTGGAGAGTCTTCATCCAGCAAACTATTACTTTTGGTTTGAATGTAAGGTACCTTTATTTGCCGGGGAGATGCAGAAGGGGACACTCGATTCAGGGCAACAGATCCAGTTTGGAGTGTTGACCCGTAGGAAATAAAAGAATTGTTAAAAAAAATATGAATCCGCCTGTTATATTATTTTCGAGAAACTGACACAACAAAACAACCAGCCCCTCAAAAGATCTTTTGTGAAGGAAGAACTGCAAATAAATACCGCCAGTCACAGTTTCCGCTTTAATGATTTACGTAAATATATTTTGGGTTTTTAAATGAAGGCCAAATGAAAGCACCTGGAACGAAATGGAATCAAAAGAGGGTAGCAAGAATGATATATAAAGAGACCTGGGAATTAATACGAGATTCAAATGGTACGGTATTCTGCTGTTAAAGAAAATTAAAAGGATTCATTGGCACATGGGCCACTGCATCCAGATCCCTACAGCCGAAAATCCAAAATTTGAATATCAAAATGGAAATAAAGAATTTCTTGAAATAATAAAAAAAAAATTCGAGCGCCATTCAAGCAAAAATGAGAAAAAAATTTGTCTGAATTGGAGGTTGATATGATTGATTTTCTAGATAATGTTGAGGAAAAATATGGACCCGAATTAAACCCGAAGAAGATATAACATTATGCTGTTCCCAGTGTACAATTGCATATCAAACTCTGGATTAACAAATACTCGTTTTTGTTTGTTTTTATCTAATGATTCTTTGTTACAACGGTTGTGTTGATATCATGTAGATTAAGATCGTAGTTTTTCGTTGTTCATGATGAAAAGTATGTTTATTGAACAATGCTTCTTTGTAGTTGTCCATGCGATATGCCGACTGCACAACACTGCGAGGTATCCTTTGCTTTCTTTGATAGTTTTATCTGGTCGTTATACTGTACATTTTTGACCTTATCCCTACCAAATCCTTGATCACCTTTCCAGATAATTTCATATTCATCTTTCTAAAACCTTCTTGTTAGTAATTGAATGAAAGGCGAATCTTTAGGATATTCAGATGTTGTCGTCCATCCCGCAGGCCCTTTAGCTACTTCTAATTCCATGTCTTTATAGATATCTTCCGTAGGGTTATCTGGAACAAAAACTGTCTGTATCTGTGTAAAAGCACTCTGGTTCAGGTTACAGGGTTTATAGTGTAATATATAAAGGGAAATTCTAACATCAAAAGCTTTGATAATTCTAAACAGTCAAACCCAATAATAATACATGTGTGTCTAATTTGACTTTCGTTTTTTTCATTATTATGCCAAAAAGCTGATATGGAAATCTTCTAAAGTCCTGATAATTAGGTTCTGAAGTCAGCTTAATTGCTTCGTTTGCTCTGGTGACCAATCTGACATCTTCACGTTTGTGTGGATTTTCCTAGTCTTTCCGAAACAGTGTTGTTCATTCAGCATTGAAAATGTTCTTTTTCAGATGCATCTGGGTCATTTAGTTCTAAGATCAGTGTTCTTCATGATGTATGGTTTTCATGGACTCGTTCTTGATCAAAAGCAACTATACGATGAACTGCTATCAACTTCAAAACCATGCCTTAAATAAAAATTGTTGAAGTCTGTAATGGACTTACAATAATTTTTTTTGTCCGAAGATTAGCACAAGTTTAGGTGGTTCAGTTTTGCCTCTTTAGACTTTCCGCTGCATTATGGGGATTTTCATTATGCAGGTCGTGGAGGTTCCTGAGGATATTCTACGTCAAACTTTAGAATGTATCCACCTGTTGACACGGCGTCAAACTGCTCAAACCACTTTAATTGCCCTTTTGAATTTTTTCAGGATCGCCCGCCTGTTGGACATTGTAAAGTTGCGTATGGAAAGCGGATTGCACCATAGCCCACCATACAGAATTGTTGCATTCTTACTTACATGATAAGCTTAGACCTTTCTACTTGGATCATAGTCGTCAAGTATTTGTTGTTTGCTATACAGTAATGATGCGAAGCCATAATAATTCCCCACGCAATCTTTTCATATCTGAGTCTTTGGTAGGTCAGACATAAATAATCTTTACTACAGTAACTTAAGAAAGCGTTTTTTCCCAACTTCTATCCCGGGCGCAGAAATGTAATGCGCGGTGATCCAAACTGTTGTAATGTTTCATGCAGGTCTTTCTGTAATTTTCAAAGTCGTCCGCCAACAAAACATTGTATCAGCCATCAAGTATGCATCTGATAGTTCTCCCATTCGTTTTACAATCTAACTTCTGCCACGCTCTTGAGCATGCTGGGGTAATCAGAGTCACTGATGACCTTTCCTCTGAGACTAGAAAAGAAGAACGCGTTTTGAGGCCGGAAGTGTATCTTCGTCAAACCTTTCCCAAATCTGTTATGAGTACTCTATAAGGGTAAACACCCTTTCTAACAAGAGTTGAGTCAAAAATATTCTTCCGTTATTCGGGCTGGTCTTTAAGGACATAGCCAGCGATTTCTAATGAAAACCCATCATGTGCTGCATAGTGTATAAAAAGACTGTTATTTAAAAGCGAAAAACACATGTAATTTTCTGATGACTGAGCAATGCATGACACCCTAAAGGCGTCGGTTACTGCTTGCATTATATGGTGAGAGTCGTTAACCTCGCAAGTTGGAAAAGAATATAGGCAGCTTCCATGCTTTGGTTCAAACTTTAGTTGAATGATGATTTACTGTGTGCTGCTCCTTGAACTTTCCATAATGTGATCTGGTCTCTTTCTGTTCGGATTGGTTTCCTCACTGTTAGACATTAGTTCTTAACCACAATCCAACAATTGTTGTGGCTGATTTATTATTGTTGTTGATCCTTCGGGGTCATTATGTTTCAGATAATGATAAGTTTAGATTTTTAGAACAATCATTGCGCACTTTATGCATGCGTTCTAAGAAGTATTCTGCAGCCATCTGGTTACTCTATACAATTCTGGTGCTGATTGGGACGCCATCTGTCATGACAAAAGTTGAAGAAAATGAAACAATCTGATGTACTCATTAAGACTGTTTTTCGAAGTTTTTGATGGCGCTCGGCCCTTCATAAGGAACATAAGCGCTCAAAGGTCTGCGTAATCAACATATGAAGAAATTTTTTTGCATCCGTTTCCGGTTTGTTTACAAAAAACTTACTTTAGATCCAGGTGGGGGCGTAATTAGTTCTGCTATTCAGTCAACTGGGCCGTTACAATGTTTCTGTTGTTCGCTCGCGCTTGAACAGATTGGAATTCTGGTTAATCACTTTTCTACAGATTATTGTTTGGCCATGATTTTTTGAAGTATGCCGCATTGTTTTCATAGTCTACTCAGTGTTTCGTATCAATGTGTATTGCTGTAGCCAGCTGGTGAAAACATCTGTAGTAGTTACATGATTTTTGTCTGGATCGCCATTCGTTGGGCATGGCGAGCATTATACTTATTCTTGTTGGAAAGGGGTCAAATCTGTTTGGTTTACTGCTTGGTTTGGCCAATATTACCCGGCTCCAGGAAATTTATGTCGTTTGCCCAAACCCTTTCTGTTCATTTCCTGCAACAAGGATTTCATTGTTGTAGTTTATTATTGTACCATCTGGAGTCTGAGGTCAGAAGGTAGCATTTTAAACCAGTGCCAACAGCAAAGTCTACTTTCGATCTTGCGTATTGTAAAACATTTTGGAAACCTATTAATACTTAAAGGGCAAATCAACTGTAGAATTAATGGCGTCCTCAAAATTTGCTAAGTATTGTTTTTGTGCTCAAAGCCAGTAAAGGATCAGTTATGCTCGATCTTGCCTGTGCTTGCGAACCAACAAACACCAAACGTAAGTACGAATAGAGTCGTTTATTTTCGTTCTATTCCTGCTTTAGTTAGGCCCTTAGAAGTGTCTAAATAAATGTTGTCCATGCTGTTTTATGCTCTTGCTCTATGGACCCGAGGTAACCCCTGTGCCTGAAGAGAAAGATGTATAAGGAGGATCCCATCATAGTTATATTTCTGTGCACGCCCCAAAATTAAGGGGTGCCTAAGCCATGATTGCGGTCCAACTTTTGTCTAAATCTGTCTTAACTTTAATATTGAATTCGTTACAGATCCTTTCAAAAGCCTTCATTCTATTCGGTTGCTGAAGGGATTAAACGGTTTGTCATTAGTAAGGGGTGCTTGCGTTCAGTCAAAATACGTCGAAGGTGTAATAAAAATGAAATCTGTACACTGACCTCACCAAAGGATCAGGATGATTTAGATGATCAGCATACGATACTCCACACCCAGTTGATGCACAAAACACAGCAAATTTAACTGGTTCTGATAAAACTGCATCGGATGACTGAACCACACTTTCGCGATGTAGTCTTTTTAATAAGAGGGTTAAGATATCTGTTTAATTGGTACTCACCTTTACTTGAAAGGTGTCGTCTGTCACAGAAATGACAAGAGTATCTGTTGTTTATTTAAATTGTAGTGCGGCCCAACAGAATATTTTGCATCAGTATATTTTAAATGCGCTCATTTTTATTTCGTTTAAAAATGTTTGAACAATAACAACTCAAGACAGTCCTTCGTTTTTTAGAACATGCTATTGATAATTGCGGAACCAGAATGGTTGCGCTTCATGAAATTTTTTACAAAGTTTTTATGGTTTAAAATAAGTGAATCCAAGAAAATAATAAAATTCTAAAAGTTGGCAAAACAGGGGCCAAAGTTAGCCAGTTAACAATACCTGAAGGTTTATTACGGGTTTGCTCACTAAAAGAACAATGAGTACTTTGACATTACTCTCAAACTTAACAATGCGAATCTGAAAACAATGTTATCATTCAAACCTGAAGAAAAGTAGGTTACATTTGATAAAGACTAGCTATAATGTTAGGCTTTGCAGCTGACAAACATAGATTTAGAGTTACACCAAACAAACTACTTATGAGGGAGAAAATCCGCTCGATCTTGCATTACATTCATTACTCTATGTTCATTTGAATGAGCTGAGCACTGATGAAACTATAGATGGAAGGGGCCCCCAACTGTTTTAAGCTCTTCCATCAGGAAAAGCTGCATATTGCGATTATGAAATTATACAATTCCCTAATTAAAAGTTTAAAAGATTAGTTTGTGGAAGGGTCGGATCATTTAATATAAAAATCGCAGACAAAACAGGAAAAGTCGTGAAATGTGATAACCTGCACATTGTTTTAGAAGTAAAATAATTAGCTGTTCTAAAACATGTCGCGTGGGCCAGAAGAACCGGGAGTTACATTAGCGCCTGTGAGGTGTATAACTTTAGAATTAAAAGACCTTGCAGACGTTGCGGACTTTGAACAGAATGGTGAGATAGGCGCTTTGTATGGTTTTGAGTACACTAAAGATGGTGATTATAAACGCAAAGAGGTTAGCGACAACAAAAAGTTTCCTAAACTAGAACAACTACGCAATGTAGAAGCAAATAATGCTGGCCAGTATGAATATAAAATAGTTCGAAAATCTGACAGCAAATGGCACTTAGAACCATATTTAGAATGGGAAATAAAATTTGAATTCATAAGCCCATTTACATTTTTTAGCCGTCAAAAAAGTTTCAGAAAAGCATTCAACTCTGGCCCTTTACATGTAAGTCTTATGCCGGACGACAATAGTCGAAAAGAGATTGAAATAACGCCGTATGGGAAAAAACAGTACATCCTCCACAGAAGAGAAACGGTTTTAAAGAAAGCTTCTACAAAATTACAGTTCTTTCCAAGCAGAAAATTAGGAGACACGTTCACAATGATATTTGAAATTTCTGTCTTTAAAGATGTGGAGAGGGATGGGGTTGTGCGCGTTAGTGACGTCCTTATAAAAGGAATTAATATTAGCTGGCAAAACTTAGACGTTAAACGTCTTAAAGTTACCATCGTCGTTCTTCACAATGGTGAGGATATTAAGACCATAACAACAAGCAACAAAATCAATGTTGACTTAAATAGAAACAATCTTACAGAACTGAATTGGATTAATCTTACACATTTAGCCTCATAGGATTTTATTATACTGAACAAGTTCTAACAGAGAGTATGATAAATATAATAACTGGATTAAATTAAATCCTGTTATAAAACTATGGAGCAGTTAAACTTTATGACAAAAACTCCTCATTGTTCATTGATTTGTGGACAAACTGGTTGTGGAAAAACAATATTTGTCCTCGACCTATTACAAACAGTTTATCGCTATAATTTTGATTATATTGTAATTTTCTGTCCAACACTTGAATTTAACAAAGCATATCATGATAGAAGGTTTATATGGACAGATGATGACATATATTTAGTTGATCCTAGCAATAAACTGAGTGAGTATTTAGAATACTTTTATAAAGCGTTTAAAGGAACGCAAACACTATTTATTATAGATGACTGTTCGGCAGAAAGAGACATAGTTAAAAAAAGAAACACTTTGTCGAAACTGGCTTTCAGCGGAAGACATGCTGGAATAAGTGTGTGGATTTTATGTCAGAAATATAACTCGGTTTTAAAAGACTTTAGAGAACAGTTAAAGACTGTAGTTTTATTTGACATGAAAGACAGAGACGCATTTGATGAATGTATGCGCGAAAATAATGTTATTAAAAACAACCAAGAAAAACAAAGGATTGAAGCAAAACTACAATCTGAAAAGTTTAGTAAATTAGTATTGAAAACGGATAATCCTACACAGTATGTATGTTTGTAGATAATCGTTATTTTTTTGGTTATTGAAAGAGAATATGTGATGGATTATTATTTTTAATTCGTTGTTAAAGTGTTACTTGTCAGAGAACTGTAATATGTTTATTTTGGCCCAACCACCCGAAACTAGTAGTTGAGGTGGTTGGGCCAGAATGAACATATTACAGTTCTCTATCCCCCCTCCCCCCGCCCCCCCCCCCCCCCACACACCTCCATTTCAGTCAGTAGAAAACACACACACACACACACACACACACACACACACACACACACACACTCACACACTCATGCGCGAGCACGCACACACACGTAGAGTATTCATCATCATCATCATCATCATCATCATCATCATCATCACCATCATCATCATCATCATCATCATCACCATCATCATCATCATCATCATTTTCATCATCATCATCATCATCATCATCATCATCACCATCATCATCATCGTCATCATCATCATCATTATCATGACCATCATAATCATCATCATCATCATCATCATCATAACCAACATCATCATCATCATCATCATCATCATCATCATCATCATCATCATCACCATCACCATCACCAAACATCACCATCACCATCATTATCATCACCATCACCATCATCATCATCGTCATCATCATAATCATCATCATTATCATGACCATCATCATCATCATCACCATCACCATCACCATCACCATCATCATCATCATCGTCATCATCATAATCATTATCATGACCATCATCATCATCATCATAATCATTATCATGACCATCATCATCATCATCATCATCATCATCATAACCAACATCATCATCATCATCATCATCATCATCATCATCATCATCATCACCATCACCATCATCATCATCATCACCATCACCATCATCACCATCACCATCATCATCATCACCATCATCATCATCACCATCATCATCATCATCATCATCACCATCATCATCATCATCACCATCATCATCATCATCACCATCACCATCATCATCATCACCATCATCATCATCATCATCACCATCACCATTATCATCATCACCATCACCATCATCATCATCACCATCATCACCATCATCATCATCATCATCATCATCATCACCATCATCATCATCATCATCATCATCATCATCATCGTCATCATCATCATCACCATCATCATCACCATCATCATCATAACCAGCAGGTCATTCCACAGTGTCCATCTTCAGCCTGTTTTCTTTCTATGCCCTGTTTGAGACACAGACCCATTGCTCAGAATACACTTACTATAAAAAAAAAAAAATAAAAAAAAAGAGTTTCTCTTCGGATTTTTCCCTTCACTATTTTTGACTCTTTCGCGCTCTATTTGGGACTGGCGGAAATAGCCGAGAAATTCAGTCAAAGGAGCCATTTACGTGTTACCTCCAGCTTTGCAAATTTGGTTGCGCTGTCATTCTTTGCATGCATATCTACCTTTTATGCAAGAGAGAGAGGTGGGGGGGGGGGGGGGGTTGGGTAGGGACGGAGAGAGAGAGAGAAGGAAAGAAAATATAAAGGAAGTGAGAAAGAAAGAAAGCCTGAAAGAAAAAGAAAGAAAGACAGGAGGAAGGCAAAAAAAAAAGGAGAAAAAAATGAAACTAGGAATAACTTAAAAAAAAAAAAACAACTCTGTCCTGACATCGGTGATGCGCCAACGTATGGGACAGAGTGCAGCTCTGTCATCTGTAGGTCACTCGAGTGTTGAGTGCAGCTCTTTCATATGTAGGTCACTCGGAGTGTTGAGTGCAGCTCTGTCATATGTAGGTCACTCGGAGTGTTGAGTGCAGCTCTGTCATATGTAGGTCACTTGGAGTGTTGAGTGCAGCTCTGTCATATGTAGGTCACTCGAGTGTTGAGTGCAGCTCTGTCATATGTAGGTCACTCGGAGTGTTGAGTGCAGCTCTGTCATCTGTAGGTCACTCGGAGTGTTGAGTGCAGCTCTGTCATATGTAGGTCACTCGGAGTGTTGAGTGCAGCTCTGTCATATGTAGGTCACTCGGAGTGTTGAGTGCAGCTCTGTCATATGTAGGTCACTCGGAGTGTTGAGTGCAGCTCTCTCATATGTAGGTCACTCGGAGTGTTGAGTGCAGCTCTGTCATATGTAGGTCACTCGGAGTGTTGAGTGCAGCTCTGTCATATGTAGGTCACTCGGAGTGTTGATGCAGCTCTTTCATATGTAGGTCACTCGGAGTGTTGAGTGCAGCTCTGTCATATGTAGGTCACTCGGAGTGTTGAGTGCAGCTCTGTCATATGTAGGTCACTCGGAGTGTTGAGTGCAGCTCTGTCATATGTAGGTCACTCGGAGTGTTGAGTGCAGCTCTGTCATCTGTAGGTCACTCGGAGTGTTGAGTGCAGCTCTGTCATATGTAGGTCACTCGGAGTGTTGAGTGCAGCTCTGTCATATGTAGGTCACTCGAGTGTTGAGTGCAGCTCTCTCATATGTAGGTCACTCGGAGTGTTGAGTGCAGCTCTGTCATCTGTAGGTCACTCGAGTGTTGAGTGCAGCTCTGTCATATGTAGGTCACTCGGAGTGTTGAGTGCAGCTCTGTCATATGTAGGTCACTCGAGTGTTGAGTGCAGCTCTGTCATATGTAGGTCACTCGGAGTGTTGAGTGCAGCTCTGTCATATGTAGGTCACTCGGAGTGTTGAGTGCAGCTCTGTCATATGTAGGTCACTCGGAGTGTTGAGTGCAGCTCTGTCATATGTAGGTCACTTGGAGTGTTGAGTGCAGCTCTGTCATATGTAGGTCACTCGAGTGTTGAGTGCAGCTCTGTCATATGTAGGTCACTCGGAGTGTTGAGTGCAGCTCTCTCATATGTAGGTCACTCGGAGTGTTGAGTGCAGCTCTGTCATCTGTAGGTCACTCGGAGTGTTGAGTGCAGCTCTGTCATATGTAGGTCACTCGGAGTGTTGAGTGCAGCTCTGTCATATGTAGGTCACTTGGAGTGTTGAGTGCAGCTCTGTCATATGTAGGTCACTCGGAGTGTTGAGTGCAGCTCTGTCATATGTAGGTCACTCGGAGTGTTGAGTGCAGCTCTCTCATATGTAGGTCACTCAGAGTGTTGAGTGCAGCTCCTCATATGTAGGTCACTCGGAGTGTTGAGTGCAGCTCTCTCATATGTAGGTCACTCGGAGTGTTTTGACGGTCAAAAAATGGAACTATCTTCCAGAAAAGAGTGATGAATGCAGTTACTACCATTGTGAAAAAACGGCAAGTTATCACCCCACAGCAACAGTGTTCACATAAAGAATTGTTCTGATGCCGTCAAGTTATCCAATAATGAGTCAAAATATAGGAAAGAACTTCATGATGCCAAGAAAGCGGGAACAGTGAAAATACTTTATGTTGGCGAACAGTGAAAATACTGTATGTTGGCAGGAAGAAAAAAAAAACCGGCGGTATTACTGAAAATGAGTTTTAAAAAAATCCCTCCCCTCTCCTTTCCACCCACTCTCCTCGTGTTTTCTCTACTGTCTCCCTTCCCTTACCTGATCTTCCTTTTTTTGAGCTGTGCTCACTCTCCCTTTTCCTTTCAAACCTTGTCATTCTCATGCTGACTGTCATTAGAGGATCAGTCAACGTGCACAGTGGACCCCGACCAGGCCGTGTTGTGCCCCATCCGGTTGTCCAGGTCCATGAAAGCGTTCAAAGTAGACCTGGACGGAGCCGGCTGCCTCACACAATTTTCTTTGACACGCGATGTGAAAATGGCGCTCACGAGAAAGCAAGAATTGATATTGTGGGGGTGGTGGAGGAACAAAAAAACCACTGTACACACAACACGCCGTTTTTCTGTGGACCTGGTCCACACACACACACACACACACACACACACACACACACACACACACACACACACACACACACACATATATAATATAATATATATATATATATATAATATATATATTATATAATATATACAGAGAGAGAGAGAGAGAGAGAGAGAGAGAGAGAGAGAGAGAGAGAGAGAGAAGAAAGCATTTTTTACTACTTACCATTCCTCCTCCCACTTCTCTTGATATGTTGTCCCAAGCAGCAGTGAGGACATCTCTATTGGCATGACTATGGTCATTTTTGGTGTAAATGAACAATCTCTTCCTCATGGCAGCGATCAGTTACTCGTCGTCAATGCTGGAAAGGAAGACAACAAGTGTAAAAAAAAAAAAAAAATCAGGGGAGGAGTTAAGTCCCTTCACCCGGACGGCCGGGTAAAAGTATGGTTCGCACGGCCGGCCAAATCACGGCTCTCTTCACACGGGTCGGGCCGGGTGCACTATGCACGGCTTTGACCGTCGCCAGTAAGCTGGAATAGGAAAGAAGGGAGCAGGTGTTTTTTCTCCCAGACGGACGGCGCACGGCCGTGCTTTGCACGAACAGGTCCTGGTTCACTATGCACACAGCCTTAGTGTCTTCTCGCCTTGTCTGAACATCTGGTACTGTGGTGTGAAAATGGCTCTTTAGTCATGATAAAGTTGTCTCAAACCCCCACCCTGTTATCTTACATGGTTGATGCGCCAACGTATGGGACAAGTGCAGCTCTGTCATATGTAGGTCACTTGTAGTGTTTGAGTAACAGCTCTGTAACATGTAGGTCACTTGGATGTTGAGTGCAGCCCTGTCATATGTAGGTCACTCAGAGTGTTTTGAGTGCAGCTCTGTCATATGTATGTCACCCGGAGTGTTGAGTTCAGCTCTGTCATATGTATGTCACTCGGAGTGTTGAGTGCAGCGTCTGTCATATGTAGTCATTTGGAGTGTTGATGCAGCTCTGACAAATGTCTGGTCACTTGGATGTTGAGTTCAGCTCTTCTATGTAGGACACTTGGAGTGTTTAGTGCAGCTCTGTCAAATGTAGGTCACTTGGAGTGTTTGAGTGCAGCTCTGCTGTCTATGTAGGTCTCTTGGAGAGTTGGAGTGCAGCCTGTCTATATGTAGGACCCTTGGAGTGTTGAGGTCAGCTCTGTCATATGTAGGTACATTACTTGGAGTGATGAGTGGCAGCTCTTCATAGAGTAGGTCACTGGATGTTGATGCAGCTCTGTCATATGTAGGGTCACTTGGAGTGTTTGAGTGCAAGTCTCGTCATAAGTAGGCCTTGGAGTGTTGACTGCAGCTCTGTCATAAGAAGGTCACTTGGAGTGTTGAGTGGCCGCTGACCGATAAGTAGTGTCACATGGAGTGTTGAGTGCAGCTCTGTCATAAATTAGGTCACTTGTAGTGTTGAGTGCAGCTTCTGTCAAAGTAGTCACGTTGAGTGTTTGGAGTGTCAGCTCTGCATAAGTAGGTCACTTGGAGTGTTTTAGAGTGCAGCTCTGTCAAAATTAGGACACTTGGAGTGTTGAGTGCAACTCTGTCCATAAGTACGTCACTTGGAGTGTAGATGCATGCTCTGTCATCGTAGGTCACTTGGAGTGTTGAATGCAGCTCTGTCCATAAGTAGGTCAATTGGATGTTGATGGCAGCTCTTTCATAAGTAGCACATGAGTGTTGATGCAGCTCTGTCATATGTAGGTCACTTATGGAGTGTTGAGTGCAGCTCTGTCATAAAAGGTAGGGTCCCACTTGGAGTGTTGAGTGCAGCTCTGTCCATATGTAGGCACTTGGAGTGTTGATGCCTCTCTGTCCATAAGTAGTCCTTGAGTGTTGAGTGCACTCTGTCATATGTAGGTCAAGAGGAGTGAGTTGAGGGCAGCTCTGTCATAAGTAGTCACTTGAGTGTTGAGAGTGCAGCTCTGTCATATGTAGATTCATCTTGAGTGTTGAGTGCAGCTCTGTCATAGTAGGACACTTGGAGAGTTGAGTGCAACTCTTCATATTAAGTCACTTGGAGTGTTGATGTCAGCTCTGTCATATGTAGGTCACTTTGAGTGTTTGATCGCAGCTCTGTCATAGTAGGTCACTTCGGAAGTGTAAGTGCAGCTCTGTCCATAGGTATGGTCACTTTGGATGTGTGAGTGCAGCTCTGTCATATGTAGGTCACTTGGAGTGTTGAGTGCAGCTCTGCATATGTAGGTCACGTTGGATTGTGAGTGCGCTCTGACAAAAGTAGGTCACTTGAGTGTTGAGTGCAGCTCTGTCATAAGTAGTCACTCGGAAGTGTTATTGCCGCTCTGTCATATGAGGTCACTCGAGTAGTATGATTGCATCTCCTGTCATATGTAGGGGCTTCACTTGGCGTGTTGAGTTGGCGCTGTGTTCCATATGTAGGTCACTCGGAGTGTTTTTTACGGTTAAAAAAAGAACTGTCTTCCAGAAAAAAGAGTGATGAATACAGTACTACACTGGAAAAAACGTAAGTTATCACCCCACCAGCAAACCGTTTTCACATAAAGAATGTTCTGATGCCGTCAAGGTATCCAATAATGAGTAAAAACATAGAAAGAACTTTCATGATGTCAAGAAAAGCACAAACAGTGAAAACTTTTCTGAAGTCAGGAAGAAAAAAAAACCCTGTGTATTACTAAAAACGAGATTAAAAAAATTCCCCTGTTAATAATACTAAAAACGAGTTAAAAAAAGCCCCTCCCCCTTCCTTTCCACCAACTCTCCTCTTACTTTGTCTACTTTTTTTCCCTCCCCTTACCTGCTCTTCGATGTTTTAAACTGTGCTCACTCTCCTTTCCCCTTTCATACCTGTCATCTCATGCTGACTATCATGTAGAGGATTAGCATACAACGAGCACAGTGACCTGGACCCGGGCCGTGCAGTGCCCCATCCGATAGTCGGTCCATGAAGCGATCATAGTAGAGACCTGGACGGAGCGGCTAGCCTCACAACAATTTCTTTGACAACTTCGAAGTGAAAATAAGCGCTTCTCATGAGAAAGCAGGAAATGCTATTGTGGGGTGGTGGAGGAACAAAACAAAAAAAAAAAAACACTGACACACAACACGCCTTTCGACGGCCGACCTTGACCCCGTGTTATACTGATCTCGACCAGCGTACTTAGAAGGAAGAAGAAGACATGCCGAGACGTTGTCCTAGACATGACTCGCATCACGCCGATGGGCCATGTCCACAGCCGACCAAACGGAAGGGGGGTTACAAATTAAGTGCTGAGGCTTACGCGCTCACATGCACCAGTTAACCACAAGAAACCGATTTCACCATTCTCCCACTGACTGCCGAACGAGAAAGACGCGTTACTGTCTCTCTTAATTTATGGTGCTCTTCTATGCTCGACATGACGTGTCCTCCCTGTCAATCACGTGCTGAGTGTGTGTTGCCTACAACCGAAGTAGATCCGGCCTTAGTCATTTAACATTGGAGGACTGAGTGCTGGGCAGGTGTGCGGTGCTTTTTCAGCGAGAGAATGATTTTTGCATATGGCACAAATAATAGCTGCAGTTTCAGAAGACAGGTGGATTCTGGTTATAAAAAGTTCTTGAATCACAAATACCTTAACAACAACTTTATACATAATAATATGGGTGAGGAAGACATGGAATCATCTACAACTTCCAAATGCTCAAAATCCCCTTACCCCCGCCAACGCCAACGGAAATGTGGACAGAGGAAGAAAAGAATGCTTAACGCATGAAAATATAAGATACTTTGAAAAAATGATTGAAGCAGGCTCTAAAAGCCGAGAGAGAGCCCACAAAAACTGCCAAAACAGCCCAAAAAATCTCTTTTACATGTTTAAAAAAAAGCGGAAAAGAGAAAAGCAGGAACAAGATGACTAATCAAGACAGCATATCTAACTTGCAATTCAAATCAAGCAGATCTAACTCAACGATTTCAAAGAGAACCGTATTTCGGTCTAACCTTTTTTCAGAAACAACAGATGAAAATGAAATTGTTGACAGGCCTAACAAAATCCGCGAGAAAAAGTGAAGAAGCAGGAATGCACAAACAATCATGATCTACGTTCATTTAGGGCATTTTTTTAATCTAGCAAAAAAAGGTTTTGATGAGGAAAGAACAAGGAGGATTGCTCAAAACTGTGGGCACAATGGACTCAAAGAGAAATGGATTATTCTGATGATCATGCCGCAAATTTGGGCGTGCTATTGCAGAAGATCCTTTATGGATATCCACAGTTTTTTTCACTGCAGGCTTCCCCATGAGGTATATTTACTCAATGTTCTAGTAAATATTTAAAACAGATTACTTCCATGTTGCAAGTCCCCTGAATTTAAGAAGTATGGTCATGCACTCTTTCACTACCAAAAACAACGAGCTCCAAGCTTCCCAATAAAGTAACAGTTAATGCGGGCAAGTTTTGTGAACTACTGGCGCTTGAATGCCGCGGTTTTAAAACAGAAACAGCTAAAAAAATCACCTGTCGTCAAGTTTATGAACTACTTGACGGGCTTCTAAAATAAGAAACGTTTACCGCCTGTAACCACCTGTCTGTCAAGTTTTTTGAACTACTGAGACGGGCTTCTAAAAATATTAACGGGTTACGCTGTACCACCTGTCAGACAAGTTTTTTTAACTACTGTGACGGGCTTCTAAAAATGATAACGTTACGCTGAAACCGCCTGTCTAGCAGCGAAGGCTAGGCAGTTGAGGCCCCCAGGGATGGCCAAACAGTTCATGCAGGCCTGCGTGTGGGGTTTGGACTACTGACGATATATGACGGCTTCTAAAAATAGTAACGTACGCTGTAACCGCCCGCTTCAAAATAGTAACGGCTACGCTGTAACCGGCAGGGCTTCTAAAAATAGTAACGTTACGCTGAAAACCGCCCCGGGCTTCTAAAATATAGTACTGTTTACACTGTAAACCGCCCTGCATTCTAAAAATAGTAACAGTTATGCTGTAAACCCCCGGCAAAAAACCTTTATCCTGAAAACTTGCTTCAACGTCCTGCACACCTCCTTTCAAGCCAGGCTGCCTCAGTGTGAACAACAAAAAGCCCCCTTCACTTTCCCGCACAAGCACTGTCCTGACTATTGGTGTGTTGTTTGTGTTGTTGTTTGTGTGTGTTTGTGTCTTCTATGTGTCCCACCCCACGCACACGCACACCCCCCACCCCACCCCCGTCCCTCCCCCCATCCCACCCCACCCCACAAATGCACACACTCATTTCACCTTTAAGTTCTTAACTCAAGTTACCACACCCAAGACACTTTTAAGTTCTTAACTCAAGTTACTCCAAGTCACCTCAAGCCACTTTTAAGTTAATAAATAAGTTTTTCATTAAATTTAAATTACGTCACCTCAAGTTTCTTAAATGAAGTTCTTGATCAATCACGTTCAAGTTCTTCTAACTTAAGTCCACCTCAAGTTACATAACTAAGCATCCCTAAGTACAACCAAGTTTCTTATTCAAGTCAACTTATAATAAATTATTAAGTTCTTAAAGTATTCATTGCATCTGAAATGGATCAAAATGAACTTTTTGTTGTGGCGGTTCTGTCTTTTGTTGTGTCGGATTTTGTATTTAGTGGTTTGAGATTGTTTGACTGCTTTGGTTTTAGTGCTGGCACTGTTTATAAATTTTAAAAACCATAAATAACCACGATCCCCAACATGCAATGCTTGCCAAAAATGACAATTGCTAAGAAAATATGGAAGAACTTTGGCCCGGTGAAGGCCTGCGAATTAACTTTTCAGGCGTTTTAAAGGGCAGCAATTGAAACCACAGCTGCGCACTGGTACTTTTTCATTCTGTGATTGTAACATTAATTTTGTTTGTTAGTCACACTGCAATTTTTTCCATGCAGCAACACAACCAGGATGATGAAGGCCCTTTTAGAGTCACTTCCTCCGCCTTGATCCAATGTTTTTCTGATTCAGCTGATTTCTGGCTCGGTCATTTTGAAGGAAATAAAAACTATATATTAAAATAATTAATCCATGAATACGCGATAAATAATGTTCCAAATCTGAAATACAGATCCATCCTAGAGACACTAATGATTTTGTTAAAACTGGATATCCTCTTAAATCATACATAAAGTCTTGTTCAGAATCATTGGAGCAAAATCTACTTGACTAGTATTAGAGAGTACAAACTAAGAACCGTTAGTCCTACACTTTTAACCATTCTTGATCTTAGTTGCGCTTCATACCTGTTATGATACTTTATAATGTCTTGCGGCGACATATGTTGAATCTGTTCTATGCTGAAATTCATTTCCGAGGACTGTTTTTGTTCTCCCACATGCTCCCAAAGAATACAGTCTTTCTTTTTTTTTTTTGCATAATAGCTTGCACCAACAACAGGTCATTTGAAATCATAAGTTCATGAAGGTTTTAGTAGATCATCGTTTCATGTTTGTTTTATAATTATTTTGTTTATAAAAATTGAGCGCCGAAAAGACTGTTGCCAAACATGTTTACCATTCTGCTGTATTTGGGGGTCTAAGATATAGGAAATACACAATGCTTGGTAAAAGCTTGTTAAAAATTAAACCAGCGGATCTTGCAAACTAGGCTAGAGGATTCCGGCAAAGCAGATAGCTATTATTGCAGCTTCGTTCCGCTACGAAAGAGTTTCTAGTTAAGCAAAGGAATAATTCCCTGACATACAATTAAGTAAATAAAAAAATACCTATTATTAAAAATGGCTTCACTCGTAATGATGATAGGCGCGCTGTGGTTAATGGCGCTTGCTTTTAGCGGAGGACGAAGTAATTACTCGTTAGAAACTGCGGGATGACGCGAGAGAAATGACATAACAAAGCTATGTAGCAACTAGCAGCTGCACAAGACGCCTATGAAAGCAGAGAATAGGGCAGTTAGATTTATTAACGACAAACTGAAAAAACAGGCTAAGTCCGCTTACCCATTTAAAAAGTTGACCAGGCAATAAAATAATATTCGTCTTGTAAAATCCGGCAAACCAATCGATGCATTACCCCCACCAAAATTTAGTGACTATTTTATCAACCATACAGCAAACAAAAGAATGCAAGAAACGTGTTGTATCTATTGGTGTATGTCCGTCCGTGTTATTTTGTTGCGCATAATATTGGCTGAATAAAAATGAACAAAATCTAATTATTCGCCAAAAGGATAATTTGGAAGGAATCACGGCAATTAAAATCTAAGCCAAGCAGCGGGAGTCCGTGAACCAAACAGCGAAGGAATGGTTATCTAAACAAGCGATTTGGCAAATATATCTGCCTGCACCTAGAACAAAACAGAGACCGCAACTTTGAGAATACAAATTCCCTGAACGACACCCATCAAATGGATTCTTCTATATTTACCCAATGATACGATTTAGATGAACAAGATAAGTACCCACACACAGTCATTGACGTAGCTTCAAGATACAAGATGCGGAACCATTAACACAAATGAGCGCTTCAGCTTTGCTGTCCGCTAAACAACTAATATACAACGGGTACCTTACCTTATCCTCGCATGATTCAAGTCGATGATGGAAAAAGAATTTTAAAGGCCGAGTGAATCAATTATTGTTAAACATATGAGTTCCCATTAAAAGAGGCATCCCAGGAGTTTCACAGATCACTAGGCTTAGGTTGAAAACTTTAACAAACCGTAATCGAAAGACTTTTTTTTTCTACAAATCACAGAGAGCTGATTGACAATCATCGCAACACAGAATGGATTTTTTTAGAAGGCAGCCCTCATTTGCGCGCAATGATAATGAACGAATATAAAGGGGCTAAAACCAGTACACTCAATCAAAAAACAAACAATAGATTTTTGAAGAATCTTCATCCGGCAACTATAACCATTGGATTGAAGTAATTGTACAGTAAAACCACCAACACCCAATAACATATTGCAAATTTTCGTTTATTGGTAAAACCTTTGTCAAGAACACATAAAAAACCAAGGCCCCACTAAATGACAGCTTGATTGAAAGTAAGGTACTTTCTTTTGACCGGGACAGAAGGGACACTGACACTCGCATCAGGGCAACAGATCAGTTTGGAGTGTTTATCCTATGAAATAAAAAGAATTGTAAAAAAATAATCCGCCCGTATATTATTTACGAGAAACTGACACAACAAAACAACCACACCTCAAAGATCTTTTGTGAAGAAGAACTGCAGAAAATCTCCCACCATGACACAGTTCCAGGTTTCTTAATAATGTTAATTTACATAAAATGGAAGACGAAACAAGAATAATAAAAGAAGAGAACTTGGAATTGAAACGGAATTATATGAAACAAATTCTATTATTAATGAAACAATTTAATGTGGATTTATCGCAAAGTGGGGGGGGGGGGGGGGGAAACATGGCAAAGCAATCCAGATCACACCTACAACCCAAATTCCCAAATTTTGACCATCAGATATGGGGAAAAGAATATCTTTGAAATAATAAAAAAAACTTCGAGCACGCCCAAGCAAACATGAAAAAATAATTTGGCTGAATTGTATAATAATATGAATAGCTTAAAAAACCCAAAACTTGAGGAAAAAATGAAGAAGGTATATAATTAAACCGTTCTCCAGTGTCCAATTGCATATGAAAACTCTGATTAACAAATACCTTTTAGTGTTTGTTCGATCTAATGACTCTTTTTACAACTGTTGTGCTGATCTCCAAGTAATTAGATCGTAGTTTTACGTTGCCATGATGAAAAGTCTTAATTTCAAACAATGCTTCTTTGTATTTGTCATGCGATATGTTTTGAATGCACAACGCTCGAGATATTCCTTTGTTGCTTTCTTAATGATTTTCTCCTGGTCTCGAAATACTGTACATTTCCGACCTTAAACCAATAAACTCCTTAATCACCCTCCAATAATTCATCCTTCATCTTCCTTAAAACCTTCTTATAAGTAAATTGAGATGTAAAGGCGAATCTTTAGGGTAAGCAGATGTATCATACACCCGCATGCCCTTTAGCTACTTCTAATTCCATGTCTTATAGATGTCTTCATAGATTATCTAAAAAAACAAAACTATCTGTAATCTGTGTAAAGTACTCTGGACTCTGGATACCGTGGGGTTTAAAAGTAGTCATAAAGAAATTCTAAACATCAAAATCTTTGATAATTCTAAAACAGTAAACCCTATACAAAACAGGTTGTCTAAATTGACTTTCTTATTTTTCATCATTATGCCAAAAGGTGATCATGAAAACTTCTGAAGTCCTGATAATTGGTTTGAAGTCACCTAATTGCTTCGTTCTCTTTGTGACCGGATCTGACATCTTGTGCTTTGTGCGGATTTTCCATAGTTCTTCCCAAAACCAGCTTTGTTTCATCAGCTTGAAAAAGTCTTTGTCCGAAGCTCTGCGGATTAGTTTCTGAGATCAGTGTTCTTCATTATGTTGGTTTCATGAACTGTTCTTGAACAAAAGCCATTATACGATGAACTGCTGTCAACTTTAAACCAATGTCTTTAAATAAAATGGTAGAAAGTCTGTAATGACAGACATAATTTATTTTTGCTCACTAAGATTATGGCACAAGTTTTAGGCGGCACACTTGATTTCCATCTTTAGACTTTCTGCGCTAATGGATATCATTATGTAGGAAGTGTCAAAGGAGTTCATGAGGGAATTCTAAGTCAATTCTCAATACCGCGCTGTCGATCGGGCGTTAAACTGCTCAAACAACTTTAATGCTCTTTGCACATTAATTGTACCGCCGCAGTGTGCATTTTAAATTTAGCGTAATGGAAGTGATTTGCGCCATTGCCCCAACCATACAGATTGTTTGCAATCTAAATACATGAGATAGTTAGACCTTTTCCTTGATCATAGTTTGTCCAAGTAATTGTTGTTGCTTTACAGTAATGATGCACCGCCATAACAAAATCCTCCACGCAATATCCCGTTTTCATCAATCATCTGAACCATTGGTAAATCTGACAATAAATCAATCTGTATCACCTAGTAAACTTAAGAAAGCGTCCCAGCTCATCCCGGGGCGCAGAAATTGTAATGCGCGGGGATCCAGGCTATAATGTTTCAAGCAGGAGCTTTCTATAATTTTCAAAGCCTCCGCTAACAAACATACACGGCATTAAGTAGGAGTCATGATATTCACACCATCGTTTACAATCTAACTTCCTGCCACGCAATCTTGAGCATGCCTGTAATCAGAACCTGAAGTTCCTTTCTCTAAGACAAGAAAAGAACCGCCTTTAGAGGAAAGAGTGATCTTCTCCAAACATTTCCACTGTTCATGTATTCGTTAATGTAACACCCTTTCCTAACGATAGTTTGTCAAAATATGCTTCGTTATTGGCAGGAATTTAAGGACATAGCCAGTGACTCTAATGATTCCATCATGAGTTGCATAGAGTCATAAAAAAGACATGTTAAATAAGTGAAACACATGTACTTTTCTGATGACGTGCAATGCATGACACCCGAAGGCATCGTCTACTGCTTGCAATATAAGATGAGATCGTAACCTCGCAAGTTATGAAAGACGATGCAGCTTCCATGACTTAGGATCAAACTTTGTTGACGATTGCATTTACTGTTCGCTGCAGCCTCAGAACTTTCCGCTAATGTGATCATGGTCACTTACTGTTGGATTGGCTTCGTCTGATGAGAGGCCTAAAAACCACAAATCCAACAATGTGTGGCTGAGTCCTACTGTTGTTGGTCTTCAGGCGCCATTATTAATTCAGATAAGTTAGATTATTAGCAACATCATTACCACTTGCTGCATGCGTTCTAAGAGTGATTCTGCAGCATCTGGGTCCTCTATAATATAATTCTGGCTCTGAATGGCACAATCCGACCCTAACAACAATGATAAAAGCAAATGAGCAAATCTGAAGATTACTCTTAAGCTGTTTTTGTTAGTGTTCTGTGTGGTTGGCCCCTCATAAGAAACAATGAGTGATTCGAAGTCTGCGTAAACAAACTTATGGAAATTTGCAGTATTTTCCCAGTTCTTAAAACTAACTTAGATCCGGGTGGGAGTAAATAGTTTCTGAAATACGTCTACCGAACTTTACAATGTTTTAAAGTTCACTTCTGCGGCTTTACAGATGATTCTAGTTAAAAACATTTTCTACAGAATTCTTGTTTATTTTTTTGTTTTGAAGTATGGCCGTCAATAATCTACTCATTGTCGAATCAATGTGTAATGCGTACCCTGTTGGCGAAGACATTATGAGTAATTCCGCGTGGCTTTTGTCTGGACGCCTATTGTGGGGGCTGTCTTTAGACACACTCATAGGCACCAAATTTGTTTCCTCAGTTCCATGTGTAGACATTAACAGTTATTGGTTTGTTTTTGTTCTTCCAACTGAACCATGAATCCACGCTAACAGGAAAGGATATTTCCACAAAATGTTAAGATCATTGATGTAAGTTCATAGTTAGATACTCTCACTGCGTATTGCCGACGTGATGCAGCCTTGCAAGAACTCAAACACATAAATTATTTGTTTGTCCGAATTCTTTAAGTTTATACTGCTCTTTTTGCGACTAATAATGCGGAGGTAGCAGAAATGTAAGCCTAGCCTACAATCGCTCATACTTTGGCCTTTTTTAATCTATCTCTAAAGACTACGTCCTCTGACCAAACCGGAAGCCTCTCCTTTTGTGCTTCTACAGCGGCCACATCAACAGAAAAAGCAGTTGGTCAGCCCAGCCAGGTTTTAAGTCATTATGAAAAGAATAACCTGTTGATTATGTTGAGACCCAGACTTTTAGATTTTCTTCATTATTGTTATATAGTCGATTAAACCAGCTAACTGTACTTTAACTGGCGGGTCCTATGTTAGATTAAATCTGTAACCTTGAGAAATAGCATGAGCAACACGTGCCTGTAACTTTGTTGGAATCAATGACTACTAGATCAATAACGTTTTTAAGCTTTTGGGACAACGCTCCCCCTGAGCATTCCTACAAGAATCGGTCTTGATCCTTCATAAATCTCAGCCATGATGAGTTTCTTATTGCTAACACAAAATATTTATTTAAGATTAAAAAAAAATCCTTAATCAAGAATCAATAACAACGGTCTTTTGGTGCTTAACTCATAAACTACAGTATAAACACCCTATGGCTTGTATAATGTGAGCTGTTTTTTAGAACAGAATTTAATGTTTATCGTTTTACTTTTTTTAAAACATTCCTTTTTATCTGTTTCGTGTCTGGCTGTTTAGAAAAACTTGCCCTTGCCTGGGGGTATCAAACTTTTTCCTTTATAGTCATCAAAATCGGCCTGTAAACGACTAAAATTCTTCATCCGTGAATGTTGATCAGCTAGTGCTTTATTATTGTCATTTTAGAACGAACTAATTTTTTTTTAGCTGTTATTAGTTGAACCATAGCTGTGTGCATTTGGAGTTAGGTTTTTTATTTTTTTTGCTAGTCAGCACATACGCTAAGAACACAGCCAAGAGCTAAAGACAAACACCTAGAGGTAAAGCTGCGGGAGCCACCAAAACCTGTTGCTAAGAGACCAACACTCGTTCCTGCGATAGACCACTCAAAGCCGATGCTCCAGATTAACATATGTAACGGCATTACAGGCAGCAAGAATACCTCGATGGTTTTTGCTGATTTTGAAAGGTCCTGCTTCAAGGTTTTTGTTGCATTTGTGTAATGTATGGTTAATCTAAGCTTTTTATGTCAGGGTTACTACTATCCCTTCTATAACAACTCTGGCGCTGTAGGTAACTTTTGGTTAATTCTTAACAGACATGCTTTTTAAAATTACATAATTTATCATATCAATATAATCGAATCTGTTTATCATGAATATTCAGCTGCGAATCATATAGGAAAAAACAAATGTAGCATTAAGCGGTTAACGTCATCATTTTCTTTCAATTTGAATGTTATTACTTCTCTAAAGTTCTTCTCTCCCACCACTTCCATCAACTGATTATCCTCTGTTGACCTGAGTCCATCCATAAACCGTATTTTGTTGTTAAATAATATCAGCCTAACACTGTGAAGGTGGAGATCTGTTAGACACAATGTCTGCATTTGGATTCAAAGCCCTCCCGCCTCCGAACAATTTTCTTATTTCATCAAAATGCTGATAAGGTACCTAAGTCCCGCTAGCGTATATATAGTTATGGACGGACCCTCAAAAATTGTACATTGCACTTCAGTTAATTTAGGATTAAGAAACTTCCGGTTTGTCTAACAATTGTTCTTCATCTTCGCACAGCAAAAAAATGCCCCTTTGATTGAATTGCTGAGACACTAAAAAACTAATATTCATATAGTGTCTGCCCCTGCTTTTAGGATGTGTAGAATGTGATCCACTCTTTCGTAATATATTGCTAATTTTGACTGAATATTATTGCTCAATAAACCTTGCTAAATCACGGGGTGGGGGCAAGGTTGGCGAACAATGTCAACCTAACGCGATGTCAGAAATACTGTACTTTGCTGCGGTGACTACTTCTCAGATTTAATAACTCCATTTGTAATCGATTAAAATGTTAGTATCTATGATCATCTGTCTTTAATGCCCCTTGAAAGTAAGGGGCATGCGCACTTAACAACTCAAAATCCAAGGGAATGGAAAAGCGATTCATACGCAAACTTACAGCTAACATACATTTTGCCTTCTTACTATCTTCAGCGCCTATTCTGCGTTTTAGTGCTTCATTATTTTCGAGATTCCGTTGAAAAGCAAGATCCATTTCCTTTCATTCTCAGTTAGCCATTTATCGCAATAGGATAAAAAATAATTTCTGCATTATTAAAAGAAAATAATCTTCCTCCGTCAAGTTTTATATAAAAGTATTCTTAAACGATTGTCCCGTCCCAATCTTACACTGACCCTTTTGGGGTCAGTTGAATCGATTTTATATTGAAAGAAAGTCGTCGCAGAGCCTGGCACACATCACTCATTTGCTCCTAGGTCTTGAAATCTGACAGTAAGATTTGATCTGCATCAATAGTAGATGGATATTGGAACAATATATTTCTGTTTTATTTCCCTACACGCCCTGGGGCTCTTTCCAGTCTTTCTATGCTGGTCAAGAATTGAACCATAAGCTTGCGAACATTTTTATACAAAAACAAAAAAAAGTTAATTATTAAAACATGGCAGTCATTGAAGGTGAAGAAAGATTATGAAGATCCTTATCCTGAAGACTACGTGGAGTGAAATGACTCCTTGACACAGCATCGCTCATTGATGTATTAATAAGCATAAAGTCAGCATAAATTAACATTAAGTAATGGTTGAATCATTTTAACAAAAGTTTAGGGCCTAGAAAACTCCTGATTTTCCTATAGGTTTTGAAGTAATATAAAAAGGCCATTTGTAATGAGAAAAACGATCAATTAATAACCTTTCAGCTACAGATAAACGAGACCGATCAACGTTTAGTAGGCAAGTAATACAATTAACAAAGACTAAATTGCCGATCGAAAATCGCTTGACCTTGTTAGACCGATATTAGATTAGGATGCAGTTGCTAAACTACAAAACCCACTACAAGATCTCCCAACAGATAACCAAATGCAAAACATAGAACATCAAGATTTAAGTCAAACAGCAGACAAAATAATAAATGTAATAGAAGCAGAAACCAGTTTTCAGAAGAAAACAGCATTAGAAACAATGAAATGAATCTCTCCGATACCAAGGAGAGAATTATTAGCCCTTGATCGTACTTTAAGAACCATTAGAGGCGAATTACAAACCAATAGAGAAAAAAACCTGACTGAACTAGATGAGCATATACAAAGAGAAAAAGAAAACTTGTTGAGACTGATGACGCCAATTTAGCCGTTAGATTTAAAGCAAGAAATAAGACAAAGACTAAAAGATCCTTGAAATACAAAGATCGGCAAGACTAGAAGCGCTGACTACAACCGAGACCCATACAACTCAAGTGAATAGAATAGAGAAACTCTTCGAAAAATTTTATATAAGACACCAACACTAGCATAACGAATACGAACAACTGTTTAGAGAGCATGAGTCACATTAGCAAGCGTATAACGCCTTATATGTGCAATAATACACTGATGATGGCTATAACGGGCGTTGGAGGGTGCTGCTAGTGCCTCACCACCATCACCTCCGCCAGATAAATCGTGGTAAAAAAAACAGCTTGAACATCTTGTCGGATTTATTAAAAAAAATTAGGCTAGTAAAGCCTTGGATGCTTACCGGGTATATTAGGGTGTTTTGTTAGCTGCATTTGTCTACTGCAAGCAAAGTAAGTTTGGCTTTATGCCCGAGCACTTTATGGAACATTAGTATCTCTTAATAGTCGGTTAAAATATAGAAAGAAAAAGACCAAGTACCCCAATGCCTGATATAATACAACAACTAGATGCCGTCCTTTTTCATATCATGGTCATCGTGAAACAGAGTCTGTCGTCAACAATGGCCATAATGGTCTTCGTACCACGGGGATTGGATTGCTTAATCTTGGGTGTATATTTACTGCATGTAATATTACAGGCTCAGAATTTATTTCTTTTTTTCCCGCCTTCTGCTCATTGTCTGCCACAAGATTTCCATTATATTGTAGTATTATTTATTGTTCCTACTGAGCCGAGGTCAAATTCAGCTGTATAAACCAGTATCCACCAACAGCAAAGTCTACTTCGATCTGCTTATTGTAAAACAATTTTGGTACCATTTAATACTTGAAAGGCAAATCAACTACAGAATTAATGGCGACCTCTAAATTTGCTAAGTATTGTTTTTGTGCATCAAAACCAGTAGAATGATCAGTTTATGCTCGATCCTCGTTTGTGCATGCGAACCTAGCAAACTCCAACAAAAGTACGACAGAGTCGTTTATTTCGTGCTATTCCGCTTTAGTTAGGCCCTTAGAAGCGTCTAATATAAATGTGTCCATGCTTGTTTTAGTGCTCTTTGCTCTATGGACCGAGTGAACATTGTGCCTGAAAGAAAAGAATTGAAAGGAGTATACCAGTCATAGTTATACTTTTCTGTGCACGCACCCCAAGAAATAAAGGTGCCCAAGCCGATGATTGCGGACCAACTTTTGTCTAAAGTCTAGTTTGACGTTAATCAGAATTCGTTATCAGATACCATTCAACAGCCTCAAGATTAATCTGTAGCTGAATGTGATTAAACGGTTTGTCTTGCGTAATGGCGCAGGCAGTCAGTCAAATACGTCAGAAAGGTGTAATAGAAATGAAATCTGAACACTGACCTCACCAAAAGACAGTGGTATTAAATGACAGCATACGACCTCCACACCCCATGATGCACAAAATACACAGCAAAGTTTAACATGGTTCAGATAATGACTGCAATCGGATGACTACACACGCATACGGATGCGGTCGTTTTTAATAGAGGGTTAAATATCTGTTTTAATGGGAGTACTAACCTTTACATGAAAGTCGACAGACTGAGTCACATGAAATGTCAAGAGTATCGTTGTTATAATTTTAAGATTGTAGTGCGGTCCAGCAGAATATTTTTGCATCAGTATTATTTGAATGCACTCATTTTATTTTGTTATAAATAATTGTTTGTAACAAAACAACCCAAGACCGTCCTTCCGTTATTTAACAACAAGCAATAGATAACAATTTGCCGGAACCAAAATGGTCCGCACTCCATGAAATTTTTACAAAGTCGTATGGTTTAAATATAAGCAAAGCCTAGAATAATAATACAATTCTAAAAGTTGACAAAGCAGAGACAAAGATAGCCATATATATACCATACCTGATGTTCTTTCCGGGGCTTGCTCACTACAAGAAGCAATGATAACATCCGACATTACTCTCGAACTAAACAATGCAAATCTAAAAACAATGTTAACATTCAAACCTTAAGAATAGTACCTTACCTTTTTGGTGGATAGAACTAGCTAAAATAATAGGCTTTAACAACAATCCAATCAATTCCGTTCATAGATTTACAGTTAAACAAAACTAGACATTTGAGGGGAAAATCCGCTCATCTTGCATTACATTCATTACTCCCAAGTTCAATTGGATGAGCTGAGCACAGATGAAAACTTATATGATGGAAGGCCCTCAACTGATTTAAAGCTCTACCACAGGGAAAGCTTTCATAATTGCGATTATAAAATTATGCAATTTCCCTAAATATACAGTTTTAAAAGATTAGTTTGTGGGAGGGACGAATCATTTAATATAAAAACAAAGACAAAACGGGAAATTTGTAACAGATTAGATAAATACACATTGTTTTAAAAAATAAAAAAATTAGTTGTTCTAAAAATATGTCGATGTGGGCCAGATGAATCAGGAGTTACATTAGCGCCTGTAAGGTGTATAACCTTAAGAAATTAAAAGACCTGCAAGTACGTTTACGGACTTTGAACAGATGGTGATATAGCGCTTTGTATGGGTTAGAGTACACTAAAGATGGAGATTATTAAACGTAAAGAATTAGGCGACAGCAACAACGTTACCTAAAACTAGAACAACTGCGCAATTTATAAGCAAAATAATGCTGGCAGGTAATAATATAAAATAATTTACGGAAAAAACCTGACAGCAAATGACACTTATAACCATATTTAGAATGGACATAAAATTTTGAATTCATAAGCCCATTTACATTTTTATAGCAGTCAAAAAAGTTTTCAGAAAAGCATTCAACTCAGCCTGCCCTTTACATGTAAGTCTTATGCCAGAGGATAATATCGAAAAGAGATTGAAATAACGCCGTATGGGAAAAAACAGTACATCCACCACAGAAGAGAAACGGTTTATGAAAGACGCTTCTAACAAAATACAGTTCCAACCGCAAATTGAAAATAGGAGACACGTTCACAATGATATTTGAAATTTCTGTCTAAAAAGATGTGAAGAGGGATGGGGGATTGTTGGCGTTAGTGAAACCTTCTAAAAGGAATTCTAATTAGCTGGCAAAACTTAGACTATGAAAACCTAAAGTTACCGTCGTCATTCTCACAAAGGTGAGACAAAATAAGGTCATAACAACACTCAACAAAATCAATATTGTCCTAAATAAAACAATCTTACAGAACATAAATTGGATTAATCTTACACATTTAGATCTAATAAGGATTTATTATACTGAACAATGTTTTGACCAGAGAGCTTGATAAAACAAGAGCGGGGGGATTAGATTAAAATTCTGTTAAAAAACTATGGAGCAGTTAAACATTCTGACAAAAACTCCTCATTGATCATTGATTTGGTGGACAGACAGTTTGTGGAAAAACAATATTTGTCCTAAGAACTTATTACAAACAGTTTATCGCTATAATTTTTGATCATATTGTTATTTTCTGTCCAACACTAAATGGAACAAAGCATATCATTATAAGAAGGATTATATGGACAGATGATAACATAAATAATTAGTTGATCCTAGCAATAAAAACTGAGTGATTTGTTAAAAACAGTTTTTATAGACTGTTTGAAGGAACACAGACACTATTTAATTATAGATGACCTGTTCGGCAGAAAAGAGACATAGTTAAAAAAAAGAAACACTTTATCAAAACTGGCTTCAGTGGAAGATATGCTGGTATAAGTGTGTTAGATGTTTAGACAAAAATATAACTCAGTTTTAAAACTTTAGATAACAATTAAAGACTGTAGTTTTAATATCACATGAAAGACATAGACCTCATTTGATGAATGTTTGCGAGAAAATGATGTTATTGAAAATGATTCAGGAAAAAATCGGATTAGAAAAAACTGAAATCTACAAACTTTAGTAAATAGTTTGGAAAACGGATAATCCTACACAGTATGCATGTTTGTAGGGTCGTTATTTTTGGTTATTGAAGTCTTACTTGGCAGAGAACTATAAAACACGGGGTCAAGGTCGGCCGCTCGAAACCGGTTAAGACCGGTTGAGAGCGGGTGAGCTTGACCCCGTGTTTTATAGTTCTCTCCATTTATGCCTGCAGTTGTTTACTATTTCTGTTTTGGTGTTTAAAGTTGCTAAGTGTGGTTTGCATAGTATTAACCATTTTTCAGTTAAACATAGGTTGCACCTTTTTGAAACATTGCTGTATGGTGATGCTCTTTTTATGATTTTCCAGGATATATTGTAGCTTGTTTTTCGTCTTTAAGTTTCCAGATATATTTGCTCAGTTCTGTTTGGTTTTTATATTTTTCTTTATTAAATGACTGTTTGTGGTTTGCATATCTGGTTTTGAAGTGGTTTTCAGTGATCCCTATGTATGTTTCTTTTTCATTTTCTGATGTCACAGTAGCCTGGTATACAATGTTGTTGTGAAGACATTTATTGTCTAGTGGGCACTGCTCTTTTCTGGTGCAGTTGCAAGATTTCCTTTCTTCACCCTTCTTTGCTGTGTTGATTTTCATTTTGTTGGATGCGTCAATTAGGTTTTTGAGGTTGGGCATACATGAGTACGATAGTTTGACAGTGTTTTTGTTAAATATTTTGGACAGTTTGTGTTCTTTTGGAAATGAAGTTGTTAGGATTTTGAAGAATTCTTTCCCTATGGCAAACCAGAAATCATCCTGATGACAGCGCAACATGCTTGAAACAAATTTGTAGAGAGTTTTAGTATTCCTTTTTTAATACTTGTTTTAACAAATGTTGCTCCCCAAGGGGTCGAGCGCTTTGAGAATCATTTTAGGCTGTTCAACCATATTGATATATATATATATATATATATATATATATATATATATATATATATATATATATATATATATATATATATATATATATATATATATATATATATATATATATTGAATTATAAACAAAGCTTGCTCTTATGTCTTAGATTGAAGAAATAAGGGGAGATACGCATTCATATCTGCAGTGGTAGATGATTCTGCCTAACTAACAGTATGTGCTTAAGTGGGTGAATGGGGAAAATAAAATAAATGCTTCTCAAAATGAGCCTTCAGCAAGCTTATATTGGAGAATATAAGCTTGCTGAAGGCTCATTTTGAGAAGCATTTATTTTATTTTCCCCATTCACCCACTCAAGCACATACTGTTAGTTAGGCAGAATCATCTACCACTGCAGATATGAATGCGTATCTCCCCCTATTTCTTCAATCTAAGACATAAGAGCAAGCTTTGTTTATAATTCAATATTTCTTGCAGTCATTGCAACACCAAGCTGCTCTGTAAGTTGCTGGAACGGTGCTCGGTACTTATCCTTGGAATTTATTAGTTTGTTGTATATATATATATATATATATATATATATATATATATATATATATATATATATATGTACATATATAAAATAAAATGAGGGTTAAAAAGCCACTCAGAACGTTAAAAGTGCTCAACCATGTAGGGAGTGACATACCAGTTTAAAATAGGATTTTAAAATGGAAAAATTTAAAACCTACAAGCTTGTTTCAAGCTAAAACGCTCTCCTCAGGCTTTACAATTTGGGCACGCCACCGGTGTTATATATTGTGGTGTGTGGGCGTGTGAGCTCTGTGTGTGTGGCACGTAGCCTGCCGTTTTTTTTTTTTTTTTTTTTTTTTTTTTTTGG
>CM031617.1:67673465-67675965 GCA_018398815.1 Conus ventricosus | reverse complement strand
GACAGACAGGCAGAAAGACAGGCAGACAGGCAGACAGACAGACAGACAGACAGACCGACGGACAAGGCGACCGACAAAGAAACCCTGCCCAAAAGACTTACCCGACCATATTTTCTAAGGTACACCATACTGGGGTTGTCATCTGGGAAATTCGGTTCCTCTTCAACCTGCAAGGTGACATCAATCAACAGCGTGAGAATTTGTGTTTTTGACGAACTCAACGCATCAAGGAAATAACGGCTCTGTTGAGAGACAACGCATCAACAGCTGCATCCTGTTCCCACCCCCTACCCTCATCGTCTTCCCATCATTTTCCTCCTGTTATCCCCTTCCTCTACTTTTCCTTTATCTTGGCTAGGTCATGGTCACGGTTTTAGGGCGAATTGTCTGCTAACCGTGTTTTTATTAACAATCTATTCATTTCTGTGTGTGTGTGTGTGTGTGTGTGTGTGTGTGTGTGTGTGTGTGTGTGTGTGTGTGTGTGTGTGTGTGTGTGTGTGTGTGTGTGTGTGTGTGCGCTTCTCATCGATCAAATATTGTTGCATTAACAAAATACCACACCAAAACCAAGAGCAGTTAAAAAGAAAAAGAAGAAAAAGTATGCACCGAAAATCAACAAAAGCATAGCAATAAAATATACGTAAAAAAGAAAAAGAAAAAAAAAAACCCAAGTCATACTGAAAACCAAACTAGACAGTGAAAAAGCAAGCACACACCAAAGCCCAACTTAGGCATAACAACAGAACACACAGCGAAAACATACACATTAGAAAGAAAAAAGATACCGAAACCAAACTTAGGCATAGCAACAAGACACAGCAAAACAAATATGGACACCAAAACAACAAGATGCAAAGCATATAAGCGTACTCCCAGTTTATCTTGAATAGTGATAACCTTTCTACATACTATTTTTTTTTTAAATTAAAACCCACCAATGTATAAGAAATAACGGCAAAATAACGGTTTCAACGGTTATTTAACGGAGGTACACTTTTGAGACTGGTATCTTAGTCCTCACTGGGCTAAAGCCTGTGTACCTACCAAATCGCATCCAGATTGGACAATATATCAAGAATCACGGTTTTTAACGGTCAAATTTTGAAACACTATATGGAAGTGCCATTTGTGTGTGATGATCTTTCTATATACCAAATTTCATGGAGAAGAGGGGTGGGGGGACAAGAAAGGGTGTGGGCACATAAAACCGTTTTTTATTTTTATTTCTAGAAGAAGAGCAGAAGCCTTATATGATGGCAGCAAAAAGCTGAGCATTCCTGCTGGATTTGGTCAAAAAGCAGTGACAGTGAACTTCACAAGGATCAATTTTTCAATGTACATCTATGGTCCGCAGGTTCGAACCTGGGCTGTGCCACGGAAACGGTGATAGCGGAAAGTCATCGAAGAGTCATGACCTGGATGTGACCTTTGCTCCCTGACAGCTTAAAGGCAAAACCATTCAGGCTCTTTGTATGAGTCGGGTGGGGTTGTCCTGCGGAGACCCTGTCCTGTCCAGCTGTCCCTAAAAGTGTTCCTTTCCTTACGTTAATCTCTGTTGAATATTGACCCTTCAAACAAGTGGATGACACTTGATGAGGGTCGGTTGGTGTTCGCCAGATACCTTGCGAAGGAACGAAAAACCAGAGAAACAAAGGGGTTTGCAAACACTAACCTGGCCCCGCACAGGTCCTCTGCTGTCTGTGTGCCCATCAATGACATGGTTGTGGCCAGTTCCTCCTTTTTCTACCACCGCAGCTTGCATACACGTGGTCAGCTTTCTAACTTTTTTGCTGTGATCCTGAAACGCAGAAGGGAATCATTGTTAATTTTTATTGGGCTTCATATGAGGACCGACATCCAAACTGTCAACAACAAATGTGATATCAAATAATATGTGGTGTGATGACATCCAAACTGTCAACAACAAAATGTGATATCAAATAATATGTGGTGTGATGACATCCAAACTGTCAACAACAAAATGTGATATCAAATAATATGTGGTGTGATGACATCCAAACTGTCAACAACAAAATGTGATATCAAATAATATGTGGTGTGATGACATTCAAACTGTCAACAACAAAATGTGATATCAAATAATATGTGGTGTGATGACATCCAAACTGTCAACAACAAAATGTGATATCAAATAATTTGTGGTGTGATGACATCCAAACTGTCAACAACAAAATGTGATATCAAATAATATGTGGTGTGATGTGCTCCCTAATGGTCACTTTTCAAAATACTGTTTCTAAACGTGTGTGTGTTCAGTTCAGTTTAGTGGTTTATTTACTGTCTTTTCATCGCCAGATGATATTAGACACTTTTAACACACACACACACACACACACACACACACACACACACACACACCACACACACACACACACACACACACACACACACACACACACACACACACACACACACACACACACACACATCCACACTTAACTTATCATCCACGTTAGTACTTTCACACCCATATCTGATG
>CM031617.1:67638465-67665965 GCA_018398815.1 Conus ventricosus | reverse complement strand
CAGATACCCTTACTCAAGCTTCACAGACTATAAGAGCACCAAATGAATATACATGCCCGACTTCCCTAATATCATTTTGCAAACAAAAACTTGGATCCAGTAACTCAATTAAAATTCCCCTTCTTGCTGTACATGAAGTAGGTATGCACATAGCGCAATTAAAGAATAAAAAATCCATGGGTCCTGATAACATACCCACATTTCTTCTCAAACTCGCTCTACCTTACATTGTTGGAGTCTCTTACATACATATATAATCTATCCATTGAAACTAATGTTTTCCCTCAGGCGTTCAAAAACGCCAAAGTAATCCCCCTTTCCCAAAAATCAAATGATTTGTCGGATCAAATAATTTCGGGACCTATATCCTTACTATCGATTCTATCCAAACCCCTTGAAAGACACATACACACACACGTATCTCAGTTCATGGAGAAAAACAAACTATTTCACCCACTCCAATCTGGATCCGATCTAATCACTCTGCCACACAGCATTATCACGTATATGTGACTCATGGCTTTCAAATATGAACCAATCACAAATGACAGGGGTTGTCTTTCTTGACTTCAAAAGGCGTTTGATCTTGTTGATCATTCCATTCTTCTAAAGAAACTATCTGTCTACTTGAACCATACCCCGAGAGAACTAATAAATGTTCATTCTAGCTTTTTACTGCCCTCAATAAATTTCGGGCAGTAAAAAGCTATAATAAACATTTATTAGTTCTCTGACAAGTAAACACTTCAACAACGAATTAAAATGATAATCCATCACACATTTTTTCAATGACCAAAAAATAACGATTTTTTACAAACAAACATACTGTGTAGGATTATCCGTTTTCAATACTAATTTACTAAACTTTTCAGATTTTAGTTTTTGCTTAATCCTTTGTTTTTCCTGATCATTTTCAATAACATCATTTTCGCGCAAACATTCATCAAATGAGTCTCTGTCTTTCATGTGAAATAAAACTACAATCTTTAACTGTTCTCTAAAGTCTTTTAAACTGATTTTATATTTTTGACATAAAATCCACACACTTATCCTGCATGTCTTCCACTGAAAGCCAGTTTTGAAAAAGTGTTTCTCTTTTAACTATGTCTCTTTCTGCCGAACAGTCATCTATAATAAAATAGTGTCTGCGTTCCTTCAAACAGTCTATAAAACTGTTCTAAACACTCACTTAGTTTATTGCTGGGATCAACTAAATATATGTCATTATCTGTCCATATAAACCTTCTATCATGATATGCTTTGTTCCATTTAAGTGTTGGACAGAAAATCACAATATGATCAAAATTATAGCGATAACTGTTTGTAATAAGTCTAGGACAAAGATGTTTTTCCACAACCAGTCTGCCCACAAATCAATGAACAATGAGGAGTTTTTGTCATAAAGTTTAACTGCTCCATAGTTTTTATAAAAGAATTTAATTAATCCAGTTATTATGTTTATCATACTCTCTGTCAAAACTTGTTCAGTATAATAAAACCCTATGAGGCCTAAATGTGTAAGATTAATCCAATTCAGTTCTGTAAGATTGTTTCTTTTTAAGTCAACACTGATTTTGTTGCTTGTTGTTATGGTCTTAATATCCTCACCATTGTGAAGAACGACGACGGTAACTTTAAGTACGTTTAACGTCTAAGTTTGCCAGCTAATATTAATTCCTTTTATAAGGACGTCACTAACGCCCACAACCCCATCCCTCTCCACATCTTTAAAGACAGAAATTTCAATATCATTGTGAACGTGTCTCCTAATTTCCTGCGTGGAATGAACTGTAATTTTGTAGAAGCTTCCTTTAAACCTTTTCTTTTCTGTGGAGGATGTACTGTTTTTTCCCATACGGCGTTATTTCAATTTCTTTTCGACTATTGTCCTCTGGCATAAGACTTATATGCAAAGGGCCAGAGTTGAATGCTTTTCTGAAACTTTTTTGACGGCTAAAAATGTAAATGGGCTTATGAATTTTCAAATTTTATTTCCCATTCTAAATATGGTTCTAAGTGCCATTTGCTGTCAGGTTTTCGAACTATTTTATATTCATACTGGCCAGCATTATTTGCTTCTACATTGCGCATTTTGCTCTAGTTTAGGAAACTTTTTGTTGTCGCCGACCTCTTTGCGTTTATAATCACCATCTTTAGTGTACTCAAACCCATACAAAGCGCCTATCTCACCGTTTTGTTCAAAGTCCGCAACGTCTGCAAGGTCTTTTAATTCTAAAGTTATACACCTCACAGGCGCTAATGTAACTCCGGATTCTTCTGGCCCACGCGACATTTTTTAGTACAGCTTATTATTTTATTTCCAAAACAATGTGCAGGTTATCACATTTCACGACTTTCCCTGTTTTGTCTGCAATTTTTATATTAAATGATCCGACCCTCTCACAAACTAATCTTTTAAACTGTAAATTAGGGAATTGTATAATTTCATAATCGCAATATGCAGCTTTCCCCTGACGGAAGAGCTCTTAAAACAGTTGAGGGCCTTCCATCATATAAGTTTTCATCAGTGCTCAGCTCACCCAAAATGAACATAGAGTAATGAATGTATGCAAGATCGAGCGGATTTTCTCCCTCATAAGTAGTTTTGTTGGGTGTAACCCCTAAAACTATGAAGGGGTGATTGTTAGTTGCAAAGCCTAACATTTTAGCTAGCTCTTTATCAAAAGAGTAACCTACTTCTTCTTTTTCAGGTTTGAAGGTCAACATTGTTTTCAGATTCGCATTGTTAAGTTTGAGAGTAATGTCAAAGTTACTCTTGCTTCTTTTAGTGAGCAAAAACCCGAAATAACCATCTGGTATTGTTAACTGGCTAATTTTGGGGCCCCTGTTTTGTCAATTTTTAGAACCTTATTATTATTCTTGGATTCACTTATATTAAACCATACGACTTTGTAAAAAATTTCATGAAGTGCAACCATTTTGGCTCCGCAATTGTTATCAATAGCATGTTCTAAAAATGAAGGGCGGTCTTGAGTTGTTATTGCTACAAAATTTTTTAAACGAAATAAAAATGAGTGCATTCAAATATACTAATGCAAAATATTCTGTTGGGCCGCACTACAATCTTAAAAATATAACAACTGATACTCTTGACATTTCTGTGACTCAGTCTGACGCCTTTCAAGTAAAGGTTAGTACTCCATGTTGAAGAGCTATCTTAACCCTCCTATTAAAAACGACCGCACCCCGAAAGTGTGGTTTAGTCATCCGATGCGTTTTATCAGAACCAGTTAAACTTTGCCGTGTTTTGTGCATCAACTGGGTGTGGAGTGTCGTATGCTGATCACTTAATCATCCCGATCCTTTGGTTAGGTCAGTGTACAGATTTCATTTCTATTACGCCTTCAGACGTATTTTGACTGAACTGCAAGCACCATTGCCAAATGACAAACCGTTTAATCCATTCAGCAACAGAATAGACATGAAGGCTTTTGAAAGGATCTGTAACGAATTCAATATTAAGGCTAAGACAGACTTTAGACAAAAGTTGGACCGCAATCATGGCTTAGGCACCCTTATTTTTGGGGCGTGCACAGAAAGTATAACTATGACTGGAATCCTCTTACACATCTTTCTCTACAGGCACGGCTGTTCACCTCGGGTCCATAGAGCAAGAGCATAAAACAGCATGGACAACATTTATCTTAGACACTTCTAAGGGCCTAACTAGAGCAGGAATAGAACGAATAAACGACTCTATTCGTACTTACGTTTGGTGTTTGCTAGGCTCGCAAGCACAGGCAAGATTGAAGCATAACTGATCCTTCTACTGGCTTTGATGCACAAAAACAGTACTTGGCAAATTTAGAGGACGCCATTAATTTACAGTTGATTTGCCTTCAAGTATTAAAAGGTACCAACATGTTTTACAATTCGCAAGATCGAAAGTAGACTTTGCTGTTGGCACTGGTTTATACATGCTGCCTTTGACCTCAGGCCCCATGATAGGTACAATAATAAACTACAAAAATGAAATCCTTGTGGCAGGCAATGAACAGAAAGTTGGAAAAAACGAAAAAAATTTCTGAGCCAGTAATATTGCAAGCAGTAAACAAACAAGATGACCCCCCAAGAATAAGTCATCCAATCCCTGTGGCCCAAAGCCCGAGGCCGTTGAAGAACACGAAAAAAATAATGACCATGAATATGTAAAGACAGCACTTGTTTTTGGATTAAACTGGCCTAGGATTACTTGGTTTTTTATCTTACTAAAAATTAACCAAACTATTAAGAGAACTAATGTCCATAAGTGCTCAGCCATAAAGCCAACTACTTTGCCTGCAGTAGACAAAAGCCAGCTAACAACCCCCTAATATCCCTGGTAAAGCATCCACGGCTTTACCGGCTAATTTTTTTAATACACCCGCCAGATGATCAAGCTGTTTTTTTACCCATGATTTATCAGGCGGCGATGGAGGCGATGGCGGCGGAGGCACTGGGCTTTGACCGCCGCCGCCTGTAATAGCCATCACCAGTGTACTTATTGCAAATCCTAAGGCAGTTATAACGCTTGCTAATGTGACACCTTGCTCTCTAAACAGTGTTTTTATTCTTTCTGCTAGTGTTGTGTCTTCATATAAAATTTTTTGGATAGTTTCTCTTATTCTGCTCACTTGAGTTCGTAATGATCTCGGCAATTAGACACCGTTTTAGTATTGCCGATCTTTCTTCTTCAAGTCTTTTATTCTTTGGTTTATTTCTTCTTTAACAACAAGCCCTAAGTTGGCATCTTCAGCCTCAACGAGTTTTTCTTTTTCTCTTTTTATATGCTCATCTACTTCATCCTTTTGCTAAGTTGTTTGTTAATTCGCCTCTGATGGTTCTCAAGCATGATTAGGGGCCGCTAGTTCTCTCATAGGCAATGAAGAAACATCAAATGTTTTTTGGTACTGTTTCTTCGGAAAAAACTGGTTTCTATTGCTTGATTTATTTCCCTGCTGTTTGACTTAAATCTTTAAGTTCAATGTTTTGCATTTGGGTATCTGTTGGGATTTCCCTTTGTAGTGTGTTTTGAAGTTTAGCAACTGCCTCCCTATCTAATTTTGGTTTAGTAATGCCAAGGCGATTTTGTACGCTCACATGGAGTCTTTGTCTAAGTGTACTCATGGCTTTAAAACTTTGATGGGTTTCGTTCATGTGTAAGCTAAAACACGTTGTCCTTGATCTTTTCTTACAAACAAATGACCGCCTTCTAATTCAAAATCATTAGGGTCTATAAATTGGGGAGGTTCAAGGTCTAAACTTTTGTAAAATGCTCCAACCCTTTCTTCTGTTAATTCACGCAGCACTGAGAGCGTTGAGCGTATGCTGTATCAAAGGAGCCGTTTCACTCATGTCGTCTCCAGAATCAAAAACATCATAATCTTCTTCACCTTCAATGCCTGCCATGTTTCTTTAATAATAAACTTTTTATTTTGTTTTATAAAAAAATGTCACAAACATATGGCTCGATTCTTGACCCGCATAGAAGATTGAAAGAGCCCTTTGGCGTGAAGGGAAATAAGCGGAATATTACTGTTCCAAATAATCCGTCTACTATTGATGCGGATCAAATTCTTACTGTCAAATTTCCAGACTAGGAGCAGATGAAGTGATTGTGCCAGGCTCTGCGCGACTTACTTTCAAAATAGAACTCGCTCAACAACAGACCCCAACAGGACAGTTGTACAGAATTTGGGGCGGTCAATCGTTAAGAAAATTTCTATAAAACTTGAGGGACAAGAATATTTTCTTTACATAATGCAGACATATTTTAAACCCATTCTGATCTATGGCTAACCGGGGAACGAAAGGGCCGATCTTGCGTTTCAAGGAATCGAAAAAGAAGAAGCACTAAAACATAGAATAGGCGCTGAAGATGCTAAAGACGGCAAAAAAGGTTTGTAGCCGTAAGTTATGCGTATGGAAATCGCTTTTTCATACCCCTAGATTTTGAGTTGTTAAAAGCGCATGCCCCATACTTTCAAGGAGCATTAAAAGACAGATTGTCATATGAACTAACTTTTAATGACTACAAATATGTTATTATATCTACAGACACCGAAGCAAAGTTTCAGCATTTCTGACATCTCGTTAGAGTTTGACGTTTTTAGCAACCCTAACTTAGCGAGGCTGATCGAGCAACAATATCAGTCAAAATTAGCAATATATTACGAAAGAGTGATTTTTTATTCTAAATATCCTAAAAGCAGGGCAGACACTATATGGAATTTTAGTTTTAGTGCCGCAGCAAGATCGCTTAAAGGTATTTATTGCTGTGTGAAAATGAAGAACCATTCAAAAGAAACCTGAAAATTTTGTTAATCCCAAAATAACGAAAAATGCAATGTACAATTGAGGGTAGTCCTAACCAAATCTACGCTAGCGGGCTTAAACCTTATCAGCATTTTGATGAAATAAAAAACTGTTTGGAGGTGGGAGGTGTAGAAATCCAACAGTTGACTTGTGTCTAAAGATCTGATCTTCACAGTGTTAGACTTGATCATTATTTAACAACGAAATACGGTTTATGGATTGACCTAAGGGCAACGGAGGATAATCAGTTACATGGAAGCGGGGAGAACTGTTAAAGACATAATAAACATTCAAATTGATAAAGAAAAAGAGGCCGATAAACCACTTAACGTGTATTTGTTTTTAATATATGATGCGCAGCTGAATATTCAAGATAACAGATTAAAAGATATACAATACTAAATTATTTTAATTTAAAAAAAAGCATGTCTGTTAAGGTTTATCCAAATGCGCCTACAGCGCCAGAGTCACTAAACGAAGGGATGGTAGAAACCCCCAAAAATAAAAACCTTTAGATTAACAAACATTACGCAAATGCAACAAAAACTAGAGCAGGACCTTTCAAAATACAGCAAAACCAAACGAAGGTATTCTGCTGCCTTTAATGCTGTTACATATGTTAATACTGGAGCATCGACTATTAGTGCTCTATCAGCAGGAACGAGTGTAGGTCTCTTAGCAACAGGCGTAGGTGCGCCCGCAGCTTTACCTTAGGCGGTTTGTTTTAGCTCTTGGCCTGTGTTCATTAGCTGTAAGTTCTGCTGGCAAAAAATTAAAAACTAAACTCCAAAAGCACACAGCTATGGTTCAACTAATAACAGCTAAATTTAGCTCGTTCAAACTGACAATAAATAAAGCGCTAGTTGACTCAAACATCACGGATGAAGAATTTAGTCGTTTACAGGCCGATTTTGATGACTATAAAAGACAAAAGTTTGATCTTCAAAAAAAGGCAAGGGCAAGTTTTTCTCAACAGCCAGGGCACGAGCAGATAAAAAAGGAATGTTTAAAAAAAAGTAAACGAGACATTAAACTCTGTTCTAAACAGCTCACATTAACAACAACAAAGGGCAGTTTATACTTTAGTTTATGAGTCCAAGCACAAATAAGACCGTTGATATTGATTTCTGATTAATTTTTTTTTTTTAATTTTTAAAAAAAAAGTTTCAATTAGAAAAGACAACTTAAGATGGCTAAAATATATGAAGGACCGGACGAATTGTTTGAAGGAATGCTTAAGGAAGAGCGTTTGTCAAAAGCTTTAAATGATATTAATCTAGAAAATCATTGATCCTGCAAACGTACAGGCAAGTGTTGCTCATGCTATTTCTCAAGTTCAGGTAAACTAACAGTAGCCCGCCAGTTAAAGTAATGTTAGCTGTTTTAATCGACTATATAACAATAAATGAAGAAAATCTAGAAGTCTGGGTCTCGACTCAACAACAGGTTATTCTTTCTCATAATGACTTAACAACCTGGTTGGGCAGACCAACTGCTTACACAGTTTTATGTGGCCGTGAAAAGCCAAAATGAGAGGCTCTGGTTGGTCAGAGGGCGAAGTCATAGAGATCAGATTAAAACAGGCTAAGTATGAGCGATTGTAGGCAAGTCTTACTTTCCGATGCCCCATCATTGTCGCAAAACGAGCAGTTTAAACATAAAGAATTCAGACGACAAATGTTTTATGTGGTGTGTTCTTGCAAGGCTGCATTACGTCCGCAAAAACGCAGAGAAAGTATCTAACTATCAGCCTTACATCAATGATCTTAACTTTTTGTGGAATATCTTTCCTGTTAGCGTGGACAAAATTGATCAGTTTGAAGAACAAAACAAACCAATAACTATTAATGTATACACATGGTCTGAGAAAACAAATTTGGTGCCTATTAGAGTGTCTAAAGACAGCCCAACAATAGGTGATCCAGCCAAAAGCCATGTGGACTTACTACTGATGTTTTCATCAGCAGGGCTACCACATTACACATTGATACGAACAATGAGTAGACTAATGCAGCATACTTCAAAAAATTCATGGCAAACAAGAATTCTGTAGAAAATGTTTAACAAGAATCCCATCCGTTCCAGCCGCGCTTGAACATATAAAACATTGTAAAAGTTCTGTAGACTGTAATACATAACTAATTGCGCCCCCGCCCGGATCTAAAGTTAGTTTTAAGAACTGGAAACGGCTGCAAACGAGTCCATACGTAGTTTACGCAGACTTTGAATCACTTATTGTTCCTTATGAAGGGCCAAGCCCACAGAAACTTCCGAAAACTGTCTTAATGAGTAATCATCAGATTTGTTCTTATGCTTTTATCATTGTTAGGTCGGACGGAGTCCATTCAGAACCAGAATTGTATAGAGGACCAGATGCTGCAGAAACATTCTTAGAACGCATGCAGCAAGTGCGTAACGCCTGTTCTAATAATCTGAATTTATCTGAAATCATAATGACGCCTGAAGACCAAAAACAGTATGACTCAGCCGCACATTGTTGGATATGTGGTTTAGAGCTAACGCTCAAGAGTGTAAATCCGACAGTAAGAGACCATGATCACATTAGCGGAAAGTTCAGAGGAGCAGCGCACAGTAAATGCAATCTTCAACTAAAGTTTGATCCTAAGACATGGAAGCTGCCCATCTTCTTTCATAACTTGCGAGGTTTACGACTCTCATCTTATAATGAAAGCAGTAGACGACGCCTTCAGGATAACATGCATTGCACAGTCATCAGAAAAGTACATGTGTTTCACTTTAAATAACATGTCTTTTTATGACTCTATGCAGCACCTGATGGGATCATTAGAGTCACTGGCTATGTCCTTAAAGTCCTGCCCAATAACAGAAGAATATTTTGACCCAACTCTTGTTAGAAAGGGCGTTTACCCTTATGAGTACATGAACAGTTGGGAAAGGTTTGACGAAGACACACTTCCTCCTAAAGGCGCGTTCTTTTCTAGTCTTAGAGGAAAGGACATCAGTGATTCTGATTACCAGCATGCTCAAGATGCGTGGCAGAAGTTAGAGTGTAAAACGATGGGAGACTATCATGATTCATACTTGATGGCTGATGTATGTTTGTTGGCGGACATTTTTGAAAATTACAGAAAGACCTGCATGAAACATTATAGCCTGGATCCCGCGCATTACATTTCTGCGCCTGGGGTGAGTTGGGGTGCTTTCTTAAAATTTACTGGAATAAAGATTGATTTATTGTCAGATTTACCAATGATTCAGATGATTGAAAACGGATTGCGGGGAGGAATTAGTATGGCGTCGCATCATTACTGTAAAGCAAACAACAAATACCTAGATGATTATTATCCAAGTAAAAGGTCTAACTATCTTATGTATTTAGATGCAAACAATCTGTATGGATGGGCTATGGCGCAATCACTTCCACTACGCAACTTTGAAATGTACAAAGGCGGCGGTACAAATAATGTGCAAGAGCATTAAAAGTGGTTGAGCAGTTTAACGCCCAATCGACATCGGGGCTTTATTCTAGAAGTTGACTTAGATATCCTCCTGAACTCCATGACCTACATAATGACTACCCATTAGCAGCAGAAAGTCTAAAGATGGCAAAAACAGAGCCGCCTAAACTTGTGCCTAATCTTTGAGGCAAAAAAATTATGTCTGTCATTACAGACTTCTACAATTTTATTTAAGACATGGTTTGAAGCTAACAGCTGTTCATCGTGTAATTGCTTTTGATCAAGAACAGTTCATGAAACCATACATCATGAAGAACACTGATCTTAGAACTAAATCCGCAAGATGCTTCAGAAAAGACTTTTTCAAGCTGATGAAAAAACAGCTGTTTCGGAAAGACTATGGAAAATCCGCACAAGCGCAAGATGTTAGATTGGTCACCAAAGAGAACGAAGCAATTAAGCTGACTTTTAAACCTAATTATCAGGACTTTAGAAGATTTCATGATCAGCTTTTGGCATAATGATGAAGAAAAGAAAGTCAAATTGGACAAACCTGTTTTTATTGGGTTTACTGTTTTAGAATTATCAAAGCTTTTGATGTTAGAATTTCTTTATGACTACTTTAAACCTCGTATCCAGAGTCCAGAGTACTTTACACAGATACAGATAGTTTTGTTATAGATATCCCTACTGAAGACATCTATAAAGACATGGAAATAGAAGTAGCTAAAGGGCATGCGGGATGGTACGACACATCTGATTACCCTAAAGATTCGCCTTTACATTCAACTGTTAATAAGAAGGTTTTAGGAAAGATGAAGGATGAATTATCTGGAGGGGTGATTAAGGAGTTTATTGGTTTGAGGTCGAAAATGTACAGTATTTTCGAGCCAGGAAAAAACCATTAAGAAAGCAAAGGGAATATCTCGCAGTGTTGTGCCCGTCAAACATATCACATGACAACTACAAAGAAGCATTGTTTCAATAAACATTACTTTTCATCATGACAACGTAAAACTACGATCTAATCTACATGAGATCAACACAAAATGTTGTAACAAAGAAGTCATTAGATAGAACAAACACTAAACGAGTATTTGTTTTAAACCAGAGTTTTCATATGCAATTGGGCACTGGAGAACGGGATAATTATATATCTTCTTCGCCCTCGGGTATATATTTTTTCCTTAAATTTATCTAGAAAATCAATCATTCTTCATCCAATTCATCAAAATTTTTTTTCATGTTTGCTTGACGTGCTCGAATTTTTTTTTATTATTTCAAGATATTCTTTTTCCCATTTTTGATAGTCAAAATTTGGGATTTGGGCTGTAAGTGATCTGGATGCAGTGCCATGTGTCGATGAATCCTCGTAATTGTTTCTTTAACTGCAGAATACGTATCATATGATTCTCGCGTTAATTCCTTAATAGCAGAACACGTATCATATGATTCTCGTATTAATTCCCAAGTTCTCTTCCTTTATCATTCTTGTTTCGTTCTGTGCTTCCTTCTGAGCTTCCATTTTAGACTCAAATATATTTATGTAAATTATAAATTAATTAAGCAACTGGAACTGTGTCTGGCGGGATTATCTGCAGTTCTTCCTTCACAAAAGATCTTTGTGGAGTGGTTGTTTTGTTGTGTCAGTTTCTCGTAAATAATACACGGGCGGATTCATTTTTACAATTCTTTTTATTTCATATGGATCAACACTCCAAACTGGATCTGTTGCCCTAATGCGAGTGTCCCTTCTGCTTCCCCCGGTAAATAAAGGTACCTTACTTTTAAACCAAATAGTAATAGTTTGCCGGATGAACTGGCGTCTCCTTCAACAACATTTATTGTTTGTTTTTTGATTGCTTGTACTGGTTTTAGCCCTTTAAATTCTTCATTATTCATTGCGCGCAAAACTGAGGGCAGTCTTCTAACCCATTCTGTGTTGCGAGAATTGTCAATCAGCTCTCTGTGATACTGGTAGGAAAAAAGTCTTTCAGATAACTGTTTGTTAAAGTTTTCAACTAAAGCCTGCGATCTGTGAACTCCTGGAATGCCTCTTTTAATGGTAACTCTATGTTTTAGCAATAATTGATTCACTCGGCCTTTAAATTCTTTTCCATCATCGACTTGAATCATGCGAGGATAAGTTAATGGGCCTCGTTGATATATCAGTTGTATGGCAACAGCAACAGCAGAAGCACTCTTTTGTGTTAATGGTTCTGCATCTTTGTATCTTGAAGCTATGTCAATGACTGTGAGTGCGTACTTAAATCTTTTTCGTCTAATCGTATCATGGGGTAAATATAGAAGGTCCATTTGATGGGTGTCGTTCGGTATTGTGTTCACAAAGTGTGGTCTCTGTAATCGTCTAGGCGCAGGTAAATAAATTTGCCAAATCGCTTGTTTAGATAGCCATTCTTTTGCTGTTTGTTCACTGACTCCCGCTGCTTGGCTTAGCTTTTTAATTGCCGTGATTCCCTTCCAATATCCTTTTGGCGAATAATAGATTTTTTTCATTTTTATTCAGCCAATATTATGCGCAACAAAATACACGACGGTCATGCCAAAGACATAAACACGATTTCTTGCATCTTTTGTTTTTCTGATGGTTGATAAAAGTCGCTGAATTTTGGTGGGGGCAATCTCTCGATTGGTTTGCCTGTTACAAGATAATATTCTTTTATTGCCTGGTCAACATCTTTAAATGTGTAAGCCGCATGCCCCTGTTTTTTCAGTTTGTTATTAATAAAATCTAACTGCTCAATTCTCTGCTTTTCATAGTGATCCTGTGCAGCTGCTAGTTGCTCCATAGCTTTGTTATGTCTTTTTCTCTCGCCGTCATCCGCAGTTTACTAAATGCGTAATTACTTCCGCTAAAAGCAAGCGCATTCACTACTGCGCCGCCTATCATCATTACGAGTGAAGCCATTTTTATAAATGTATTTTTTTTTTATTTTACATATTGATACTGTCAGGAATTATTCCTTGCTTAACTAGAAAATCTTTCGTAGCAAATAAAGCTGTAATAACAGCAATCAGCTTTGCTAAATCCTCAAAGTCTAGCTTGCCAAGATCTGCTGGTTTTATTTTTAACAGGCTTTTACCAAGCATTGTGTATCCTACACTTAGGCCTCTAATAACAGCAGAATGGTATACAAGGTTGGCAACAGTTTTTTTCGGCGCTCATTTTTAAAAAATAAAATAATTATAATTAATAAAAACATGAACGGTGATGATCTGCTAAACATTCCTTGTGAACTTGTGATTACAAATGACCAAGTTGATGACCAAGCTATTATGCCCAAAAGGAAAGACTGTATTCTTTGGCAGCATGTGGAAAAACAAAACAGTTCCTCGGCAATGAATTCAGCATAGAACAGATTCAACAGATGTCGCCACAAGACATTATAAAGTATCATAACAGGTATGAAGCGCAACTAGGATCAAGAATGGTAAAAAGTGTCGGGCAAACGGTTCTTAGTTTGTACACTAAACTAGTAGGCCGATTTGTTCCCATTGATTCTGAACAAGATTTTATGTATGATTTAACGCAGGATCCAGTTTTAACAAAGTCATTAGAGTCTCTAGGCTGTGATCTGTATTACAGATTTGGAACATTATTATCGCCGCTAATCATGGGATTAATTACTTTTAATCATATAGATTTTATTTCCCTTCAAAATGACCGATCCAGAAAATCATCAGAATCAGAATCAGAAAACATTGAATCAGGTGGAGAAAGTAACCAGTAAAAATCCTGGACGCGTTGCAGCAGGAAAAAAATTAGCAGAGTGGAAGAAACAAAAAAATTAATGTTACAATCACAGAATGAAAAAGTGCCAGAGCTGCAGCCAGTTGTTTCAATGCCGGCTATTAAAAACGCCAGAACAAGTTGATTCAAGGCCTACAACAACAGGGTTGCCTACACCACCAAAGTTTTCATATTTTCTTAAAGCAATTGTCATTTTTGGCGGCATTGCTGTTGGGGGCGGTTATTACGGTTATAAAATATATAAACAAAGACAACAAAAACCAAAGCAGTCCAAACAATCTCTGCCACTAAATACAGAATCCGAACACAAAAGAATGCTAAACCCGCCAACAACAAAAGTTCATTTTGATCCATTTCAGATGCAATAACACTTTAAGAACTTAATAAATAATTAAAAGTTAACTTGAATAAGAACTTGGTAGAACTTAGAAAATAACTTAGTTATAAACTTGAGCTGACTTGAGTAAGAACTTAGAAGTTACTTAGGATGACTTGAGTAAGAACTTAGAAGTGACTTAATTAAGAACTTAATTAAGAACTTAGAAGTGACTTAAGTAAGAACTTGAGGTGACTTGGGGTAACTTGAGTTAAGAACTTAAAAGTGACTTGGGGTAACTTGAGTTAAGAACTTAAAAGTGACTTGAGTGTGTGCATGCGTGGGGTGGGGGTGGGTGGGGTGGGGTGGGGTGGGGGGCAGGGGGTGTGGCATGCGTGTTTATGTGTGCGCGCACCTTTAATTATTTATAAGAAACGGATGTTCAGAATATAATATAGTTATTATCAGTAAAACAACAAAACAACAGCAATAACAGGCATATATACAAGCACAATCGCACGCACGCACGCACACACACACACAAACATTTAAGAAATAGGGCGGTGCTTGCATGGGGAAATGGGAAAGGGTTTTTGGTTGGCGCTTGAGCGCCGTAAATTCAAGACGGCTGTCGGTCTCTCTGTCAACTGAAGATTATTCAAAGCGGCCACCAAGTGCATTTATCAAAAGCTTGATTTAATAAACAAGACAGTTGAATAAAGTACACTCTGTGGCCGCTTGAAAAAGCAGCCAAAAAAGTTGAAGCAGGACGTTGAAGCGAAGCAGTGAAGCCGGTAATCACAGCAATATATACAAAGTCATGGAGTGCTTGGTAGAAATTCAAGGCAGTCAAAATCTAAACAAAACCGACGTTCATGCATGAACGGTACTATATTTAGAGCCACGTCAGTGGTAGGCCTGCAGTGGTCTTACAGTCGCGCGCACTGTTGCTAAAACGCCACACAACCCTGCCTCTAAACAAACCCGACCGTTCATGCATGAACGGTACTATATTTAGAGCCACGTCAGTAGTAGGCCTGCAGCGGTCTTACAGTCGCACGCACTATTGCTAAAAACGCCACACAAACAAACATTGTATGACTAGGGGTGTGACAGTTGAGGTTCAAGCGGGATATTTGGAACTTTTGACCAGTAGTTTCTGTATTCTTCAATCTGTAGCATGTTTTCAATTTGCTTCAGTTTATTCATGATGAAATTGACTGGCAGACCAATATTGTAAAACTGAGGAAATGGTTGAAGTACTTTTGCAAGAGTATGTAGCTTGCGTACGTGAACATCTGAATATCCTGTTTTTTCTTTTAACCATTGTGCCCCCGTTTCTTTCATCCTTCCTTCTTTTCTTTCTTTCTCCTGCCAGTTTTTGCACAAAATCAGAAACCAACCAAACTGAATATGAAACATTATTGTTTGCGCGTTCTGTCTTTTAGATTTCTAATCCCTTTTTGCAGTTTTTCTACAATTTCATTTTCACCCGCTGAGTAGTCAAAAAGAACAGAATCTAAAAGGCTTTTCTTGATATGCCAGTACTGGTGTCAGCTTCATTTGCAACAAGATAATTGTGCAAATCTGTTGGGGAATCAAGCTCCACCCTCTTTTTCTTTCTTCCTTGTTTTTCTTTGAATAAATCTTCCATCTTTCGTTTTGGTCTTTTTGGTAGTTTCATTGGGCCTACTGTTTTTGCCTTCTCAGCAATGTTTGCCATTTCTTCATGAAATAGCCTGTTCTCTTCAAGTACATTCTTTTCTTCTTCGGTCCACAATTCTGTTGGTGTTGGAGGTGGTAATGGAACATTGCAAGCTTGATCCATGTCAGGTAAAATTAAACTAGTTGCCTGCCTAGAATAATCTAACAATTCTTGATGAGCAGCCTGTGATTCAAGAAGTTCTCTCTCTAATTCTGAAGAAATACTATCTTGAGACATTCGTGACATTCGCCTTGTTAAATTAACACTTTTCTCACTAAAAGCACCACAGCACAGCACAGCACAGCACAGCCTTCCAATGTAAAATGACAAACAGCTAAGGTCGGTTGTCAACGCCAACAACAGTGCTGGGGCGGATGTGACGTATTCTTACTATCACATGATTAAATCTTGGCTTATGGTTGGTGAATGTAAGGAACATGTCTAGATCTGTTTTGCCCAGGCAGGAATCCTTATTGCACCTTGCCAATTCATAAGCCCCACAGCCCAAATTAAGTAATCATGTGTCAGCCTAGCTCTGTATTTCCATGCCTGTGTACAAGGTCTTACCGCCGGCACCAGCAATTCGGGGATGTTGTCCCCGTCATTTACCTTTCTCATATTACCCGTGCCAAAAACACACAACCAGTAAACAAGAAGTGACTCGGTTTTAAAAGACTTTAGTTTTATTTCACATGCGTGAAAATGATGTTATTGAAAATGATCAGGAAAAACATAGGATTAAGCAAAAACTAAAATCTAAAAAGTTTAGTAAATTAGTATTGAAAACGGATAATCCTACACAGTATGTTTGTTTGTAAAAAATCGTTATTTTTTGGTCATTGAAAAAATGTGTGATGGATTATCATTTTTAATTCGTTGTTGAAGTGTTACTTGTCAGAGAACTAATAAATGTTTATTATAGCTTTTTACTGCCCGAAATTTATTGAGGGCAGTAAAAAGCTAGAATGAACATTTATTAGTTCTCTCCTCGACAATCTCATTATTCCAATCATACTTGAACGATAGGACTCAGTATGTGGCGCTTAATGGGAAAACCTCCACTTCAGACTTTGTCAGACATGGAGTCCCACAGGGCTCTGTACTAGGCCCCCTACTATTCTGCATCTTCATCAATGATTTACCATTGTCCGTATCAGATGAAAAGGTCACGACAGATTTATTTGCTGATGACTCGTCGCTCCAAACGAATGGTAGTGATCTACAGACAATAGAAACTTCTCTCCAGGAAAGTCTAAACGACGTGTCAGACTGGTGTCATTCAAACTCAATGGTCATACACCCAGCCAAAACCAAATCTATGATTATAGCTACCCGCCAAAAACACCAGTTGACTCCTCTTTGCCTAAAACTTCAGTTGAATGGCACTTCTATCGAGCAGGTAGATGAGCATCGTGTTTTAGGGTTAACGATAGATAAAGAATTGAAATGGCAATCTCATCTAAATAACGTATGCAAGGTAGTCTCAAAACACCTTTTCCTGTTATCTCAATTAAAGCGCTACGTCAACAGTAATGTGCTTAAACTTTTCTTCAATGCACACATAATGTCACGTATAAATTACGCCTCAACAGTGTGGGACGGCAGTAGTGACGTCTACAAAAAAAGGCTGAATTCTCTCCATAGACGTGCAGCAAAGCTACTCCATCCAGCTGTATCTCTAACAACAGACGAAAAACTAAAAGCGCTGAAAATACTTCCTCTGAATAGGCAATTGGAATTCAACAAGGCATCATTTATGTTTACAATCTTGACGGATACATGCCATGTTCTATCAATGCCCTTAGAGAAACGGGAAAGGCCGGACTCTAGGCCACTTCCCCCTCACCGAGTTTTTGGGCGAAAGTGGGCCTAAAAGCGTTTTCCTGTGCGGAAGAGATGGAGAGAGAGAAGAGAATCCCCGGCAGGGACAGACAGACAGACAGAGACAAGAGAAGAGAGAGACAGAGAGAGACAGACAGCCAGCCAGAGAGGCGGGGCAGGACACACACACACACACACACACACTCAAATAAACAAAATGCACTCGCAAACACACACACACACACAACACTCGCGCGCGCACACACACGTATGCAGGCTAGATAGACCACAGTGGCAAGCGAAGCGGTTGTTTTGCAACTGGGGTCTTCCTATGTTGTGGCCAAAAAAACTAAAACCATGCCTTCAGCGAGCTTTACTGCGGTTTCGTCTTCTTTCCCTGGCCAAGTGCGCTTGCGGGCAACTTGCCCATTATTGCGTAGCAATGTTCGCGAATATTCTTAGACTGCTTAGTGGCACTCCACGGTCAACACTTACTACGCGGCAAGCGCCGGCCAGTTTAGCCATGGCTTCCACTGGAGACGGAACGGGCTTTGTTTACGAGGAACACTTCTTGTTATGGAGGATCATATTGCAACTACTACAGCTTAGGATGGTGTATATAACAATAAGACAAATTAGGTGGGTGGGGGGTGGTGCGCGCTGTTTTTTACTTGTAATACCAAAAGAGCAGTATTGTTTTTGGAAGGTGGGGAGAAAGACAACCGAGAACTAACCATTACCGAACTACAAGCTACCTTGAAGCTTGTTGGTTCACAAGAGATTTAGAACAAGATGTGGGCACTATTACTGAAAGCGATGTTGATGGCTTGATAATCTTTCGACTGTTGACGAAATGATTCCATTTTTTACAAAGTGGTGCTCTTTTACTAAAACTTGGCGAAAGAAACACTATCCATCATGCTCTGATTCTGGGGTCACTGCCTGACAAAGGCCGCACACAGATGTTTCAAAGATCACAACCAACTGAGACATGGCGTTCATTTTACGAACGCACCTGAATATTGATGACTCTCATATGCAAGAAACTGTGCGCTTTCAAACCATTTTTATTATTGCCCAAAAATTTCATAACTTAATCATCGGCATCACTGATTTGTTTGCCAACGATGTCTGATTCGCAAACAGTACTTGCAGCAAACTGATGGTTTTTCGAAACTTCTGGCAAAATTAGACCAAGATTTCTCTTTAGTTTACTTAAACAGAACGGGGTGGGGTAGTGGGTGGCTCCACTCATTCTTACAAAAAGCTCCAAGTGTTCAGCGACAGGTGTATAACATGGCGATTAAGAGCCGCCACAAAAAAAGCTTGCCAAAGCAGTATTTTTTTAAAAAAAAAACCCCTCACTCAACTTGCCCATTGCCGGTCCCAAGCCCGGATAAAAATACGAGGAGGGGTGTGGTATATAAACTTTTTGTGGGCAAGAAGGAAAGTATAATGAAACTCTTTGTTTGTGGGAGGCAACCTGCGGTGAAAGTTCGCCTTGCTGACTGCTACTATAAAATGCCGTTCATGCTGTGAACGCCTTATTTCGTGGCAAGGACTGCAGATAAAAATTTGCCTTCTGGATGCTACTATAAATAACGTTATGCGGTAAGTGTGTGTGAACGCCTATTTAAGTAGCAAGAGGGCTACGGTTAACATCCGCCTTGTATAAATAGCCGGTTCATGCTTTGAACGCCTTATTTTAGCAGCAGAGGGCTGCGGGTAAAAATCCGTTTTGCTATAATAACCGTTCATGCGGTTGGTGGTGAACGCCTATTTATAGTAGAAGTGGGCTACGTATAAATCCGCCTGGCTATAAATAAGGCGGTTATGCTGTGTACGCTTATTTAGCAGCACGAGGGGCTGCGGTAAAAAATCCGCTTGCTAAAATACTATAAACCGTTTCACTGCGGTGAAACGCCTATTATTTATAAGTAGACAAGAGGGTACGGTACTCCTGTACTTGCCTATGTGCGGACACTAAGGGATGTGTAAACTCCTGCGCACCCCCAACCCCACGCACGCACCGTCTCCACCCCCACCCCACGCACGCACACTTAAGTCATCCTTCCAGTCATTCACAAGTCATCCTCAAGTCATTTACAAGTTATCCTCAGTCATTCACATAGTCATCCTTAAGTTATTCACAAGTTCTTACTTAAGTCATACTCAAGTCATTCAACAAGTCATCCTCAAGTTATTCACAAGTCTTTCAAGTCATTTACAAGTTCTTACTTACGTCATCTTTATAGTCCCCCAAGTCATCCTCCAGTTTTACCCAAGTTAACCTAAGATCATAAATAAGTCCTCCTTTAAGTACAACCAGAGTTCTTATAATTATCAAAAAAAAGTACAATCTATGTTTTTATCTTAAATAGTAGATGTCTTATATAGGTACACACACGCCTCAAAAAACGTGGCACGTGAGGATGTCTTGCTCAGCGTTTTTGCTAGATTTTAAGGAAGGTCTCTTACATCGAAGCAGCAACGCAATTTTGATTCAATTTGGTCTTGGAATGCCTTTTATAGGACTCCATGTCTTTATTTATTGACACCAGTCATTTTATAATACGCCATGATTATTTTTATTAACAAATTTTAAAAATTAAGTTCTTTAAAATATTATTCCATTATAAAGGGATCAAAATGACGCTTTGTTATTGGCGGTTTGGCGTGCTGGTGTCTTTTCTGCATTTAGTGGCTCCAGATTTTTTTGCTAGCTTTCGTTTCTGTTGCCTTTGGTGTATATATTTTAAAGATTAATAAACTGCCCCCCACAGCAGAATGGCGCAAAAATGGCAAAACAGTTTTCAAGTTCATAATTCCATGGAGGACTTTGGTGCCGGGTTTCCATGGAGTCTTTTTATAGTGGCAGTGACTTCATTGTTTGGTCGTTGGCGGGGATGTTATGTTTTCATGATGAGTCATATTCTGTAACATTAATTTTTTTTGTTGTTCCACTCTGCTAATTTTTGTCCTGCTTCAACAGCCCTGGATGTTTAAATGGCCCTTCACTGCTTCAGCGTTTTCTGTGATTTTCTGGGCCTTGGTTACTTTTCCACTGATTCAATGTTTCTGGTTCTTGATGAAGCTTTTCCAGCTCGTTCATTTTGATGGAATAAAATCTATATGATTAAAAGGTATTAATCCCATGATTAATGGCGATACACAATGTTCAAATCTATCGTAAAATCACCACCCTAGAGACTCTAATGACTTTGTTAAAAACTGGATCTTGCGTTATAAATCATACGTAAGATTTGTCAGAAATAATGGGGGCACTCTCTGCCTCGTTTAGGTGTACAAACTAGCACCGTTTCTGCCCACACTTTTCACCATTTATACCCTAGCTGCGCTTATACCTTGTTATGATACTTTAAAATTGTTCTTGCGGCGACCTCTGTTGGAATCTGTTCCCTGTGAATTCAGTTCCGGGAATGTTTTTGTTTTCCCATGCTGCCAAAGACTCCAACCTCTCCTTTTTGGGATAATCGCTTGGTCATCAGCTTGGTCATTCATATAATTCAGGACGGTTTAGGGCTGCTTGTAGCTGGAGGAGATCTCACTGTTCATTGTTTTTTTAATAATTAAACTTTTTTTTATTTTCTAAAATGAGCACCGAAAAAAACTGTTGCTTAAACGTGTCTATACCATTCTGCTGTTTATTGGTGGATCTACGTGTAGGATATCACTGCTTGGTAAAAGCTTGTTAAGAATTCAACCAGCAGACTTTGGCAAAAACTAGATGCTTGAGGATTCAGCAACGCTATTTGCTATCATTGCAGCTTCGGTTGCCTTGCTACGAAAGATTTTTCTCGTTAAGCAAGGACTAATTCCAGAACAAAATAAATATGTAAAGAATAAAATACATTTATAAAAAATGCGCTTCACTCGCATAATGACTAGGCGGCGCTGTGGTGAAGCGCTTTGCTTTTAGCGGGAAGTACATTCGCATTTTAGTAAAACTGGGGCATGGACGTAAGCGAGAGAGAAGAAAACGACATAAACAAAGCTATGGAGCAACTAAGCAGCTGCAAAGATGCCTATGAAAGGCGAGACTTGAGCAGTTAGCATTTTATTAATGACACACTGAAAGAACAGGGGCTGCCAGCTTACATATTTAAAGATGTTGAATCAAGCAATAAAACACTATTATCAGTTACAGCGAAAACCGGTCCATCCAGACATTGCCCCACCAAAATTCAGTGACTATTATCAACATCACAGGAAAACAACAGATGCATGGAAATATTTTATTGTCTTTGGTATGACGGTTGTATTTTGTTACACATAATATTGGCTGAAATTAAAAAATGAACAAATCTATTATTCGCAACGGATATTGGAAGGGATCACAGCAATTAAAAAGCTAAAGCCAAGCAGCGGGAGTCGGTCAGTGAAAACAGCAAAGGGAATGGTTATCTAAGCAAGCGATTTGGCAACTTTATTTCCTGCGCCCAAACGAATACAAGAGGGACGCACTTTCGTGAACACAACTCAAACGCCACCATCCATGGATCTTCTATATTTCCCCTTCTGATAGGATTAGACGAAAAAAGATTTAAGTACGCACTCACAGTCATGGGACATGGCTTCAAGATACAAAGATGCGGAGCCATTAACACAACAGAGTCTGCTTCTGCTGTTTCTGATCGTATACTAACTGATTACCAACGAGGTCTGTTAACTTATCCTTCATGATTCAAGTCGATATGGGAAAAGATTTACAGGCCAAGTGAATCATTTATTGTTTAAAAACACAGATGTTACTATTAGAAGAGGCTTCGGGAGTTCTCAGACCACAGGCTTTAGTGAAAAACTTTAACAACAGTTCGCCGAAAGACTTTCTCCTACCCGTATCACGAGAAGCTGATTGGACAATTCTCGCAAACACGACTGGGTTAGAAGACTGCCCACAGTTTCTATTGGCGCGCAATGAATAATGAAGACTTTAAAGGCCTAAAACCCGTAACAAAGCAATTAAAAGTAAAAACCAATATAAATGTAGCTGAAGGCGAGTCTTCGTCGGCCAAATAAGTACCATTTGATGAAAGTAAAGTACCTTTATTTACGGGAGAAGCAGAAGGGGAACTCGCATCAGGGCAACCGACTAGTTTGGGGAGTAGTGTTGACCCATATGAATAAAAAGAATTGTAAGCTGAGATCGCCGTGTATTATTTACAAGAAACTGACCAACAACACAAACCTGCTCCTCAAAAGATCTTTTGTGAAAGAAGACACTGCCGGGATAATTCCGCCAGACACAGTTCCGCTTTAATTAATTTACGTAAACATATTTTGGTTTAAAATGGAGGCCAGAAGGGAAGCGCAGAAACGAAAAAAACAAGATGGTAAAGGAAGAGACTTGAAAATGATACGGGATCATTTCATGCGTGTAATGCTATTAAGGGAAACACATTTTCGGGGATTAATCATGCATGCTTAAATCATTCCAGATCACCTACAAACGCAAACTCCCAAATTGGGAAAAAAGAATATCTTGAAATAATAAAAATATTCGAACGCTATCAAGCAAACATGAGACCAGATTTAAATGATTGGATGAAGCTCTGACATTTGATCTTCTAATAAAAGGATTGATGAAAAATATAACCCCCCGTTTATGCGGTCCTCCGTGACGATTGCATATGAAAACTCTGGATTAACAAACACCGTTTTGAGTTTGTTCTATCTAATGACTTCTTTTGTTACAACAGTTGTGTGGAATCTCATGAGATTCGATCGTAGTTTTACGTTGTCATGATGAAACGTCTTATGCCCGAAAATGTTCTTGGTAGTTGTCATGTGATATGTTTGACGCACAAACGCTGCGAGATATTCCCTTTGCTTGCTTAATGATTTTCTTGGTCGAAATACTGTACATTTCGCCCTTTACAACCAACAAAATCCTTAATCACCTTTCCAGAAATTCATCTTTCCTCTTTCCTTCAAAAACCTTCTTGTTTAGTTAATTGAATGCAAAGGCGGACACTTGCGGTAATCAGATGACTCATCCCATCCCGCATGGTCTCTAGCTACTTCATTTCCATGTCTTTATAGATGTCTTCAGTAGGGCTTATCATAACAAAAAACTATCTGTATTGTGTAAAGTATTGGACTCTGGATACGAGGGCTTTAAGTAGTCCTACAGAACTTCTAACTCAAAGCTTGATAATTTAAACGTGTTTAAACCATAAATCAGGTTTGTCCATTGGACTTTCTTTTTTTTCATCATTATGCCAAAAAGCTGGTATTGAAATCTTCTAAAAGTCCTGATAATTTGGTTTGAAGTCCAGCTTAATTGCTTCGTGCACTCTAGTGACAATCTAAGACTCTTTGCGCTTGTGGCGGGGATTTTCATAGTCTTTCCACACAGATGTTGTGATTCATAGCTTGAAAAAGTCTTTTTTCTGAAGATCTGTGGATTTAGTCTGAGATCAGTGTTTTCATGATGTATGGTATAGGAAACTGTTCTTGATCAAAGCAAATTATGCGATGAACTGCTGTCAACTTCAACATGACTTAAATAAAATTGTAGCAAGTTGTTTCATGACCGCACATAATTTTTTTTGCCCTCGAAGATTAGGCCACCAGTTTAGGTGGTTCTCTTGGATTCCATCTTTAGACTTTCTGTGGCTAATGGGTTGTCATTATGTGGTCATGGAGTTAATGAGGATATTCCTAGTCAACTTACTAGATGTATCGCGCTGTTGACCGGCCGTTCAAACTGGCCCAACACTTTCAATGCCTTTTGAATATTGTTGGGTCGCCGCCTGTGTACCATTTTAAAGTTAACGTAATGGAAGTGAATGAGCATTGACCATTCCATTACAGATTGTTGCATCTCAAATACATGAGATAGTTAGACCTTTTATCGGATATCGTCGTCCAGTATTTGTTGTTTGCTTTACATAATGATGCGAGCCCTTACTAATTACTCCACGCCATTCGTTTTCAAGCATCTGGATCATTGGTAGGTCAGACAATAAATCCATCTGTACTCCAGTTAACTGTAAGAAAGGCATCCCAACTATCCGGGCGCAGAACTGAAATGCGAGGGTCAAGGGCTGTTCTGTTTCATTGCAGGTCTTTTCTGTAATTTTCAAAAAATATCGCCACAAACATGTATCTGCCCTCATGTAGGAGTCATGCTAGTTTTCCCATCGTTTTACAATCTAAACTTCTGCCGCATCTTGGCATGCTGTAATCAGGATCACTGCTGTCCCTTTCCTTAAGACTAGAAAAGAACGCACCTTTGGGAGGACGTGGTGTCTGCGTCAAACCTTTCCCAACTGTTCATGTATCATAAGGATTAACCGCCCTTAACTAAACGATGAGTTGGGTCAAAATTTTTCTGTTATTGGGCAGGCCTTTAAGGACATAGCCAGTTGACTCTAATGGAACACCCATCATGTGTTGCATAGAGTCATAAAAAGACAATGTTATTTAGATTAATGCACCTGTTACTTTTCGGATGGACTGTGCAATGCATGCCACCTGAAGGCATCGTCCACTGCTTTCCTTCTAAGATGAGCGTCGTAACCTCGCAAGTTGTGAAAGGGCATTACAGGCAGCTTCCATGTCTTTGGATCACACTTACGTTGAAGATTGCATTTACTGTGCGTGCTCTAACTTCCCACTTAATGCTGATCATGGTCTCTTACTGTGTGGGTTTACACTCTTGGGCGTTAGCTCTAAAACCGCAAATCCAACAATGCGAGGCTGATCATAACTGTTGTTGTCTTCAGGCGCCATTATGATTTCAGATAAGTTTAATATATTAGAACAGTCATTACGCACTTTTGCGTGCGTTCTAGAGAAGTATTATGCGCTTAGGCCCTCTATATTATAATTTGGCTCTGGGAATGAACGCCCATCCGACCTGTGACTCCGATGAAAAGCAAATGACAAATCTGATGATTACTCATTAAGACTGTTTTTCGAGTTTTTGTGGTGCTGGCCCTTCATAAGGCACAATAAGCGGGACTCGAAGTCTGCGTAAAACTACGTCTATGGAAGAATTTGCAGCCGTTATTTCCCGTTCATAAACTAACTTTTGATCCTGGAGGGGGCCGGCGTAGTAGTTTGTCTTACCGTCTACAGAACTTTTACAATGTGTTATATGGTTCATAAGCGCGGCTTGAGCGGTTGGAATAAAATTCTTGTTAAACACTTTTCTACAGCATTCTTGTTTATGTTTTATGTTCTTGAAGTATGCGCTAATAATCTGTCATTGTGCGTATCAATTGTGTCAATTTTAATTTTTTTAAAAAAAATTTTGATTAAAAGTTTTTAATATGATTAATGGCGTAAAAATGTTCCAAATCTATGTATAAATACACCTAGAGACCAAATGACTTTGTTAAAAAACTGGATTTGCGTTAAATCATGAAAGATCTTTTTCAGAATCAAGGGGGCCCCAATCTACTGACTATTGTGACAAACAAGAACCTTTGCCCCCATTTTCCCATTCTAGACCCTGCTGCGTTTCATACCTTTATGAATTTTAAAAATGTCTTGCGGAACTCTGTTAAATTGTTCAATGCTAAAATTCAGTTCCGAGAATGTTTTTTTTTCCCCACATGCCCCCAAAAAAATAAACTCCCTTTTTGGGCAAAAAGCTTGGCATCAGTTTGGTCATTCTAAGTTCAGGAGGTTTAGGCTGCCTTGTGCTGTAGGGATCACCCTGTTCTTTTTTTTTAAATTATAATTTTTTATTTTCAAAAAATGGGGGCCCCGAAAAAAACTGTTGCAACCCCTTTATACCATTTCTGTTATTGGTGGTTAAGTGTAGGAACCCAATTTTTTGGTAAAGTTTTGTTAAAAATTTAAAACCCAGCAGATCTTGGCAAACTGACTTTGAGGATTCAGCAAAGCAAATTGTATCATTGAGTTCGGTTGCTACAAAGATTTTCTAGTTAAGAAAGGAAATAACCAGACAAAATAAATATGTAAAAAAAAAAATACATTTATAAAAAATGCTTCACCGAAATATGATGGCGGCGCTGGGTGATCCCGCTTGTTTTTAGGGGAAAGTAATTTTCGCATTTGTAAATGGGGATGACGGCGAGAGAAAAAACAAAACAAAGCTTGGAGAACTGCAGCTGCACAAGACCCCCTATGAAAAGCGGATTGAGCGTTAGATTTTTTTAAATGACACACTGAAAGAACAGGGGCATGCGTTAAATATTTTAAAGATGTTGATCAAGAAATTAAAAACAATTTATTAGTAACAGGAAAACCGGCCCAGCATTGCCCCCCCAAAAATTCAGTGCCTTTTTAAACCCAAAAAAAACAAAAGATGCAAGAAAACCCCGGTTTATTGCTTTTGGGATGACCCTCGGTTTTTTTGTTGCAATAAATTGGTGAAAAAAAAATGAAAAAAATCTTTATTCCCCCAAAAGGTATTGGAAGGGCACACAGCAATTAAAAAACAAACCAAGCAGGGGGGGTCAGTGAAAAAAACAGCAAAGGTGGTTACTAAACAAACGATTTGGCAAATTATTTTCCTGCGCCAAAAAGAAAACAGAGACCACATTTGTAATACCTCCAAACGACACCCCTCAAATGGATTTCTATATTTCCTCTGATGGATTTTGACGAAAAAAAATTTAAGACGCACTCACAGCATTGAATGTTTAAAATACAAAGATGCGGAACCATTAACAAAAAGGTGTTCTGTTTTTGCTGCGTATAAACTGTATTACCAACGAGGTCCTTTAAAATTATCCCGCATGATTCAAATCGATGATGGAAAAGAAATTTAAGGCCAAGGAATAATTATTTTTAAACCCCGGATTTCCATCAAAAAAAGGCATTCCCGGGGTTCACAGTCACAGGGTTTGTTTAAAACTTTAAAACAGTTAGCCGAAAAACCAAAAAAAGATTTTCTCCAAAAAGAATTTAAAACCCCCCGGGGCTTTGGAATTTTGGGAAAAACCCCCCCCTTTTTTTTTTTTTTCCCTTTTTTTCCTTTTTCCCGGGGGACCCTGGGCCCACCTTTAGGGGCCCAAAAAAAAAAGGGGTTCCCGGGAAAGAAAATTGGGCCCCCAAAAATTTTTTTGGGGGCCCCGCAATTGATAATTTGAAAAATTTTTTTTAAAAGGCCAAAACCAGAAAAAACAAATT